>BCJO01000004.1:3881511-4180124 GCA_001600335.1 Apiotrichum gracile | reverse complement strand
CCCCCTAACCCCCTAACCCCCAAATCCCACTCGTCAAAGTCCTCATCAACATGAGCCCTGGAAAGCAGAGTTTCTGCGCGTTTTTGGATACTCTTTCGTCGAGTATCGCAAGCGATGCTCAGCTCCACGAGCTGTTGGAATGAGGGGTGGCAGTCGGCATACTTCTTGGCCACACTTTGTTTGGTCTGTTTCCTGATTGTGTATGATGCCACACAAGCGGGGAGGCCCGGGTCCTTCATCATGTTGCGTCCAGTGAGCCGGAGAAGGTGAATGAGGTCCAGCGGGGTGTTTGAGACTGGGGTGGCTGTCACTGCCAGTACTCTTTCGGCGTTGCGAGCAAGTTGCCGTCCCTTCTCAGCTCTAACACTCTTCGGTGTGTTTCCAGTGTGCGCTTCCTCGAACAAGACGTAACTGTAAGCAATGTCGTAAAAGCTCAAGTTCTTAAAGTCGTCGTCAACCTTGCCATTCTCGAACACAATGTTGTGCTCTGGACCCAAAGAGCTCCACGAGACGAGGTAAATGGTTGTACGCTTGTCCTGTCCGTACAGCGTGTGGCGATCGCTTGGGCGCTTGGAGTGTCCGAGAGACTTTACAACGACATGGTCAGTATTGAGAAAATTGATAAGCTCGTTGATAAGCTGGTCCACAATCGCAAATTCGGTGACAATGAGGGCCGGCTTGCTGGAAAGCTTGGGCTTTGTTGATGTAGCGCCTTGCTTGGAAGAACTTGGGTTTCTGGATAGTCAGCATGAGGGCATATAGAGGGCGTACTCGACATAGAAACCTCTGAGGACATGTGGTTTGTAGGGCGCAGTGACACCGGCTTTGGCGATCATAAAAGGGTTCTGGGTCCCCCATGCCGAGTAGGTAATCACCATGGCCATCTCTGTAGTCTTCCCAAGACCCGTGTGGTCGGCGAGGATGAACTGGGACACGCTGAGCCGGGGGTCTGCGCTGTAGAGAAGCGAAAAGTAGTGGGCCACAAAGGCGAGCTGATGCAGCTTGGGCTGTCTCTTCATGAAGGGGAACACGCATTCAGAGCGCTTGCTGTCATGGCGCTTAACGGTGGACAGGTCGGCGGGTTGCAGTGATTCTAGACCGAGATACTGCAGATAGTCCCAGGCATCCCACTCGGCGGGCGAGACGTCGGCCCACGACGAGGCGGTCATTTGGCAGAGGAGCTGAAAGAATGCTCTGTGAAGATACTTGCAGCAGCGATTGTTATGAGGGTGAAGGGTGGCACTGAAGATAAGGAAGAAACAAGAGAGATGAGGTGAAGGATGATGAGGAATGAAATATGAACAACAACAAGAGAGACGTGGCGTGGAGGACCTCAGCCCAGAGGACTGCAGAGGAAGACATTTTGTTTGATAACCTGCATACCCGTACCATCTTTGTCTCGATGTGATGTATTCTCACTTCAGCGACCACTGCACCGCGGGACGCCGATAGACTGAACAAGAGAGCCGAGCAGCCCGGGGTATCAGCTGTGGTCAGTCAGACGCATCCCGAATGTCATTGAAAGGGGCGTAGCAGAATGCTTCCAAAGGCTGCTATCAGTAAAAATTGGGCGCTCTGGGCGGCTGTAAGGCTGTGCAGCTTGCAGAAGACGCACCTGGATCAACTAGTTGGGATGGGCGCGACGGTGGGATTCCAGTGAAGGAATGTTGGTGCGCGCCATCACTGCCATATGACCACCTGATGGCGGAGTGGAGGCGGCGCAGAGTCTCGGCCTTGTGTGCTTGCATCATTATTGCCGACAGGCTGAAGTCCTAGGGCATGCAGTTTATGCACGAGGACTACATGCGCCGCGAGGCGGACGTGCGCCCTGGAAGGTAGTGAAGCACGTGAGAATGGTGTCTGCCTCTTCACTCCTGACAGTCACGGGGCTGCTGATACTTGGCGCCCCTCACACACGACAGCAACCTGCCAAGGAATGTATGGCCTCTGTCACACAAGCCTGGGTGAGATACCGCCGTCGCTCCATGTCGCAGAACGATTCAAGTCAAACTCGTCTACAGACTCGCTATCGTGCGGCCATGCACCCCTCGGTCGTCTCTCGAGTTATCTGTTCTTATATACATTACGAGCGATCTGCGCTACGTAGCTCTACATGTTTTGTACTGAGTCACGACGGATTGTTGGAAATTGGAGGGAGAATTGAAAGTTGTGTGATGATGCTGTGGGGCTGCACAGGTGACGAGGAGTGCTGGTTACAACGCGAACCTAGCTTCCCTATCTCTTAGGATCGACTAACCCATGTCCGACTACTGTTACCAAAGCGTATACCAAGGACAGAGGATACTAGGACAGAGGAATGATTGGGACATCTATAACGAAGTGTGGGGATCGGGTGACTTGAAAGCGCCAGACGGGTTCGTGGACATCCTCTTGAGCTTGCGCGCCAAATCGTCGTCATCTTCGTGACGACGTTTGGTAGGCAAATTCAGGCGAGTCGCTTCGGATTTATGGTCTGGGTCTGTCGTGGTAGTCGGTGCAGGATGAAGGATGGTCTCCTCGACAAATGGCGCAATGTGGTGCCCATTCTCGTCCATGACACTCGTAAAGTGAGCCTTGCGGATCTGGGCGAAGCAAAGTCCGCAGTCGATAGTGTTGCTAGCAAGCAGGGAGACGACTGCTGTCTCGCGAGTTTGGCCCAAGCGATCGATTCGGCTAATGATCTGGTCGAGGCCGGCTGCGCTCCACGGCTGATCGAGGAGGATGAGAACGCTAGCTCGATGCAAGTTGATGCCGGAACTGGCGCAGCTGGAAATGATGAGAATACGTGACTTTTTGCCGTTGTGAGCTGGATGGTCGGCATCCCGCTGAAAGTCTTCAAAGATACGAGTACGCAACTCTGCTTTTTTGATGTTGCCGTTCACCACTGCAGGAGGGATTCCTGCTTCATCGAGCTGGCGTACAACTTTTCCGAAAACGTCATCCTTCTTGAAAGAGCTGTAGACAAGGTATTTGCGCTTGTCTGTCGCGGGCTTGTGGCGATCCTCGTCGATCATGGTCTTCAGCATTGTCACCATGGTCGGAATCTTGTCGGATTCAGTGATGGCTGCTTGTCGAGACGCGATTTCAAAGCCACCCGGAAGAACGCGAGGCTCCTCTGCACAAACGGCAAGGTGAGACTTGACAAGCTCGTCGATAGGCTTTATAGGCGATCGAGGAATCAGAGGTTTGCCTTGAACGGTAGCATTAGCTACACGCCGGAAGAAGAACGGGCGAACATGGGTGTACAGTGGCCGCATGAGTTCGTGAAGAACATTGTTGGTATACTCGAGCCACTCCTCGCGTAGAGTGTCTGCCGACGGGTCGTTATGGAGGAGCCCAACAAGATCCCATTCGTCCAGATCACTGCCAGCTCCCAAGTGCTCGCTGGCCTTTACAAGTTTCTTTGCCCTGGACTGCAACCTCCGTCGCTTTGACTCGAGATGCAAGTGGATGGATACCAGTAGTTGGAGGTCCGGGTGACAGTCGGGATACTCCTCGGCGGCCTTGTTCATATAGTGTCCAACGTCGTTGGCAAACTTGCTGTCAGGGAAATCGGGGGCACCGTCCAGGTTGCGACCTAGCAGGCGGACAATGTTGAGTAACTCGAGCGGATGGTTGTACGCCGGTGTGGCAGTCAAAGCCATAACCCTTTTGGCTTTGAGCGCAAGGAGCTTCCCGTGCTGAAACCTTTGCGTCTCTGGGTTGTTCCCAACGTGGGCCTCGTCAAAGAAGACGTAGCTGTAGTCAATGTCAAAGAAGGTGAGCTTTTTGAACTCCTTCATGACAGCGCCATCCTTGAAAGCCACTTTGAACTCGGGCTGCAAGGAGGTCCATGAGACAATGTACACGGAGGTGCGCTTGTCGTACTTGTGTGCGTAGTTGCTGTGGCGATTCATAAGGTCTTTAGCTGTTCCAGGATCCCGCAGGGCGACGCTCTCAAGATTGAAGACGGAGAGAAGCTCTTTGTGAAGCTGGTTCTTGATCCCATTCTCCGTCACGATGAGGACTGGCGCAGTGGAGAACTTGGACATTGGCGTAACCGCTGCCGACTCTGGATTGACCTCGGGAGGAGATCTAAAGGTCAGCAGTGCTCTTCAGCTGGTACTCACTCGGCATAGAATCCTCGCAGCACGTGAGGCTTGAAGGAAGCGGAGACACCTGCCTCCTCGACAATGGTACGGTTCTCTGGAGTGCAAGCCCACGCCGAGTAGGCGATAACCATCGCCATCTGTGTGGTCTTGCCAAGGCCAGTTTGATCAGCCAGGATAAAGTGGGAGACATCGAGGCGAGGATCGGCACTGTGAAGCAGCGAAAAGTAGTGGGCGACAAAGGCGAGCTGGTGAAGCTTTGGCTCGCGACTCATCAGCGGAAAGACGCATCCCGACCGCTGTGGATGACCGCGCTGGAGAGAAGGGGCCTTGGAACGAATGTCGGGTTTCTGCAGCGACTCGAGACCCAGGTAGCAAAGGTAGTCCCACGCATCCCACTGGGCCAGAGGCACGTCAGCCCACGTTGAAGTTGACATGAGGGCTAAAGTTGAGCTAACGGGTAAGCTGCAGGAAGATGTCTGAAGATGTGTACGAACACTGTTGATGAAGACGACGATGAAGTGGATGACGGGGAGAGGGCAGAAGAGTAGAGTGAAGTGATGATGAATGAAATAAGAGCAACACCAAAGAGAGAGAGAGACGTCGGATCAGGCAGTGGACAGCGTCAAGCCGCCGCGAGGACATCGCAAGGAAGACACATGGTGTGCTCGTGTGTGTGTGTCGACTGCCTCGAGGTGTCTGTGTGGGGTTGTCTGGCATTTTAGCCCGCACTTTGCGCCTGCATGATTATCCTGGATATCAGTCGGCACCTGGGCCACCTGACGCGCTCGCTCGCGCTTGCACGCACAGGCTAACATCAAGACAGCACGCACAGCATATCTTGGCTTGTAGTCTCCTCTCACTCGAGTCTGAACACAAGTTGCTAAGCGCATTATGCGCTTGCGGGAAGTCATCTACAGCGCAATAACATTACGTACCTACAACTACCCCGTCTTAGCCTTCAGGTTGCGCCACAGAGTCATGAACATGACCCCTCCAATACCGACATAGGCGATCTGGTACCCAACGTACGCGGTCATTCCCACCTTGACGCCGGCTCCGCCCCACACTGCGCCAGTCACTCGGCCCGTGTAGTTGCTGCACTGGATGGCGAGGCTGATACGGTTGTTCCACTCGCCCGGAAGTTGCTTTGACAAGAGCGACAAGGTGGCTGTTGTAGCAATGTTGAACCCGAGGGCGACGAGGAACCAGGCAACGAAGAACGAGCCAAAGTTTACTGTGCGAGATGCCAGGATAGCCATGGCAATCAAGAGGCCAGATAGGCCTATGCCGGCACCAATGGCAAGGGTGTGGCGATCCTGTACGCGTCGAGCGCCCCAGAGGTTGAGAAGGAGAAACGGAATGGTGCAGGCGCCTCCCAGTGCAATCATGTTTCCAGCAGCAAAGGGCGAGTAGTTGAATGGATTCGCGGGTGAGTTTGATGAGGTGAATACCGGAATGTTTGCTTCCTGGTTGTCAGAGCAAGTCGCCTACTATCACCTACCCATGCTCCAAGAATGAAGAAGCTCGACATGGCCTGCCAGCACATGGTCACCACCACGCCCCACTGGGCCTTGGTCATTGTATACACAGGTGCGGGGGCCAGCGAAGCAGGCGAGTCGAGCTCAATGGGCTTGGGCTCGATAATCGGGGCGTCCTCAAACCAGAACTGGACACAGATCCAGAACACCACCCACATTCCAGCCATGATCCACCCCGGAGAGGTAAAGCCGTTGAAAACAGAGTTGTTAAAGTTGATTTTCGACCTGAAGTTAGAAGCAAAGCATGGGGGCCACTCACAGCATGCCGCCAGCAAACGGTCCCAAGCTAAAGCCGATGCCTTGTCCAAGTACCTGCCATCCTGCCAAAGTAGTCCTCCGCCGGAGCCCAACGATGCGCGGGTCGGAGCAGTAGCGCTTTGCGTACATCCAAAATGTGAAGCCTCCACCGCAGACCATGCGGCCGATTAGGATGAGGTAGAGCCATCCCGCACGGTATGCAAGACTGTACAGGACGTTTCCGAGGATCAAGCAAAAGCACGCAAAGTTTAGCGGCCTCTTGTAGACGGCTGCAAGTTAGTAGAGTTCCATAAGACAGGCTTACTCTTGTCTACGAGCGACAACGGGTACAGCGTCAGAGCCGATACGGCCGTAGGGATACCGATTACAAGACCGGAGAACGTGGCTGTTCCTCCAAGGTGTTGTGCATATTCGTTTGATGAGGAGACGATAATGAAGAACGTGAGCTGAGGTCAGTTGAGCAGGCCGATGTAACTTACCTGCATCAACAGGTTTGACAACAGCACCAACACCAGCGACGGCATTGGCGGCAGCTTGAGCTCCTCCTGCTTGGCAGTGCGCTCTCTACTACTTGTATCGTCAATCTGAGATTCCATGGTTGCGAGATGGGAAAGCAATCAACAGTGATGGTTACTTTTATAGTCCACCTCGGTAGCGTCGATGGCGTCGACAGATCACATTTGGAGTCAAAGTTGGAGAAAAGTGGAGGTGGAGGCTCATCTGAGTCAGCGCACGGCATGCTGCTCCGACTTTCCCGAGATCCGGTTTCACAAGCGACGAGGCCCGCATTGATCCCGCCTTGCATCTGTTGTTGACAGAGCATGCAAGACAACATATGGAGCAAATGCCACGTGCATACAACAGATGTAATGTCTAACCGATAGTCGCCAACAGATCATTCAACACTCTGCTCGTCCTCTCTACGCCCTCGCGCACCTTGCCTCGCTCCGCCTGTCGTACTCGAGGGAGCACGCGATTATAGAATTTGTCTGGATGGAAGATGCGGATGGCGTCACGGACGGCCCGGCGTCGTGCGGTTTCGAGTCTGTCGGCCGTTTCGTCTCGTTCGACCTTGGAGCTGCTGCTACCGGTAAAGCTGCTTGTGGCGTCGGTGGGCGAAAATGTTGCGTCCTTGCGGTCCTGGAGCTCGAGATCAATCTCTGCTACACCGAGGAGAAACGCTCGAACGGCTTCGGGGGTAATATGCGACAGATGCGCATTGATCGCAGCCTGAGATGTAATCGACGTGGTGGTGATCGGCCAGGGTACGTCGACGTAGCGGATATTGTTGGCGACCTCGAGGTTGATTGCGCGCACACGCCAGCCAGCATGCTCCTCCCGGTTTCGCCGTTCACGCATCTTGTCTCGGCGCGCCTCCTCTGCCTCGCGTTTCCGCCGTGCGGCTAGTTCTGCCACTCGACGCCGTGCCTCCATCTGGGCGGCTTCGGCTTCCTCGCGCCGCCGTCGTGCCTCAGCTTCCGTAGTCGCAACTTTGGCCCGGATCCGTTCTTCCTCCAGAGCAGCGAGTCGTAGTCGTTCCTTGTCCTTCTCCTCGGCTTCCTCCGCCGTCTCCTCCTCCGCCTCCTCGATGCCGAATCCGTTGCCTCGCCCGTTCATCAACTCCTTTGCGCGAGCATCGGCGTGTCGTTTGCGCAACTCTGCCTTTTGCAATTGTCTATCATCGCCGAGCTGCCGCAGCTGGTCGGTGATGCGCTTGCTGAGTCGATGTCGTAGCAAAGCGAGCTCGCGTAATAATGCCTGCTCCTCGGCAGCGGCCTCGGCCTGCAGCTCTCGCGTGCGCCGAAAGTGGTGTTGGTCAAACTCGAAATCCGTCATGGCGGCGAGAGGGAGGTCGGGAGCATGGGCCCGCGCCCATGCTGCGTCCGGTTCGGCGGCCATGGTGGGATCTGTCTATGGTTGCGAGCAAGTCATGATGGTGTGGGTGTTGGATCGAACGACGGCGACGCGATTCGGACAAAAGGAAGCGGCGATGCGGAATCAAAACAGCGGTCGGTGGGTGGTGGGGGTGTAGATGCCACGTGAGAAGCACGCAAGCGGTCAGCATCGAGGTCAGCATAGCGCATAGACGCAATGGCGCAATGGCGCAATGGTGATCTGGTGAATCGTGACCCCTCGGCTCTCGGCCCTCGGTCCCTCGGCTTTGCCTGCAGCGCCGAAAGCGTCGATAGATAAGCCTTAGCACGTCATTATACGTCTGGGAGCGCCGAAATGATGCTTCACAACGATTCCGGCCTTGGACGCGCCAGAATTAGAGCCCTATATATGCTCTGAAACTGCCGCCTGCAACTGTGCCACCTCCTCACCAGAATGACTGCCATCGCCTTGCCACCAACGGCACTCCCCCTTACCGACAAGGCAGTGGAACCGCTCTTCACCACCTTCGGCCTTCCAGCATCCCATCAGCGTATCCTAGGGGCTCCACATGCCGCTGGGGCAGTGATACCTCTAGCTCTCAAGCCCGACGTTGGCGCAACCCTAGACGCTGCCATTGCTACAGTCCGGCGCCTACAGGAGAGAGGCACCCTCACGTCCCTGCTCTCCAAACATGGCGCACTGCTCTTTCGGGGTGTGGGTGTAGCTGACGTTGAGGACTTTTCAAAGTTTGCTCATGCGTTTGGTTATGCGCCGCACGAGATCATTGGCATCGTGAGCGGCACACTGAACGGCGTACTAACTACAGGTACTCGACCGTCCCGAGCTGGCACCCAACGTCTCTCCTGCAAATGAGTCGCCCCCCGAGGTCCTGCTGTACAACCACAACGAGTCGCCCCAGGTCCCACATGCGCCAGAGTACATCTTCTTCTACGGGCACCGTGCCGATCACGAATCTGGCGGCGAAACGCCGCTCTCCTCGAGTCTCGAGTTGTTCGCACGAGCGCAAGCGGAGATTCCAGAGTTTATCGCGGAGCTGGCCGAAAAAGGCGTGCTTTCTCAGGTGGTCTACAAGCCCGAGGCACAGTACCCTGGTGGCTCGACTTTGAGGCAGGCGTTTGGGAAAGAGATCATTGACAGTGACGACGATGCGACGCGCCGCGCCAAGATCGAGGCCCAGATCCAGAGGTACGCCCGAGGAGACCACACTACCTGGGAATGGCAGCCCGATGGGGGTATAGTCATCACCCACCATCTCCCCGGCATTCGCACGCAGGCGGGTACTGGCCTCCCCACTCTGTTCACCGGACTGGCAGCCTACTACCGCAACAGACTGTACAACGCCAACTCGCGAAACTACACCAGTCAGCTGTTTGGCGACGGCACCCCGATCCCAGAGCACTATCTTGCCAAGCTGGCTGAGATTACGGATGATATTCGCGTCCTGCACAAGTGGGAGAAAGGCGATGTGCTCGTTATCGACAATGTGATTGCGCAGCATGGCCGACAGCCGTGGAAGGGCGCACAAACCGATCGCATAGTCTACGCGTCGCTCTTTGATGGCGCCCTCCCAGGGGCATACAATGCACAGCCGTGGGCCCAGGTTGTCCAAGCCGAGTAACGGATGGGTGTAGATGATATATGTCGATGCAGGAATTCCACCACAAACTCCACCAAGGAATGCAAACGCCGAGGATTATCCAGGATTGTTGGTAAGCTTCCTGATCAGTTCGGTGTCTCGGCATCTCGAGTATCCGGCACACATATAACCTGTCCACTGTCCATGAAGTCGATCCCATCTCTTACTCGACCTTGACAGAACATGAGCGCACCAGCGACGAAGAGTACTGCGCGCAATCTCGACCCCGCCCATGTAATGGACTTTGGGGGTCTGAACCTCGAGCACCCGCCTCCGTCGAAACGCACAGTGATGCTCGTCGACTTGGACGCGTACGTCTATGGTTTGGACGAGACAAGCGGGCAAGGACCGCTCTCTGCAATCGTACGCCGACATGGCATTCCTTGACTAACTGTTCAGATCATTGCCCACGGATGGGCCAACAAGGCGCGGGATCTGGAGGCCATTGCCGCGGGACTGCTTGGGGAGATCCGGCGGCTGAACGGCGGCTCCGCGGACGTGATCGTCGTCACTCTTGTGCGTCCCCTTGATGGTGTACTCAATCTAATGTCAGGACCAACGCAACCACGGTGCTCGGCGACGCGTCCGCAAGGAAACAACCATCTCGCTCAACGAGCTGCGAGTGTGCGCAGTAGTATCTGGAGGCGGCTGACAAAGTAGAGTGACAAACGGCTGTGCGATAGCGGGTGGGAAGCAGGACCACGAGCTCATCTTCGACTGGCTGGCGGCCGCGCTCTTTCCCAACGATGAGCGGGTGATTGCACAATGGATGGCTGTCGGCATCTCCATGGGCGGCAACATTACGTGGGACCTAGTCCGAACGGGTGGGTCGCTACTCACAGTATATGCTGACACCATAGATCCGCGCATCCGCATCGCCGTTCCCATCATATCGTGCCCCGTCTACCCGTATGGTGACCAGACGATGGTATGGGCGCGAAACGATGCCAAAAACGGGCAAGAACCCGTCCCCTCTGCTTGGCCAGCATCCGCAAAAGAGTTCTTTGCGCGACCTACAGACTTGAGTGGATACAAAGGCAAACACATTCTAGCACTGCACACCGACCTCGACAAGATCATCCCCCGTCATCTAGCGCAGCCGCACATTGACCAACTCCAAGCGATAGGGGTGCACGTCGAGCAATGGGAGCAAAGTGGTCGAGGTCACATTGTCACACCCGAAATGGTGCGGCGCACTGCCGAGTTTCTGTGGCGCAACGGTGTTCGAGGACAGTGGGGGAGGCTGTAGATCTCAAACAGTGTGCGTGACCAAAGCGTTGGGATATGTGAACATGCTGCATTGCTGTCGAAGGGTGGGTCCTCAAAGGTCTCCCTATCGGAAGAACCAAGATGTAGGCGCCAGGCTCCGTGTCTGGCTTGAAGGCTGCGATAGACTGTGTTAGCCCGCCAAACCGATGGGGCGTGCCCTTCTCGGGTGGATTCCGCCTTGCCCTCTCTGCGCCACTGTTGTTCGTGATCATCTGACACCGCTCTAGCAGCCTAGTGGACCCGAGAGGGATATCCGCATTCATGCTTATGGCACGCGTAGCCGATAAGCAGCCTCACCTGGGTGTCAGACCTACCCCTGGAAGTACCTGTCGCGGTCTAGGCCGTTCAAGTGAGCTAAACACCCCATTCACATTTTTGCACTAGACTGCATGTCAGGTTCCGGGATGCCAAGCCTTTCATCGTATATTTGTGGTGGGGGACGCGTCGTAATGCTGTTGACCTGCGTGGGCTGCATAGGTATCGGCGACAGAAGAATTCACCTACTTCCGCGCGTATCCGTTCCGCGCAACTCTCCGTTCCTCTCGGACACGACCAAGCTGGGTCAGATGCAACCAAAACGCCTCACACTGTGAATGTATTAGACAAGGGGTTTGAGTGCTTCTCGCTGTGCCTGATATTCTTATGACATAGATAGATGCTTTGAGTACAAACCCATTTCCCGCTTCCGCTTACACTGACTCATACCCCACTCACTCCCTCGCTTAGATTGCGTAACGGAACCAGTCGTTGTGGTCTCCGCGGTCCTCGAGCTCGAGCTTCTCCGCCTCAGTCCATGGGTGAGTGCGGGCAGCGTTGCGCTCGTCCTTGCGCTTGTTGGCCCAGGCGCAGTACGACCACTGGATGATGGCGGTGACGACAACGATGAGCGAGTAGCCGAGACAGATCGAGTGGCCCATCTTGTAGCCAGTCTTGGCGTGCTCCTTGGGGTACATGAAGGACGAGACAATACCACCGAGGTTACCGACGGACACGACAATGGCAGTGGCGACACTCTTCTTGAGCGAGCCGCCGCAGTTGTTGCTGCCCCAAGCGACAATAACGGGGATCAGGGGGTAGACACCGCAGGCAGCGAGGAAGAGAGCAAAGTAGTTGACGCCGTTGTTGATGTTGGCGAGGAGAAGACCGTAGCCGAGAGCGCTGATGGAGCCGCAAACGATGCAGAAGATACCGCGCATGCGCCACTTGTCAGAGAGGTAGCCGACAGTCATGGTGCAGACGGCAGCGGCGACGTAAGGGGGGACGGACATGAGCTGGGCGCGAGCGGCGGCGTATCCAAGGCTGGCAACAAGAGTAGGGGAGAAGAGCGAAAAGGTGTAGAGAGGGCAGAGAGCGCCGTGGAACTGGATAGCCGAGACCCAAACCTTCCAGTCGGTGAAGGCATCCCAGACATACTTCTTCTTGAACGCGTGCGAGCATCCGTCGCTGTCGAGGAGAAGACGAGCCTGAACGACCTTGCGCTCGGGCTCGGTGAGGAAGCCGGCAGTGCCGGGGTAGTCGTACATGACAAAGAAAGAGGCAATAGCGACGGCAACAGTGAGGATACCCTCGAGGATGAAGATCCAACGCCAGCCCTCGTAGCCGCCAGTGCCGTCCATGAGGTTGATAAGACGCGCCAATAGACCACCGAACGCGCCGGCGGCAGTCGCGGCCGAGAAGAAGAGAGAGATGCGGAAGGAGATTTCGTACTTGCGGTACCATTGGGTGAGGTAGAACGAGACACCGGGGAAGAGACCGGCTTCGGTGGCACCGAGGAAGAGACGCGCAACGAAGAGGCCAACAAAGTTCTGAACCGTACCCATAGCGGTCATGACGATACCTAAAGTCAGCACAGTGCTCGTTTCCTGACAACTCACCCCATGCGAGCATGATGATCGGGAGCCACATGGACGGACGCCAGCCCTTCATGACCATGTTGGAGGGGACCTCAAAGAGAACGTAAAAGACAAAGAAGATGGCGAGGGCGATCGAGTATTGAGAGGAGGTGAGCTTGAGGTCGACGGAGAGGCCGAACAAGTTGGCATTGCCAATGTTTGAGCGATCAAGGAACGAAAGAAGGTAGAGGAGTGCGAGCCATGGGACAATGTGGTAGTCGCTGCGAGTCAGAAAAGATTACCGGCGCTGACACTCACATCTTGCGGATCAGACGCTTCGTGTCCACGTCTCCAAGCTCAATCTCCGAGGCAGAGGTCGAGTCAATGTGCTTGTCATCCTCGACGTGGATGACATCGTCCTTCTTGTCGTAGATGGCGGACATGTTTATGTATTATTCTGAAGAAAGTCTGGTCGAATGAGTCGGCCGCTGTAAGTTGTAGGTCGAATGAATCGGCCTGTTGTTTGTCGGCCTCTTGGTCGAGGTGGGTGGGCGTCGAAACTGTGGAGAGGACTGGGGAAAAGTCTTGATGTGCTACCCACTCCCTCCTTTTATCCTCTGGGCAAGCTCGCATCCACGGTTACTAGACGACGTCTCTGACGAGATATCCGGGGTATCCGCATTGCCTGGAGGAATCTTCTCATCCTGCCTACTCGGAGCTGGCTGACTGCCCCCATCCCCACGGGTGCCACGCCACACTAGGCACGTCTGAACCGATCACGTTGTCCTATCACATCTCGGGTGGTCAGCATCAAGGCCTTTACAGTCCCCGTGGGGGCGCAAGAACTGTTGCAAGCCGCCGGTACAAACAAGCAGCCCCACGGGCAACAGTGCGGGGCTTGATCTCTGGGGTCAACCAATTGCCGTTGTGTCAGTAGGCTACTGGGTGGGCGTTGGCGTTTTCCTCGACAAGAGACCGAGCAAGGTTGGCAAAAAGAGATCTCGCGTCCCGCACGTTCAGTCCTGTTCAGTGCATTACGCCACTCTGCTACTTGCGTGCCTCTCTGGGTGCCAAGTGAATGGGCGCTCGGGCCGACTGGTAGGCGAGACGTAAGCCAAGGATGAAAGGGGCTTACTAGGGGTCGCAAGGGATGGCGAGGGCCGCCAAGATAACAATGGATATCAAAGTGGGGGAGGGTATCGGCTGCGGGACGTGGTGCGTGGTGACGAGTAGTGGGTGCAGTGGGTTCATATACAATGTCTTGGCGTTCTCAACATTCCCAGCTTGGACGGTTCCACAGCAGTCGCCAGGGCCAATGGAATTAGATCCGCCACCTTCTGAGCTCTAAATTTCCTGTCGTGGCGCGTGCTAAATTACTCGTCGTATCCTTACTCCCCTGTATATCCAGACAAAGAGAGCAAAGAAACCCGGGAAGGAGCCCGGAAACTAGGAAAGCGGTCAGCGAATGGGGGGATTAGAAAGGCTTTTAGAGTTGAGCTGGCTGTAGGCTTTTAGAGTTGAGCTGGCTGTCATCCCAGGACCAGGACCAGGATGGACGGGCCCACGGCAGTCCAGACAGCGCACGCATCCAGCCCAAGATTCCAAGACTCGGATGTTCCGACAATGACTGACCATTTGCATCTTTGTTCCCCTTCTTGCCGTCCTCCCGTTCTGCGTAACAAAAGACGCCATCCTCGGCGACTTGACTTGGCGGCGACGTGTCGCGGGGTACGACACTGTACATTCCCATCTGTCCAATACAATGCTTAGCCAACACAATGGTGATTCAACCCCGCATGTGGCCCCACTCCGAGCTCGTCTAATTCTTGGCGCTGTGGGGCCGCCACGGTGGGGCCATAGTGGGGTGTTAGCCAGCTCTGCATGAGTCGTACGAATGGGGTGACCCCGCATTTCTATGTCGGCGGACGTTTCGATCGATCCGTTGCACATCTCGACGCCGCAGTCTACGCGGCTTTCCCCACAAATCCCGACAATAAGGCTATACACCGGGTATCAAAGAGATTGGTTCATCTTGACTAGAGGAGGACGTGGAGTGCGACGATGAAACGCGACCGATGAAAGTGATGGTTGCAGCAGTGCTTCCAGTATGCTGGGCCACTCGCCCACAGTGATTTCTGAAGACGGACGAGCCGTAGTAGGAGGTGTCTGGAGCTACCACTCCATATTGCTCATCGAGGTGCACAGTCGCGTTTCATCATTCCTTGGCCGCTTGCGATTATACTTCTCGTCTTGGCCATTGCCACAACCCAAGCACATTCCGTCAACCTGGTAATCCCATTATCTATTATCTAAGCTTCGCTTGCCCCTCCTTGACCCTTGGAAGTACGGGGAAGAAGAGCGGGGTCAGTGCGGAGGTGAGTACTTGTCGAGTATATAAAAGTTGACACGGGTGATAGCAACGTCGTCTACCCCGCCCCCACGTTGTTATTGCACTCTTCAAGTTCCATGTCTCGGTTCAAGTCGGTCGATGCGGTCGACTATACTGAGCCGCGGATGTATCTATTCAGCATCTCATTGTTGTCAGCGATTAAACGCCAACACGTTGATTAACCGCCACATCCGGCCATCCGCCCACGCATGCGATGCGATGCGCCTCTCACGCCTTGATTCACTTGCGCAATCACTCGGACTGTCCGTCACTTTTCCTCTTGCACCCTTACCTCAAAACTGCTGGACCCCACCTCACCCCACTTGACCCCACCTCCGCCTCCTCCTCACTCGCTGGCACTTTCAGCCTGGCTAAACGCTTGAATGACTGACACACGGACTTGTCGCCCACACATCCCTCGTGCTTTGCAAGTTTCATCAATAGTGGGTTCAGCAGACCAGTGGGTCGACGACATTACTGTTCGGCGTCACCAAGGTTCTCAACCTGCCACTAACCTTGAGCATCCTGGTGGTCCGCACGAGCTGTCAACTTGGGTGCACGTTCATCTAGGTATAGTACCCGGCAGTCATGCGAGTGAAGGGCCCGCGGTTGCCAGTGCGTATCCTCTCCCTGGGTTGCGGCCACTCCCGCTCAGATAAGAGGCAGGGTGGGGTTACGAGCGGACATTACCTTCCGAATGACTACTTGCTGCCTTATCTTCAATCCGACAATGCCGATTGTGAGGAGCATATTCGGCCCGTACACCTTATCACCATTGTCAACCAGGCTTGCCACTCATGGCTTGGAACTGGAGGCGAGAGTACCAAACGTGCATAACACTGAAGCCGCCTTCGCCCCAAGACCGTAACTACCGGAGATGCAGGAGGTGCGTGAGAATGTTGTTCTCGCTGTCTTGCCTGATGTGAACCAGGACGGTATTCGTGGCTGACACAGCCAGGTTGCGCCACATTTTAACCATCTGCAAAGAAGGATGGCGTGCTGTTCCGGACAGCCGGCGAGTGGCTTGCCCACCTGGCCCACACTATGCCCATCGGGTGAGGACAATACAGAAGATTTCATAACTGCTACGGAGAATAAACGCTCACAACCGGCTTGCACACTTTCCTTACGCGTCACAATGGCCACCCTTGTGCGCGGCGTGCAGGGGGGTGAGTGGGGGCACATCCTTCCGAAGGATGTAACGCCTGATAAAGTAGGGCAGCCAGGTCTTGGTCTGGTACTTGACAAAAGTGGCGGTGGGGATGGAGAAGACGTCGTCCAGCTCCTCGAGAGAGAGCGCCTTGGTCTCGGGGACGAAGAAGAAGATGAGGACAAAGGAAATGACGTTGGTACCGGCGTAGAAGCAGAACGCGCCGAGGGACGTCATGGCAGTCTTCATGGCGGGGAAGGTAAGTCCCAGAATGGACGCAAAGAACATGTTGACAGTGACTGCCCACGCCATGCCCTGCTCACGTTGGATCGTGGGGAACACCTCGGCTCCATACAAGAAGCACACAGGGCCCTCACCAACAGAGTACAGAGCGGTGAACAGGTAGATCCACATGGCAATGACGCCAGTGCGCCTAGCTTGCGGCTGCTGGGGCATCAAGAAAGACAGTCCAGTTCCCAGAAGAGTGAGCGCCATGCCGGGGAAAGTGGACAGGAGCAGCGCGCGGCGACCAAACGTGTCGATAATGAAGACGGCGGGGATGGCAAAGGTAAAGTTGAGCTAATATTAGCACAGTACAAGCACGCTCACTCACCGCACCAAAGCCGAGCGATGCGTAGAGCGCCTGGTCGTCAGAAGCACCACCCTCTTTGAAGACGGTGGAAGAGTAGAAACTGATGACGTTGATTCCACACAGCTGCTGAGACAGCATGACGATGCTAGCTGCCACATTGGCGCGGCGGATACGCGGGATGCGGAAGCAGTCGGCGAGACGCGAAAAGTATGTAGTATTCTGGGAGAGCTCCTTCTCCTCCTCAAACAAAACATTGGAGTAGTACAGGTCGCGGGCTGCAATGATCGGGTGCTTCCTCAGACGGTTCATCGAAGCGAACGCGTCCGTGTAGCGACCCTTCTTCATATACCAACGAGGCGACTCGGGGGTGAAGTAGATGAGCAGTGCGAGGCTGCTATCAGTACTAATCCAGAGAGCAGAGGCTTTAAACTCACGGCAGGGCTGGGATAAAGGCTGAGCCAAGCTGCAGACGCCAAGCAATTTTTCCCACGTCCTTGACCACAACGTTCGCGGCGAATCCCAGGAAGATTCCGAAGCAGACCCAGAGCTGCCAACCCATGGTGAGCGCTCCTCGGATGCGTGTAGGAGCCATCTCCGCGGCGAACACGGGCACCGTGGCCGCCTTTGCACCCATCGCGAGGCCCATGAGAAGGCGGATGATGAGCAGCTGGTACCAGTTTTGCGAGAAACCGGACGCGATAGGCGTAATGATGAGGACGATGGCGGTAACTGCGGTTAAAGGCGTACTAAGTCGACACTCACTAAAGATCTCGCCGCGTCGACCGAGGTAGTGGTTGAGAGGGTCCGAGAGCCAGGTGCCACTGGCGTCAGTTGGGGTCCGATACATCCATACTCACGGGAAGGCCGCTGACATGTATGGCGCAGCATTGATTGCACCCACAATCCAATCACCACGTGTCTGCTGTCCGCCAGCATTGGCAGGACCAGCTCTGGGGTAGAGACCGCGCGCAGTGACTGTGGGAGGTGGCTCGACGAGACCGAACTCGACAGGGAATGACAGGTTGGCACCGTTGGATCCGGTCTGATCCCAGCCCTGGACACTGGCGCCGAGGGCACACACCAGCATGGCAAAGTAAAGAGCAAATGTGCCCGACCACTTGTTGTGCTGCTCGTTATCCAGAGCAGCGCGCTGGTCATCAGTGAGGGACTCTACGTTCCTCCACTGGTCGGGGTCGCGTGCCACGAGGGCAGCGTTGGCAAACAGCTCTGAATGTTCGTCCAAACCGTGCGCGGCACAAAAGTTACGGCCGTCGCGCGCCACTTGCTCTGGGGAGAGGCGCTGATGTAAGAATCTCACTCCAGATTCGATATGCTCACCTGCAGAGGGTTCTCGACCATCAAGTCGCCGACCACTGTCGACGTGCGACGGGGCTGGAACTCGATCTGTTCGCGATCATAATCCTTCTCGGATCCGGTAGAGGCCGTCATGGTTGAGGAAGTGTTCTTAGGGGATACCGCGACTGCCGTCGCCTTCTTAATGGCCTTATATACGACATGGAACTCTGTCCGAGGGGACCCACTACTGGATCCGCCACACCGAGACTGTGTGCAAGCGAACTACTAACAACACTGTGAGAAAAGAGAGAGCAAAAGAAGAGCACTGTACCGGTGTTGGTCAGCGAAGTGGCACCTTCCGCCTTCACCAAGCTTGGCGATCACACTAAACTTCTTGGCACGCGAGTGTGATACATTTCACGAGCATCACGAGGACCACGGGGTACCAACAACGCCAGGTTTGGCCCTGGAACTCCCGGCGGTAGCGCTTGCGAGCTGGACGAGTACTCTGGGGTATCTCTCTTCATTGCACCTAGCTTTAGCGAGAGTTCGGGGAACTGGAGACCCCAACGCGAAATGGCAGCGAGCAAGTCCCCAGATACCTCGCCTGAGCGGTCGATCCTTCTCGTAATGTTTTTTTAACGAGGTAGTGCCAAGCCAGCTCCGAGACGTCATTTGATGCAGTAGAACAGGGAGCTGGTGCCCCAAACCCACCCAAAGTTATCATTATCTCTTGGCGATCCACTATCTGTGGCAAGACGGGTACCTGTTGCATAGTGGACACTCGCAGATGACACCGAACAGTCACAGAAATGGCTGATGTATCTCGCTTGTGACCGGTTGTGCACGGCAGCGTTAGGTTCGTGGGGTCGAAAAGTCGGTAACTTTACGTTGTCGGGGATCACCACCTCGCTTCTCTCGCTATATCTACCCCGTCGGTCTTGCTTGTTCTCTTGCCCATCTTTCGCTTAAGAAGATCAATTGAGCATGTCACGTCGGCTCCCGATGCTAGACATGCATACCGTCTGGCGACAGCGACCATAGCGAACTGTTTGCAGCAACGCGAGCGACGTGTTTCTGACTCGCGTGGTCTACACATGTCCGAATGACTCACCCAAGACGTACTCACTTTTCCCAGCAATCTGAAACGGGGCTGGCTGGCGTGACGTCACCGCCTTTGTTGCCAAGGCGACTTTTGCAGTGCCAAGTAGCGCCTCTGTCGCGCCGTTCACATTCGGCCACGCCATCCACCACGTCGACCTCGGCTTCGGACTTGTTCTCACACTTGACTGCACGCAATCTTGCCATCCATTCACACATACATCCACCCCTCACAACACGCATTCACGTCATCATGGGCATTACGAGTCGCCTCGCGGCACTTTCGCCATTCGGCCACAAGGAACACGGCGACGACATGGGCGAAGTGCTTGCCCCGTCCTCTGACGTTCTCGGCTTGACAGACAGCGCCGAAGGCGACGTCGACTTGGACCTGCGCCTCAGCCCGGTGCTCAGGAAGTTTGTGGCGGACAACGGGATCCTCTCTGCGGCCGATGCCGGGGTGGATGGTCCCGAGGACGCTGTTCCGTCACCGGCGCTCCAGAACTTTCTCACGCGCTCGCACACTCACATCCCCGCGTCGGCTACGGATCGCTCCTTCCCGCTCACCGACTACTACATCTCGAGTAGCCACAACACATATCTCCTCGCCAACCAGCTGTATGGCACGTCGTGTCCGAGCGGGTACACTCTAGCGCTCAAGGCGGGTGCGCGCTGCGTCGAGATTGACGCGTGGGACAACCCCGACAACAAAGACGAGCCCAAGGTGACCCACGGTTATACGCTCGTCTCGAACATTCCCTTCCGAACAGTGTGTGACACACTCCGTGACGCCGTCGATGAGGGCTGGGGACACCCTGCGCCTCTGTTCTTGTCCCTCGAGAACCACTGCGGCGAGTACGGACAGAGGCGCCTCGTGGAGATTATGAAGGAGGTCTGGGGCGACCGGCTCTTGTCTGCCGCCCTGCGCGACGGCCCTTCCCACGCCAATCTGTCCGAGCTGCAGAGCAAGATCTGCGTCATGGTCGAGTACCACTTTGCAAACGAACCCGAGGACGACAAGGAGTCGGTTGACTGCAGCTCGGACTCTGATAGCGAAAGTGCAAAGGCGACCGCTGCTGCCGAGGCCGCGGACAGCAAGAAGTACAACGCGGAGAAGAAGGCTGCAGCTCAAAAGTCCAAGACGATCATCCCGGAGCTCGCAGCAATCGGTGTATACGCCCAGAGCATCAAGCCCCCAGTGGAGACCTGGTTCGACTCTCTCGAGAACCCGCCCCACCACCACCTCATGAACGTCTCGGAATCAGGTCTCGGCAAGCACCTGCCCACGAAACGCGAGAAGATTGCGGAACACAACTCTCGTCATCTCATGCGCGTCTACCCTCGCGGCACGCGTATCCGGTCTTCCAATCTGCCCCCTGTTCCCTTCTGGGGCATCGGCGCTCAAGTCTGCGCGCTCAACTGGCAGCGCTTTGGTGCGAGCATGCAGCTCAACCACGCCATGTTCAACGGTACGAGCGGCTACGTTCTGAAGCCTGCATATCTCCGTGAGGGCGGTCCTCCCGCGCCAACTGGGCGCAAGCGCCTCCGCCTTCGCGTCGTGGGCGGTCCTCCCGCGCCAACTGGGCGCAAGCGCCTCCGCCTTCGCGTCGTGGGCGCCACCGATGCGCCGGCCGCAACGGCACCTTACGTCTCGTGTGTCCTTGTTCACCCCAACGACCTGAGCAACAACCCACCCAAGCGCAAGACCGGCAAGGACCGCAAGGAGAATGTTAACCCCGTGTGGGACGAAATCCTCGAGTGGGAGTATGACGCTACAGACCTTGCATTCCTCCGCATCCTTCTCAAGAGCGACGAGAAGATGGCGCGCAACCCTGTTCTCTCGGTCGTCGCCCTGCGCCTCCTCTACGCTGTGCCCGGCTGGAACGTTATGCGCATGTACGACCTCAGCGGAAACAAGACAAAGACCTCGCTTTTGGTCAACATTGAGGTGACGGATATCGAGTAGCAGCACATTGTAAATCACCATGCACGATCATACATCACATTATAAGCATACTCCTCTTTACTCGTCATCGCCCAGGTCCTGAGCCCCGAGAAGGGCCCACATGCCTCGGGCGTGGATATCTTCCGCGCCATCTGCGCTGTTGACCACTTCCTTGGGGCCTGCGACGCAGGCGTGTTTCTGACATGTCAGCTGAGAAGCCCGTGATGAGTGGGCTTTGACTTACAAGGCCAAGGGAGACCTTGATGAGGGGCTCGGCGGGATCATAGATCTCGAGCTCTGGGGTCTCATTCTTTTCGCGTGCGTCAATCAAGCGGAGAACATTACGACCAGCGAGGCCGCCCATCGCAAACGCCATGTGTCCCGCGCGGATCGCGGTCGTGTCCGCGCAGTCTCCAACGGCGAACATGTGGTCGAAGCTGCCCGTCCGGGTCTCCGACTCGGTGCGAATCTGGAGCGTGTCCTTGACGCGCACGCAGCCATTGGACGCGATGGTGCCGTCGTCAATCTTTTTCATGAACTTGACGGTGGGCTTGGTGCCAGTGCACACCAGGACGAGGTCGCCAGCAATCTCCGTGCCCTTGCTTGTCTTTACGACCTTGGTCTTGCCGTCGACGACCTGAGGGTTCTCGGGCCACTTGAGGACGCGCTCGCCAAGGATCAGACGGACGCCCAGAGCCTCACAGCGCTCCGCAATGGCGTCGTGCAGTCCTTGCGCGTAGATTGGCATCAGGCGGTCGCGGGAGTGGAGCAGGGTGACGGATTTGTTCGGGAAGACCTCCTTGATGTCCGTGGCAAACTCTGTATGGTCAGGTGTATTCCAGAAATGCATACTCACGAATGCCCAGCGCGCCGCCGCCGACGACAACAATGTTCTCAGCCTGTTGAATGGCCTCGTTGTACCGTGTGAGAGCAGCGATGCCGCCGGTCTTTGTCCCACGGCCTGCCAACTGCTTACGGCCGGCCTCGACATCGCCCCAGATATCACTTGGCTCAGACAAGGTGCCACCGAGGGCGTGGATGCAGTAGTCGAAACCGATCGTCTCGATACGGTCGGCCGGAGCATTTGAACCGTCGTCCTTGACGTCGTCAAAGTTGCCGTCGGCGTTGGCAGTGAGGACCGTGACGGCGTTGGGAGTCAGGTCGGTGATGATGCCGTGCACCAGCCAACAAGGAACAGGGTTGGGGTTCTCCGCTGGGAGAGGAGCGCCGGTACGGTCCTTCTCAGCCACGTTGCCCTGGGTGTCCATTACCCGGCCGTGGGTGAAGAGCTTGTTGCGGGGGATGAATGACTTGGCGGCGTGCTGCGGAAGCACGGTGAAGCGCGGGAAGGGGTACACGTCTGCAGGGTGAGCCCGGAGCTGGCATACTACTAACGGTTAGCGTGGCTTTGGCGGTCAATCACAACGAGTCGCCAGCCCTCCGGCAGACGCCGAGCGAGGGGTCCGACGCCGCCGACGCCGCCGTAAGCGCACCCAAGGACGACGACTGTGCGAGTGGTGTGGGGGTTTGAGTTAGTCATGATGAAGTATAGTGTGAGAAAGAGGGGGAGGGGCAGCGTGGCGGCAAATAGCCTCTATATATCGGGTAGCTCCAACTTTTGCTTGCTCTCGTTTTTCCCACCACAAGGTCCGTGAGTTTTATCAGATAAAGGATATCGGCCGAAAAAAGGGTCCTCAACATAACAACGCAATCCTTGGCAAAGCCGAAGTTACCGAATGGTCATTGAGTGCAACAAGCACCCCGTGGTCTCCTCTCGGACCCAACAGCGAGAAAACCCGAAGGCGCGGAGCTTACATCTTGTCTCTGCACAATGTCCTACACACTAAGATCACTCCTGGTTCATGATAACAATCTTGATCTCGCTGCCGTCCCTGACCGCCTTGAACGCCGCCTCGGCCTCGGCGAGCGGGAAGGTGCGCGAAATGATCGGGTCAAGGTTGACAGCCTTGCGGCTCACAAGGTCGATCGCGTCCTCAAAGCATCCGGTGGTGTACCGAAGGGATCCGCGGACATCGAGCTCCTTGGCCGAGAGCTCGAGGCTGGGGAAGGAAGTCATGGGGCGTCCCATCCCGGCGGCGACAACTAAACTATTAGTGACTTGACCGCAGCTTGACTCACATGTACCGCCAGGGCGGAGGAGGGAGATACCCAACTGCATGGCAGACTCGGCGCCACTCGCTTCGAGGACAACGTCCACTGCAGCCTCACTCATCTCCTTTAGCATATCGCGGGCAAGCGAGTCATTCCAGGCCATGACGTCCGTCGTGCCTGCAGGCATGAACGGGCAGACGAACCCGTGGTCCGCCGCATACGACTTGGCAAACTCGACGCGGTTGGTGGAGATATCGAACGCCACCACCTTGCGTGCGCCGTACGCCTTGGCGACCGCCATGCACAACAGACCCAGCGGGCCGCACCCAAACACCGCCACGACCTTGTGCGTGAGTGACCCTGCGCGGCGGGCGATCTGCACGCCAATGGCGAGGGGCTGGATGCATCCTGCGGCAGGCCAGTCAATGCCATGAGGCAGGGGCACGGCATTCGCTGCGGGACACTTGAAATACTGGCAAAGAGTTCCGTCTGACGGTCAGAAGAGTCTGGCTGCGACTTACCAGTTGGCGGAGTCGCAAAGTAACCGTCGTGAATGCAGTAGCTGGAGTAAGACTTTGCACTGTGGGCTATACTTACTTGAACTGACCTTCGCGGCAATAGCGGCAGTGACGGCACGGAAGGGCCGGCTCGAGCGCAACATGGTCTCCAGGTTTGGTCCGCACCACATCAGAGCCAACGCTGTGAACAATACCGGCTGCCTCGTGGCCAAGCACAAGAGGCTTGGTGGCCCGCCGCGAGCCGACACCGCCACGCATATAGTAGCTAAAGTCGGTGCCGCAGCTGATGGTAAACACAGGTGTTACGCATTCACTTACATTCCAGTCGACATGATCTTGACGAGAATGTCGTTCGGACCAAGCGTGGGAATGGGACGCTCCTCGAGCACAATCTTCTCCGGTTCCATGAGGACCACGTGCATGTTGCTCAGCCTAGCCACATCGCCGAGGGGTGAGGGAACCCGCGACGGGGCGGGAAAAAGTTGTGGTGAGAGGAAATGTGTAGCCCCCGACGCCATGTCTTAAGTACTCATGACGCCCATTGATAACAACCTCAATTGTTATCTCGCCCCCAATGATGCTCCTCCCCAGCGGCCCGGAGAATTGATCAATTGCGCCCCCAGTGCCTCTCGATGGCTGGAGGCGGTTCACACGCACAGGTGGGAGGAATGGCCAACTATCGAGTCAAGCTGCACCCCGGCAATGTTGCAGTTCTCTATCGATGTGGTCAGGCCCGTTTCAGCGATAAGCCGAGTGGATTAGAGCAGGTCGCACGGTCTGTCTCCGGCTCTCGAAGATAGCCTTGATCACCCTTTCCATATCCTGTGAACGAAGGCTTCCGGGGTTCTTCTCGAAGAGCGGTTGGATGATGTGCTGCTCAAACTCATGTTCGGGGTCTAGAGACTGAGACTCTGACCTGGCTCCTTACCTCGTGTTCAAGGCACTTGCGCCTCATTGACAGTTCCTTTTAACGGTATGTAATCTGAATGTCGTGGCTTGAGTGCTGCGCTTTGACCTGTTGCGTAGGTGGCGTAGTAGGTTTGAATGCACTGTTGTCATTGCTCCCCCCAGTTTACGCGGTGTCACCTTATCTAACATCCAGAGGATATATCTACTTCACATTGCAGCTCATCCGTTCCACTACAAGGTTCCTCTTTGTTGTTCACATCGCCAAGTGCCTTCCCCTCCGACGGGCATGTGTCTAGACTTCAGACTTAGATGAAACGACGCATACGCTCCTCGTAGTCCGACGCGAGCTCCTCAAAGATCTCGGGGTGACCTTGGAGGCAGAAGCCTCGGCCTTGCGAGCGTGAACATCCATGGCAGGGGACATGCACACGTGGTGGTTGATGCAGTCCTTGTGCGTCCACTCGCGGCTGGTTGGGTTGTTGAGGTTGGTGGAGGCAATTTTGTAGAGGCCGATAAGGTCATCGTCGGAAAGTTCGAACATGGTTGGAGGGCTCTTCGAGCGCTGAAGAGCAGCCAAGTGAGCACCTTGTCTGTTAGTACAGTCACTCAACAAAACAACGGATCACTCACGAGCATATGCTTTGCCGAGGATGGCTGGGGTCGCGTACCTCATGTTGATAACCGCCTCGGCGCAGGAAAGCGAAAACTGGAGTGCAACTGGGTGACCATAGATCTGGTGGAGCTTGAACCCGGTGATCGACATGTTGCACCACAGGAAGGCCTCACTGACAAACATGTTAGCGACTCTCACATGAAGCACTCGATGTACGCACAGCTGAGCAATGCCAGTCTCAAACGCCTCCTCCGCGGAAAAGATGAGGGGCGTGGCGAGCCAAGGGTACAGACTCAGAATGCAGTGGTAGTACTCGAGAAGGGCGGCACCGTACTTCTTCTTCGAGAACAGCCTGTTTGGTGTCAGATCGGCCGCAGCCATGGGATTTACAGCACACTCACTCGTCGTTGGCCTTCTTCTTGCGCTTGGACACCTGCTCCACCAGGGTGCGAACGGCATCAGCTCCCGCGACGCGGCCGCGGTTGCGCAGCACATTGTTCGGGTCAGAGCCCGCATCGAGGCCGAGCGTAACGCAGTACTCCCAGGCTTGTTCCACGAGGTCGAGATTGGCAACGATAGCCCATTCCTCGTGCTTGATGGTGTGAGCTTGGAGCTCAGAGGAGTTGTACGGCGGCCTGAAAAGTCAGAATAGACCTCCTTTGGCCCGTAAACAACGACCATTCGTCATGAAGAGTCCTCGTTTACGGAGAAGATACTTACCCATCAATGCGCTTGGGGATCTCCCAGGCGCCAAAAGCGAGCTTGCGCTCCTGGCGCGTCATCTCGGTGGGAACGACCGCCCACAGCTTGCGGTTCAGACTGACATCGTCTTGAGCATAATGGGAGGTGGCGAAGGGGGCCACCTTGAGGTTGATATCCCCACCAACGTGAGGCTGGAGAACAACGAGGTCGTAGACAAAGTGGAACATTGCGATAAAGAAAAAGATAATGTAAAGAGAACAAAGGGTGCGCAGAAGGAGAGGATGTTGAGGAGTGAGGAATAGTCGAAGTGATCAAGTGGGTGTGGGCACACAATGGGTGTGGCGATCAGTAGATAGACCACGAGGCAGAACACGAGGCTTCAGTCCGTCGATCCACACCCCCAGCCTGCCCTATATAATCCGGGAAGCGGTGTTCTATTCCTCCATCGTACAATCCCCCATCAGCCCGAAGCAAGGTGAGCAGAGTGCAGCAGCCCCCGAGGTAGTAGTTAAAGCTTACTTCCACCAAGATGCACTACGGACTGCCTGCAAATCTCAAGGTAAACCGCCCCTCGTGGACTTCCATAAAGAGTGTCGAACAGGCACAACTTCTGCAGGAGTCTGTCATTGGCACCGCAGTCTCCAAACGTGAGAAGAGTCCAGTCGCTGCCGCAGCACTCGCGCGAAAGCGCGATGAGGCACTCCTGCCCTTCTGTCGCGCGAGGTTGCCTCATCATTAAGTGCGAAGACGAGGACGAAATCTCGCCACAGTTGGTGCCAGACAAGCATACTTCAACTCCGAGCTCATGAAGGAGCTCTGGGGACAGTGGGGTACAGAGTTCAATCAGAAACTCATTGCGCTTGCCAAGGCAATCAACAAGTACATCACCCAGGGATCGCCATACCTTGGCCAATGGACGTGAGTCTGGTGTGGCCGACTATAAACCAAATGCTAATGTTACAGACACGACTTGTCCCCGGACGGCGTTGTCAAGATTCTCACCGACGCGCAGTGGGACGTCCCCGAGTCCTCCCCTCACTGCTCGGTGATGTGGGAGCGATCCCTCGATCGAGTTCTCGACCTGTCTCTATCGCTGAACAGCTTTCCAGTCTTGGGCAGGATAATGCGCCATGGCATCAAGGCGATCAAAAAAAGTGGTCTCAGCCCCGTCCCCCCCGAGGCAGTCCACACCAAGCTCGACGACCTTGAAGCGATCCTTGTGCCCCTGATGACGAAAGACGGCATCTATGTGAGTCCAAACCAAGGACGACCACTGACCTCAAAGAATCAAGAGCAGTACGAACTCGCTCTTCAGTACAAGAAGCTTGAGAAGGCCTTGGGCCTCTTTCTCTCGCGGTCCGAGGAGGGCAAGCTCCAGCCCTTCCGAGCTCGTGTCATTGCCCGGATGATCGAGCTCGCTTCTACCGCCCCACCCCAAAACATCTCCCCCCCTCATTCCCAAGAGGTCAACTCTGCCGACTCTTTTGGGCACCCCCTTCGCGTCGGATTCGCCCGGCACATCCGTGCCCACAGCGACGACGTCGAAAGGTTCCTGGAGTACAATTCTGTCTTGCGCCGACACGTCGAGCTGTTCTCGATGAGGTCGTGGGAGTTGCAGCCTCTCGACCCCAAGTCGGCAAATGCCTTGAAAGTGGAAGAGACGCTGATGACGCTCAACAGGGTCGAAATCGTGAGTTCTCGACTGAATATTGTGGTGGTGGCTTGGCTGACAAGGCAAAAACGTTAGCAGCGACATACACTCTCCTCTACACAAGACCGCGTCCTTTGTAGAACGAGCCATTATGGAGCGGCTTTCCCCTTCTAGGACCCGCCTGTCCGACGTCGCGGGTATCGTGAGAGATAATGGTTCGATGCATAGCATATATATGCAACAACTGTACTACGGGCCAGCAAACCCGACGTACTGGCGCTTGTGATCTTGTGAACGGTGGTACGATTGGGATGAATGTCTACGCAGTCTGGCTTCGTTCAAATATTCACCCTTGCAAGCTGCGAGTCACATCCTTCCCAAAGACTCGGGGCGAGGCATTCTTATTCGACCTTGAGAACGTGCTCGTAGATCCAGCGAGCGAGGTACTCTCCAGGGCCACCATCCTGCGTGAGGTGGCAAGCGCCGTACCCCGTGTCGAGCCACGCCGGCACAGAGAACAGACCGGTAGCAGCCATGAACGCTACCGTCCAGATTCTGCCCGGAATGCCGCCCACAAGTCGACCCGTCATTCTCTTGAAAGTCAGCTCCAAGGAGCATCCAAGACCGGAAAGAAGGAAGAAGATGACCACAGCTACTGGCTGGCCCGCCGTGGGCATAGCAATCTCGGAGATACCGTGGTGGAGCCCAGAGAACAGGAACGTAGCAATGAAGATGTACATCTTGTCGTCTGTGGGCAGGTGAAGCAGACCGAGAAGGATCTTGCTGAGGTTGACGAAAAAGTGGCGGAAAGTAGAGTGCCAGCGGGCACCCCAGAACTCGATCAGCGAGGAGCACTCGGCGGGAGAGGCCATTAAATCAAGATCCCACTCAGAGACCGGCCATCCGAGGAGGACATGTACAGTCGCACCGAGTTGGTAGGTCCCTTCAAGGATAGCCCAGATGGCACTCCCCAGTACTCCCTGGGTTGAGAGAACCGCAATGAAGTGTGGAACTGCCAAGCGGAGGGTGCTGGGAAGGGCGATAAACTGCCGAGCGGTGAATGTCCAAAAGACGTTCGTGCCGCCGTACGGCTGGTCGAATACTGGATCGAGAAGAGGGAAGAGGTGGAACAGAGTGTCCACAAAAGTGTAGCACGCGAAAAAGTAAAGGGCATGTCGGAGTGTCGCCAAGAAACGCGACTTTGGCCTCCAGCCAGCGGCGGCCTCGGCCACCAAAAGACGGAACTGGCGTTCCGGCAGACCGACTGTGGTTGTGTTTGGGATGCCAGACATGTCGTCCAGTCCAAGGTCGCCAAGGCCGAGAAGTCTAGAGTTGATGAACAAGCCCCACGCCGAAACTGCGCGGGAACGGCGGGGATGCGGGTCCCGGATTGGTTCCCGCAGGAGTGCAAACTCAATCGTTTTGCCCATGTAGTGGATGTATGGCATGGTGGACATGTGGTTCATCGGGACACGCCACGGATCGGCAAAGCGGATGGTCGTCCAGGCGGACCACATGGCTGAGAAGGCACCAACACCCAGTGCCATGCGCTGGTATCGCGTATCCGACTTGTCCAGCAGGAGGTAGCATTGGGCGTATACGAACACGAGTGGGCCGAGGTAGAGCGCGACGCCGAGCGGGGTGAAGCCGACGCTGTGTTCCACGATATGGCGGTGGAGGCCGTTAAGTGGGCCGAAAGGAGGGGAGAAGAATTCTGTGAGAAGGGGTGGTGGGAGAGCGGTCATTGAGAGATAAACGAGTGTGGGGAAGATTGGTTAAGAACACGACATTGATCGAGATGATCATCTTTAAGAGTCACGACAGAAGGCAATGTCAATGCTAAACATGGCCGGCCGGCGAGGTCGGTTCCGTGCCCCATCCTTGACCAAGCTACGTGGGTGCCATCGGTAAGGAGAATGCACGGTGGTCAAACCGAGGCCTGTGGCCCCAACATGTCCTCCTGAAACCAGAATGTGTCTGCAACAAGCCATGAAGGCCGTCCCCGAATGGGCTGAGGGCCAGGCTCCATAGTGTCGAATACTTTCAGAATGGTCGGCGAACGGGCACCATATCTGAAAAGCGCTCGGTTCACCAAAGCACCCTACCATATCCGCCCCACAGATGGGGGCAGCGTGGGATGTACATCAAAGACGCAGAGGAGCCATGGCCTCACGGGTACTATTGCCATCTGCACCTCAGTGTCAAATGGCCGCGCCAGGGTGAAATGACGGACCTCCACCCCACCATGATTCCTCGACGATAACAAGCTTCCAGCAACCCACAGCCCCTCTGTCGCCCACTCGACATCTGCGTAACATGCGTAGCAGTCCTGTATTCCGATTATGAACCCGTCTGATGCATGCGCTTTTACGTAAACAGCCGATGAGTCCGGATACTGCTGAAACTCGACTCCCGTCCCCGAATGGCTGCCTGAGAGCCCCCAGATCACTCCTGCTCGTTAATCCAGAGCGCGGCTGCACCCTGTCCACTTCCGATGCACATTCTTTACGTAAGCAACGAAGAATAACGAAGATTGATGAAGCAGGAGGTTCTGTAGCGACGTTTGAAGATGGTTGGGGTGGATGTGGATGTGCCACAGTGCCACGACGTCCAAGTCACGTGACAACACGTGACCCTGACCTAAATTGGACAGAACACGTGGTAGTCACGTGACTGTCCCTGAACACACTTGCGGTTGAATGGAAGAGGTACTCACGAGGTAACGAGGGTCTTGCCCTTGTTCTTGCGCATGGCGTTCAGTCCGGTGGCGACCTGGCGAGCGCCGGTGCATCCGAAGGGGTGTCCGAGAGCGATGGCACCACCGTTGACGTTGACCTTGTTCTTGTCGAGGCCGAGCTTCTCCACACAGTAGACCATCATGGAAGCAAACGCCTCGTTGATCTCGAACATGTCAATGTCCTCCTTGGTGAGGCCGGTGCGCTTGTAGAGAGCGGGGATGGCAATGCTGGGTCCGATGCCCATGATGCGGGGCTCGAGACCGGAGACAACAGTCGCAACGTGCTTGGCGAGGATGGGAAGGCCGAGCTCCTGGGCCTTGCGACGAGTCATCATGAGAACAAAGGCGCCGCCGTCGGTGATCTGCGAAGCGTTGCCGCCAGTGGTCTGCCCAGGAGCCCACTGGGGGAACGCCGGGCGAACCTTGGAGAGCGACTCAAAGGTGGTGCCCTGGCGGATACCGTCGTCACGGTCAACAACGACCATCTTCTTGGAGCCGTCGGCCTGCTTCTGGGGAACGGTCACCGGGGCAATCTCGCCCTTGAAGGTGCCGTCGGCATCGGCCTTGGCAGCGGCCTGGTGGGACTTGGCGGCCCAGGCGTCCATGGACTCGCGCGAAATGTGGAAGTCACCAGCAACGTTCTCGGCGGTCCAGCCCATGGGCTTGGTGCAGTCGGCCGACTCCGGGTTCTTCATGATCTCGGGCGAAAAGTCAAACTGCTTGGCGCCAGCAAAGGTGAGGTTGTCGTAGCCGACAGCGAGACCAATGTCAATCTCGCCGTTGCGGATCTGGTTGGAGATGGCCTGGCAAGCCATGAGACCAGACGAGCAGAAGCGGTTGATGACCTGGACCGGGACGGTGTTGGGGAATCCGGCCGAGAGAGCGGCGACACGGGCAGTGTTGGGGCCGTTGGGGGTGGTGACGGTTCCGACGCAAATGTCGCCAATCATCGAGGGGTCAATGCCAATGTTCTGCTTGGCAGCAATCATGGTAGCGAGGAGGAGCTCGTCGTAGGTCGTGTCCTTGTAAGCACCCTTCCTGGCCTTGCAGAGAGGGGTGCGGAGAGCGCAGGTGACAACGACTGCAGGTTAGCGCTGTTCCTCCTCCAGCGTTCCTCACCATCGTCGGCGTTCTTGGCGGTGTAGCGGGAGACACGGTCGCCCTGGAGGTGACCAGCAACAGAGTCGACGCGGTTGGACATTGTTGAGATGGGATGAGAATGGAGATGAATGCCAGCAGCGCCGTCACCTGATGAGGTTATGTAGTTTTAGTCTTCGAGTGGGCACCAGCCACGGCTAAACATCTGCCACGCACCAGTTGATACCCGGTTGCGCGGAATTTTCGAGCCGAGGTCGGCCGTGTCCGAATAGCCCTGGAGTGCCCCCACAGCGGCGACAACCGTCCTCGATCTCGACCAGGGACTACGACTGCTCGCGCATATAATTCGATTCATGTGGAGTTTGTGGGCGACCAAGTGCGATCTAATCTCCACCACAGGTCATCGGTCGCCGGCTATCCGTTCGCATCTGTTCAAGCTCCGGACAACGGTGCAGACCATCGCCACTGATCAACTCCGCCACCCACATGCACACAGCAGTCAAGTCAGCTTGATCAGCGAAGATTACCGCGTGGTATCACACGTACAGCATATCAACTCGGGATATATCCGCACAGTATGGACGAACCACACCATATCTGGAGAACTAGCACATGCATACAATAATGGACGTTACGATTACACACACCTCACTTTGTTCCGAAAAACCTCATCCCCTGCAGCTCCTGCTTGAGCACTGGCACAAACCTCTCCTGGAACACCCGCACAAACGAGTCGAGGAGCCCACTCTCGGCGTAGATGCACGTGTAGCACTCCCTCATAGAGGGGACGATCACGTCTGTGAGCTTGACCGGATCGCACATGCTGTCGATGATCTCGTCCATGGTCTGCTCGCTCCGGACAGGGTGAGAGTACAGGTACTCTTTCACCCGTCTTGTCGCGTCCTCGGCAACGGCATTGAGTCGTGGATTGGGGCAGTCGGCATGCGAGTAAAACTCTCCCCAGTCGGACAACTCGCCTCCCTCGGGCTCCCATTCGTTAAAGTCGACCATCGAGTTTTCGTACACTTGAAGGGCGTAATGCCAGGCGTGGTGAAGGGCGTACAGCTCACGCAGCTCGTCCCGCGCAAACTTGAGCAAGAGTCGCTTGCCCTGGAGTGATCCTCGGAAGATGTCAAAGTCGGCGCGCAGGGTGTTCCATGCTGCTGGAACGAGGACTTCGGTGCAGCTTGTGGCTGCTACAACGGCGAAGATCCACAGCGGGTCCGAAGCACCACCACGTGGGGGTACGGGCTGACCAGCAAACGCATTGTATACGTGGCTGCCGACAAACGACAGGCCAAAGACGTGTGCCGTCTCGATCATTGCGTTGAGATGCTCCTCAACCTCATTGCGGAGGAAATGGCCAGCGGACGCAGACCCTGTCCCGCCGAGAGCTGGGCAGCTGATTTGCTCGTCCACAAGTTCGAGACATAGCCGGAGTCCGCCCCAAGTGACCGGGAGCTCGATAGCGTTCTCCTCATCCTCCTTTGAGACGATCCGGGAAGTCGACAGCGGACGGGCCTGCAGGTCGGTGGCAGTGGTGCCGCCCGTGAAAGGACACGTTGCCATTACTTCTGTTTTTGGCCGAGACTGGGGCTGCGGCACGTTCAACATGCCCTCGAAAAACGGGCACACCTTGGCCAGTCGCGCGATAGGATACCGAACAAAGTGCGAGTCGGACGACTTTATCACCTGCCAGTCCGAGAACAGCTTGTAGTCCTCAAAGTGGCCCCGGCGGCCTCGGGAACTGAGTGTTAGGATAGTCTCCAGATGGTTGACCACATAACGTACACTGTCATGGTTGCTTGCAAGAGTCCGCACGCACTGGAACGTCAGTACTTCACAAAGCCTTGCTTCTACTCACAGGAAACCTGTCGCGTTTGTAGAGAATAGAATGACAACAAGACAAAAGATATTCCAGAATATGGGTTGGAGACGTTGGAGACGACGGATCAGTCGAGTGGCAACGCAATGGTAAATCGAACAACCTGACTGGTCGATTGTTGGCACCCGTGCCTAGCAGCCGCGGAACGGGACGCTTCACGTGACGTCCACGGGGCGTCCACCAGCACACCATCGCTACCCCCTTCATGCATACCTCAACTTCTGGTGGTGAGCAAGCATGGCATGGTAGCCTGCACTCAAGTTGCACTTGCGATCTGGTGCGATCTGAAGGGAGGAGCCCGGCTCGCTGGACCGCTCCTAACTAGCAGCAAGGACCAGTGGAACGAGGACGTTAGTTTCAAGCGAGTGATGCTCACTTTTTGCAGTCCAACACTAGTACTCTAGCTCTCACAACCACCGCCTAGCAGCGAGTTGTCATCGAAGAGGACGGAGTTTGCGCTGCATCGGGGCTTGCCGTCGCACTAGGCCGCCACGATGATGAGAAGGGGTTCTCGGCAGTGCAGTCAAAGAGCCCCGCTCTTGTCCGCCCTCAGCCCCGCGGACCTCCGTGCGGACATGCGCGGACACCGTTTGTTATATGCCTCGCTTCATCGCCACATGGCATTGCGGGGTGCCAGACAACCGATGACAGAGGGACGGTGCTTTAACCCCACAATCGCCACTACGACCACCGTGTTTTCAAGCCCGAGCTCCAGCCAATGCATTGCCGATTAGGGGATATCCACCATTTTAATCTGATCAGGAGAGATAGAGCGATGCATGACCTGAGCAGTGGTGACCGAATCATCACTCAGACAGAAGCAATGGCGCGGTCAGATCGGGTCCGGGATATAGACGAGCGAGTGGGCAGCTCGGCCATGACCGACATATTCCTCAGCATGCTCATGTAACCTTGGCTCTAGAGGGTCAGGGCGGATTTCGGCTTCACTGGCGTTCGCTCTCTTGGCTACCGCTACCATATGCTCTCTCGCTCGTTCGGCTCTTGGTGGATCAGTGCTAACCGGGACAACAGCTGACAATTGGGGACATCTCACTACTACTTAGCTACTTCTAACCCTCGTTGGTGTCGCTCTTGTTTTCTCACTCCCCTCCATCTCTCCAACTTTTACCCTCCTCCACGTCCATCGATCATGTCCGCAAAGGCCGACTTTAAGGATCTCGTCGTCATCATCACCGGCGGTGGTGCTGGCCTCGGCCAGAGGTGAGTCGGACTTGGGAACGTGCAATGACCACACGCTGACATTGATCCCTCTATCCCCACATGCCACAATTTACAACTGCAGCTATGCTCACATGTACGCCAAGGGTGGTGCCAAGGTCGTGATCAACGACGTCTCCGCTCCCGCTGCGAACAAGGTCGTTGAGGAGTGCCGCGCTCGTGAGTACCGTCTGTCTGATGGAAACTAACTCGTCAGTCGGCGGCGAGGCTATTGCTGTTGTTGGCTCGGTTCTCGATGGCCAGACCATTGTCGACGCTGCCGTCAAGGCCTTTGGCACCGTGCACGTTCTCATCAACAACGCCGGCATTCTTCGCGACAAGTCGTTCCGCAAGATGTCTGAGAAGGAGTTCAACGACATTTACGACATTCACATTCGCGGAGCTTACGCCGTCACCAAGGCCGTCTGGCCCATCTTCCGCAAGCAAAAGTGGGGCCGTATCGTCAACACCTCGTCTCCCGCCGGTGTTTACGGTAACGGTGGCCAGACCAACTACTCTGGTGCCAAGATGGGTCTCGTCGTCTTTGCCCAGGTCCTTAACAAGGAGGGTGTCAAGTACAACATCAAGGCCAACACCATCGCTCCCGTGAGTCCATTATGTTCTGCTGGCGCTGACCATTAGCTTGCCGCATCGCAGCTCACTGCTACTGTTATGCCTCCTGCGCTTCTTGCCAAGCTCGACCCCAACCACGTCGCCCCCCTTGTTGGTGTTCTCACCGCTCGCAACGGTCCCGATGTCGGTGGTCGTCTCTTTGAGGTCGGAGCCGGATACTACGCCGAGACTCGCGCTCGCCAGACTGAGGGCTACGTCTTCAAGGCGGACGACTCGTTCACCCCCTCTGCTGTTGACCTCATGTGGTCCAAGGTCAAGGACTTTTCCAAGAACTCTTCGTCGCCGGCGCAGGGCGATGCTTCGCGCATGATGGACGTTGTCAAGGCTCAGCCGACTCTCAAGCCCAACCCCCAGGGCCCTCCCCCTGCCGACTCGTTCAAGGGCTACACTGTCATCATCACCGGTGCTGGCAACGGTCTTGGTGCTTCGTACGCCCGCTACTTTGCCCGTTTCGGCGCCAACGTTGTCGTCAACGACATTTCGTCCGAGGCGGCTCAGAAGGTTGCCGACGAGGTCACATCTCTTGGAGGCAAGGGTGTCGCTGCCGTGGGCTCGGTCGAGGATGCTGAGAAGATTGTCAAGGTTGCCGTTGACACCTTTGGCGGCGTTCACGCCCTCATCAACAACGCCGGTATCCTCCGCGACAAGGCCTTTGTCAACATGACTCCCGAGCTCTTTGACTCTGTCATGAACATCCACGTCCGTGGCTCGTGGAAGATGGCAAAGGCCGTCTGGCCCATCATGCACGCCCAAAACTATGGCCGCATCGTCAACACCGCCTCGCCCAACGGTATCGCTGGCGCCCACGGTCAGGCCAACTATGGAACTGCCAAGGCCGCCATTATTGGTTTCACCAAGGCTCTTGCCATTGAGGGCAAGAAGAACAACATCTTTGTCAACGCCATGTGCCCCTCGGCCGGTACCGCCATGACTGCTACCATCTGGACCCAGGAGCTCCTCGACACCTTCAAGCCCGAGTACGTTGCTCCCATCACCGCCTACCTCGCCTCCCCCAAGTGCCACGACACCTCCCTCATTGTCAAGGCCTTTGGTGGTCTTGCCGGTATCTACGGCTGGGAGCGCAGCTTTGGCACGGTCTTCCCCAACGACCTTCCCGCCACCGCCGACCAGCTGCTCAGCCGCTGGGACGACGTCGTCAAGTGGGACAACCGCCGTACTTTCCCCGAAAACTCGATCCAGGCCCGTGCCCAGATTAACGCCAACTTCAACAACCTCTCCGGCTCCAAGTCCAAGCTCTAAGGCAGTGCATGGGGGGTTGAATATAGTTGAGAGAGAGACAGAAGTTCAAAATTCTGTACTGTATATGCATTGCAGTTCTATTAGCATCTTGACATGTTCATGAGCTTTCGGTGGCAACAGGGCGGTCGAGAACGCCACTGACGAAGTATCACCTACAGGGTTCGCCATGAGGTTGATCTTCCGAGCATGCCCTATTGCTCTGGGAACAAAGGCCCAAAGGACATCGACGACAACGTGATCGCGTCCTTGTTGTCACACTTCGCCCCCATCAGCATCCATCACCTGTCCGAACGCTTCGGGACGTCTGGGCCCCTCCCAAGCGCCCCGAGCCTGCATCCCTTTGCACTTGTTCTCCTCCCTCACTCTTATCACTATACACTTTGGCATCGAGACCATTCCGTGTTCAGCCCGTCTATAGCAAGTCATCAACACCATCGAGACCACCACAACCCTCGCGACCAACGCTTTTGTTACTCCTGCAGGCACCATGAGCGCCCCCATCCCGATCCCCATTCCTTTTCCGAGCACCGAGCTCGGCGAGCTCTCGCACACCAAGCGCCCGCGCGCAGAGGACGACGACGGCGATCGGGACCGCGAGCGTTCTCGGCGCAGGCTGTCGATGCCCAATCTTCTGCAGTACCCGTTCCCCCCTATCACGAGCCCTCCGACACCCTTTGAGCCCTCGTCGCTGCCCCGCGTCAGCCCGTTGGCGCAGCACCTTCGTGCGCGTAACCACCTTCGTGCGAACCACGTGAGTAGCCCCACTTTACCAGTCACAGGCCGTTGCTCACGAGCAGTCAACTCCACCCCGGCCACGCAGGGTAAACGGCATGGACGTTGACGACAAGGCCATGCTGTACCCCAGCGACTCGCTCGAGGCGCTGTTCGTTCCCCTCAGCGACGACACGGCGCCGATGACGCTTCCGTACGTTCCGTCCCCCGACGCTGGCGACCAAATGACCGCGCTCGCAAACGTCCGCTGGCTTGCGTCCCTGGACTGGCCTGCGGCGTCGCAGATTCCGCGCAACGACTTCATCGTCGCCATCGCCGCCCTCGCCGCCGCCCTGCAGCCTGTCGACCAGCAGGTCCTCGCCACCTACCTCCTCAAGGGCCACGCCATCGAGAGCCTCTCCATCGAAGAACTCTACCTCCTCTCGCGCGAGATCGCCAACATGTGGGCCGCGAACGGCGACTTTACATTCTAGCTTTCTTGGTCTCTTCGAGGTGGAGGTCGGGTATTGTCGGTGCCGAAAGTGGCCGGTGGAGGCGTCGAGCGCGACGACTTTGTCAGAGTACTCATGGATGAATGTACATGTATTTGATCAAGCAACAGGATGGGGAGGCGCAGTCAGAGAGGGAGGATGCGTTTGCCCATGGCAGTCCTCGTCGGAGCTGAGCGCAGGGAGCGGTTGGTATAACGACAACAGAGCCGAAGAAAGCCCTGCCAGGAGTTACCTCTGACGGCTTTCATAGTAAAGGATGATTTTTGACAAAAAAACAAGCTCTCAATAGCTCAGTTGGTAGAGCGCCGGACTGTAATGGTTACTTTTCAAAATATCCGTCGGTCGCCTGTTCGACTCAGGCTTGGGAGATTTTTTGGGACCATTCCCTCCGTTTTTGTATCATTTTCTAAATCTTTAATCGCTGATTTTTTTCATGGCGTTCTTATTGTCATATCTTGGTTGGCGTTTGCGCTGGGTTAGCAAGGGAATAACGATGCTAGAGCCCGAGAGTAACATCTGGCCAGATTGATCTAATCATCTACGGTCGTGTAATCTCCCAGACCACGACAGAACCAGCAGCCTCGCGGCGTTATCCGACGGGATACAAGTACATGACGTTAGCTGGAACCGGGCCGAGGTGCGGTGCCTCGGTTTGTCCGCGGAGATAACGGCTACCAAAACCATGCGGTCGCCGAGGAGCACCATGGGGATCGTGGGTTACAGTGGTAAACCCCACTTAGTGGCTCCATGTCGTCAGCCGCACTCAGAGTCATGTATGAAACGGCAGTCGCCGACCTACTCGCCGAATTCCGTCTCCTTGGTGGGCACACAAGCAAGTGGTGAAAAGATAAAGCGAACGCATTCGTCTGCATACAGCTCTCCATTACTCACTCTGTCGATTATCATCCTCCAAGCTTGACAAGATGCCGGCCAAGCAGCTCTCGATTGCGGAATGTAAGCAGACCGATGAGGAGCATGGGCGTTGTAAGTTAGCACCCGCTGACACCCGCAGGCGACAAGATCCTCACTGCGCCCGGCAGTTTCTACGAGACGGTCGAGGTGGACGTTACAGGTCAAAAGCACAAGTACTGGAAGAACGTGAGCATCATACCTGTTCGAGGCGCCTCTCACACACAGATTCCCAACAACTTCCGCGAGCTCGTGCTCGAGAAGATGAAGCTCCACGCCGACCTCGACTTCTTCTCGTCGCCCATCCTCGAAAGCGACGACATGTACGCTCGCGAGACGTTTACCCACCGCCAAGTTCTTGACATGGCTACTCGCCGAGCCGCGTGGTTCTACGAGAAGGGGTGCCGGACGGGCTCCCGTGTCGCCATCGTCGGCGCCAACTGCACGCAGTGAGTTTAGCTTCACACTGGTCGCACGAGTACTTACATTACCAGATGGCTTGTGTCGTACACCGCCTGTCACCTCATGGGCGCTGTCCCCGTCTTTGTCAACAGCACGCTGGTCACCGACTCCCTCATCCACTGTCTCGCCATCACCAACCCAGAGCTCACGCTGGTCGACCTGGACATGGCCAAGGTGCTGGGCCCCTTGCGCAGCCTCCTGCGGAGCAAGAAGGTCGGAGACGTCTATGCTTGGTCCCCCTCTTGGGCTACAGACAAGCTGCCCGCCAACGTCCGCGAGGGGCTGTCGTACATTGACGACGCGTCGCCCAGCCCCGAGGCGATCCGTGCTATAGTTGACGGTGTCGGAATCGGTCTTGAGAACCTCGGCCCAGACTCGGACGGCACCATCTTCTTCACCTCTGGGACAACCGGCTACCCCAAGGCAGTCCTCTCCGACCAGCGCGCGGCGCTGCACAACACGATCGCTGGAGGTGTCAGCGCTGCGCGCAATGTGCTCCGCAAAGGAGGCTCGGCTAAAGACATTGTGACCTTCCCGGCCAAGCAGCCTGTGGTACTCATGGCGGTACCGATGTTCCACGTCACCGGGTGTATGTCGTGGATTACGCGCGGTTGGACGCAGCGGTTCAAGTTTGTGTTTACGCGCAAGTGGAACATGCCGGATGTGATGAAGCTCATCAAGGACGAAAACATTACAGTGAGTGATCCCCCTCCGGCTCATCACACAGGCGTAGAATCCTGCAGGGCACGACGAGTACAGAGGTCCCACCGTTTCCGCCATCGTCCCAATGTGGAGAGCAGAGGCTGCTCTTATCTCTTGCTCCCTACCGGCGGTGCTCGCCGCCGCTGCGCTCCTGCTCCGCTGCTCCGCTGCGTCACCTGCCCGCGCACAGGCCGCCGCCTATGAGCGTAAATGTGACAACCACTACCCTGCATTGCTGGCTGAAACGAGCTCCTAAATAACTAACTTTAGATTATTGGTGGCGTTCCAGCAGTTGTGATGGGCATCATGAACTCGCCTCTCCTGCCAAAGGACAAGCAGTTCGACTCTATCAGCTACGGAGGCGCCCCCAGCCCCGATCGCCTTGCGCAGGATCTCAAGGACAGGTTTCCCAATGCTGCTACGTACGTAAAGCTCATCTCACCCCTTCTGTGCCCCCCATCACCCCAATATCCCAGAGCGCGCCGTCCGTCACACAGACCTTCACGACATCCACCCCAGATCTCTGCGCAGCCTGCTTGCTTCCTCTCAAGCCCTTGGATCCCTCGTAATTCAATCATCTCGCTCGCGGGTGATTTCTGATCGATCACTCACAATGTTTCCCTTTCAACCGCTGGCATGAGCAGTACTGACCGCTTTCAGCCAGCACGGCTGGGGTAGCACCGAGACCAATGGAGTCCACTGCTCTATCGGCGGCATCGACTACCTTGAGCGTCCCGGGTCGACTGGGCCTCCGCTGCCCGTGTGCGAGATCCGGATTGTGGACGCAACAACCGGGCAGGTCTGCAAGCCAAACGAGATGGGTATCATCCACGCCCGCGGTCCCAATGTCATGGTCGAGTACCTGGGCAACCCGACTGCGACCGCCAAGGCCCTATCCAAGGACCAGTGGCTTGACACGGGCGACGTCGGCTACGTGGACGAGGAGGGCTTTGTGTTCATTGCCGATCGAGCCAAGGACATTATCATTCGGGGCGGCGAGAACATTGCCTCTGCAGAGGTCGAGAACGCCATTGCGCGTGACGGGCGCATCGCAGAGGTCGCCGCAGTTCCTGTACCCTGTCCCCGAATGGGGGAGCTCGTTGGCGTTCACGTGTCCCTGGCCCCGGGGCTCAGCGCAGCAGACGTTTCGAGCGCGAGCGTCATTGAGCAGGTCAAGAATAGAGTTCGTTACGCTGCCTTGCCTGCCATCGTAGTCGTAAGCGACCAACCCTTGCGTGAGTTGAGCCCCTTGCTCTCTCAAAGGAGCTTGAGGGCTGTCGTGCCCAGCGAGAACCGCAGCTGACACCCCTCTAGCGCGAAACGCCAACGGTAAGATTGTAAAGACCGAGTGCAAGAAGATTGTGGGAGAGGTCTGGCAGGCCATGCAGGCGCAAGAGCGCGAGACCAAGGCAAGGCTGTAGAGCTGTAGAAGTAAGCGGTCTGTCCTCGCGATGTATAAATACCAGGCCGCTACCGTCGTTTCGTTCGTGCTCCCCATCCCATCTCATTCCCTCCTCCTCGCTGCCATTGTCGCTTGTATCGCTGCAGCTGTACCTTGCAGTAGCGCACTTGTTCTCGCTCGCGCTCTCTTTCCTGTCTTTCTCTCCTCTCTTTCTCTCCTCTCTCCCTGTCCTCTGTCTCTTTGTCGCTCCCTCGCTCGCTCTCCTCCCCCCGCCATGTCCCCTCCCACGCCCCTCACCACCTCGTCTGGCGCCAACGCCCAGCCCGACCCCGCCGACCCACTCCCCGTCAACACGGGCAAGTGGAACGCCCGACAGCGGCGTGCCAACCGCCAGCGCGTGCTGGAGGCAGCAGCAGCGGCTGCCGTCGCGACCGCCCTCGCCGCCTACCCCCCCGCCACCGCCGTCGCCAAGCGCAAGCGCAAGCTCCGCCCCGGACCGCGCGAGCGCGCGTGGCAGCGAGAGGAGGCCGCGCAGGCCGCCGCTGCTCGGGACTCTGGCGAGACCGTCGCCGCCACCTCCACCGCGGCCTCCACCGCCGAGGCGCCCCGCGAGGCGTACGACGACCCCCAGCTCGCCCACCTTTCTGGGTTTGAGCGGGCGGTCCACGACGCGGTGCAGGCCACCCTCCCGCGCGCTCTCCAGGACGCACTCGCTCGCACGGGCACGCACGTGTACCGCCGCTTCGAGTCCGAGTCGGCCGAGTCGGGCGTTACTGGGTAAGTGAATTCAGTAATACTGTTCCTGACGCCAGCCACCCACACGCGCAGCAGGGTCAGCAGGGCGAGTCGCAGTTGGAGGGGTAGAAGAGGTTTGGAGATGGAGATGGTGTCGTTAGTAGCTTGTTGAGCATGTATATATACTTGAGCGCCTCTGTTGTTGTTCTTCACCCCCCCTGTCCTCTTCTTCGCGAGTCCTGCTGTCGTCAGTGACGTTAGTTGTCATCATCTTGTGTGAGTTCCTCTCTGACCCTCCAGGTTGCATGTCACTGACTGTAAGCCTTTGTCACCACCACCATCATGTCGTCTACTGCTGCTCCGTCGCCACTCCCCTCCTCGCTCGCCTCCCCTCTTCGGCACAGCGCTGCCGACAACAAGTCTGCCAAGGGCCCGGGCAAGCGCAGTCGAAACAACAACAGACGCCGCCGTGCGCACCGCATGGCTGAGCAGGCGGCGTCTGCGGCTGCCACGCTTGCGGCGGCTGTCGGCACACCGTCCGCGGCGGCACCCGGTGCATCGGACTCGCTCCCCCTCCCCGAGACGGCCGCTGCGCCCCACGCGGCCGGCACCACCAGCAAGCCTCGTCGCGACACGTCGCCGTCGGCCTCCGTCGCGCCCTCGCCCTCGCCGACGCCCGCTGCCGCGCGCCCTCTGCTGCGCCCAGCGAGTCCGGGGCTCAAGAAGCCGGGACTTCTCCGCCGTGCGGCGAAGGCCGTCCGCGGCAAGTTCAAGAAGGGGGACAAGAAGGGGGACATGTAGGCTTTGTGACTTGTCGTAGTCTTTTGTCTGTGTCCCGTACAGATGCATGCTTTCTTGTATCAAACTCACTCATGCATGAGATCCTTGGGTCTACTGGCCTTGCCGTGCGTCAGCAAATGAACAGTTAGGGCTCCTGGTACGAGAGTACGCTAAGAGAGGGCGGAAGAAAAATCAGTCACGCAAACCGCGCTAACGACCCAGCCTGCATGCTGGACCTTTACAACACGACAGCTCGTTCATCTCTTCTCTCCATCAAACCGCTCTACACGTCCAGTAAGTCCATCCATCCCATCCATCCCATCCATCCCATCCATCCCACCCCGTCTGACAAGCATAGCCGAGGACAAAGAGCAATCAACAATCAGCGATCCATAGGACCGGTGTCCTTTTCTATCATTCCCCGACTCGACTCTCCTCTCCCGCCGCACCCGCTTCTTTACGTACGTCGCGGTCTCCTTAAGAGCAATCCTTGCGATGAAGATCAAGGGCGTCCCGATCCAATGGATCGTCCGCCGTAGGCCCCGTCTCGACCAGATGGACCAGCGCGAGCTGAACAAGGTAAGTCAAAATTTGTGGGTCTCGAGTAGTTAGCCAGTTAGAGTTATCAATAGTGTGACACGTCGTCAGTAATAGATAGCTGACTCGATCAGTCGGATGTTGCTCATCTGCGCGCCGCTCTTCGCGAACAGCAGGCGGCCAACAAGCGCATGGACGACCTCCTTGCCCAGAAGGGTCTCGACGCTGCGCAACTTGCTCGCATCGCGCTGGATGAGCGTAACGCCCTCTCCCACGCGCTCTTTTCTTCCCGCGTTCAGCTCGAGCAGGCCAAGAACTCCGCGGCGGCAGCCAGCACTGCTCAGGCTTTCCTCGAGACGCAGTTGGTCCAGCAGCACCGTCTCGACAACGACCGTCGCCGTACCGACGAGTCGATGGCGCACCGCGTTCAGGCCGAGGAGACTGTCAGCGCCCTCAACGACCTCAACTTCCTGCGTGAGCAGCTGGCGCTCGAACGCGCCGCAACCTACTGCGCGCGCGAGGCAAACGAGGACCTCGAGCAGAAGCTTGCCGACGCCCTGTCCGCCACCGCCGAGGCTGAGGCCAAGACCAACGCTAGCGTCGACCTCCAGCAGCAGCTTGCAGCCGCCCTCGCGGGCAAGGCCGAGGCCGTGGCCGAGGTCGAGCACCTGCGCCTCGAGCTTGCCGCCGAGCGCAGGGCTCACGAGGAGACAAAGGGCAAGCTCGTCCACGCCCAGGACAAGATCAAGAGGCTCCTCAACCTCGCCAAGGAGCACGCCAAGGATGTGGGTGAGAAGATGATCAAGGTCGTCTCGCCTGTTCGCCGTGCGCCGACTTCTCGCGTGCAGCCCGTCGGCAACACCACGGCCGACATCCCCGCCCTCGCCAAGGCCGGTCCCCGTGGCGGCGTCAAGCCGTACAACGTCACCGAGGGCCAAGTCAAGGACAAGCTCCGCGACCTCAAGGAACTCAAGGAACTCGGTCTCCCCAAGAAGGCTGCCGCGGACGCGCCCAAGTTCGAGTTTCAGCAGTTGAAGCTCAACAAGGTGCGCCAGCCCGCTCAGTCGCCGATCCACAAGGGTCCCATTGCTGCCGCCGCCCCCACCGTCCCGACGCTCGCCCGTGGCCGCGTTGTCTCTGCGCCCGCGCGCTCCGCTCCCAGCGGAGCGTCTGAGCTCGAGAGCAACCCCCTCTTCGCTCGCCGCCGCGTCGCCGGCACCTTCAAGCCTCCCACCGGCATGTAAGGATGCACCGTCGAGGTAGTCGCGCACAGGCCTGCCCAAAGGTGGTGTTTCGGGGACGATAAGGACGACAAACTACGCGACAACCACGATCCGAAATGGGCGACCAAGACCGTCGACACCGGCCACAGGGGTGAGTCCGCGCGCGACGCCTGCCGGAAGCGACGGCTAGATGGGACATAGGGGGCCTAGGGATGAGTATACATGAGCGGAAAGCTGTATCAACCAGAGACCCGGATCGCCTTGGTTGCCTGAGACCCGTTCATTGAACGCAGTAGTCCCTTCCAAACGAGCCGCAGCAGTCCTTGATACGGCCAACGCCCATTGTGTCCTCCATCCTGATGGTCAACTGTGAACCTGACAGTCGTGGCCGAAGGTGGGTTAGCGTGCTACCTCGCCTTCACCCCGCTATCGCCGGTCGGTCGAGCATCTCGCCCATCCACGACCACATCCCCGTCGCGTATCCTTCGTCCCCACGTCAACACAACACCACCTACTACTTGCAGGCCGATGACTACCAGCCGCGCCCCCTCGACCATGCCCCTCGGCGACCGCGACCGATTCGACCGCCCTCACCTTTCTTTTTTGTGTTGTGTTTAAAAAGTGACGCCATTACGAGTTCGTGACAAGCCTTACCTATGCCATCGGAGACTGACTTCTACTTACACTTGATAAATGGACTGACCGAATGAGAATATTGACCAGAACAGAGAGGCTGATTACTGATGTGAAGCAAGATGGAAGAGTGTGATGTTGCGATGAGGGATGAGAACAAGAGGGAGGCCTAGGTTTTCGTGGAGCCACGTCGGTGTATGCCACTATTGGTCCAAGCTCGCCCACCATCCACCCCATTGTTTACCAAAAGCGGGGGCATCTCGTAAAACAAACAATGACCAGCCACTTGCATGCACATGTCTCGAAAAGGTATGTAGACTACTGAACAGACTATAACAGCTACCACCAAGGATATCCATCCGGCTCGATGCGCTTACCCGAGCGAGACGAGTCGAGGCGGAGTGACACGTCGGTAACATCTTGATCGCGATCGTCGACGTTGGGACCGTCGTGCCCCGCATCCGCCTCAACGGACACGGTGCTGGCAGACATGGAGGACGTGGTCTCGCCAGCGCCACCGCTCCTCTTTACTGTGGCGGTGACCATCTGGACCTTGAGGGACATTGTCTGCGAGTTTTGAGGCTCGAGGGACATGGACATGCGATTCTGGCCATGCTTGCCCGTCTTAACGACGATCACGTCCCCGCCGCCGTCTTCGTCGGTGGTGGTCATGCTGCCGTCGCACTCGCAGTCGCAGAACATGAAGCTGGTGCGGTGGGCATGCTTGTGGTTGCTGGCTTGCGTGACTGCCACTGCCACCGGGTCGGCGGCTTTCTCGCGCAGATCCAGCTCTGTAATCTCCACGATCGGCTGGCCCGGGATGGGCGGTCGGCTTGACATCCACCTTGTCGACTTTGAGCATGTTGTCCACCTTGATCGCGCTGCAGACCTCGGCCATGTCGAGCTCCTTGCTGCACTCGTCAACGTCGCTGGCGGCCAGGTGCTCGGCCTCGTCGTCCGTGTCGACATTGTCGTCGCTTATCCGGAACCGGTTGAGGCTCACGCCGCAATCGGCATCCCCGAGGTGGATGCTGGAGGGACGCGGTGTCGAGTCGGCCGAGGCTACGCGCGATACACGGCGAGGCGGGGGCAGGATCCTGAGCCTGTTTGGCTCCTCGTCGTCTTCGGGAAACGGAAAGCCCTTTGGCACAGTAGGCTGCATGGACCACCGTGTGCGTGTCGGGACCATGCCGGTCCGGTCGATGATGGGGGCGGCGACTCCGCTACAACTCGGGCACGCGGTGCCGCATGCGGCGCAGGTCGAGGCGTGGGCGGTCGGGGCGTCGCTGATGTCACTGTGTGGGCTCGACGGCGGGGTGAACCGCGATCGCACATTCATAATCTCCGCCACACGGACCATGTTTGCCATGGCAGCTTGTACTTTCTTGAGCTGCGCCTCCAGATCCGCACGCTCAGCATGGAGGCCACGGATCTCCGAGTGCATCCGCTTGTTGTCGTCAAACAGGCTCTTGGCCTTGATAGCCAGGCGGGGAATCATGTCTGCGTGGGCAGCGGGCTGATCGACCGAGTGTGCCGACTTTTTCGAGCCGGCAGAGGAGCCCGTGTCAGATCGCACCCGCCCGATCCGCACAGATTGGCGTTTTGATTGCTCCTTCTCCTCCAGGTACCCAAGAACACCGTGAACGTCCGAGATGCCGAGGACTTCAGAGATGCAGCCTGCGATGATGGCGGGAGGTGCATTGGGCGGAATGGGTGCCGGGCGAACACGGCGGAGGAGGTTGTTGACCTCTGCTCGTGTGGCAGGCGGCGAGGATCGGGTGGGGGCAGGGACGGAAGCCGCGGGTGGCGTAGGAATAGTGGACGCGCGAATCCGCGGCTGAGGCGCGCTCAAGGACGGAGGCGCCGTACTTGTCGAACGGGGAGGCAGGTCTGACGTGCCAATGATAGGCGACCTGTTACCGCTGGGCTTGGCGCGGCCAGTGAGGACATGCATTTGCTCGTCGATGCGCGAAGAGGAGAACACGCCTGCCGGGTAAGTGGTGGAGCTGGAACAGAGCTGCTCGAGGGGGACGTACCAGTGGAGGCTCGTGCGGAGGGGTTGAGACTATCCGCTGAGCGAGTCTGACGAGGCTGCATGCTGCTCGCAATGCCTTGTGAGGTGCTCACTCGCGAGGACGCGGAGTGATGGCTCGGAGGCGGCGGCGGGAACACAGTCGCCGTCGACGTTACTGTGGAGCGGCTGACCAGCACATGCAGCTGGCCGTCAATGGGTTTGGACGATGCCGATTGCGATTGAATGCCGTCTGACGGTGAGCGAGTAGATCAAAGAGAGCTGGTAGTTGACATACTCACCACCTGGTGCGGGACGGTCAGCCTTGTCGCCTTTGCGACCGAGAATACGAAGCATGTCGCTGGTAGTGACAATGATGAAGAAAACAGGTATGAGAATGAAGAGGAGACAGACCACGATCTTTTAGTGGGTAGTAGCTGTCTTAAGCACAAGGAATGCGAGAGACAGGTTACTGTCGATTGAGAAATATGTGTATCAGTGGGCGAGACAGAGGCTCTGGTGGTGGGCTGCATCGAGGTCGTCTGGTGCGTCGCTCACTCGTCACCAAGCCCGCCCCACCTGCAAGCACAACACTGGTCAAGGCCATTGGCGCTTTGGCCGCCATGACGAGGTCCATGCAGAGGCGCTGAGGTGATGAGATCTGTCGCTGCTACAGCACACTGTGTTTACCAGAGCAGACAAGCGGACTCGCAGGGCACAGAACACGGGGTACAAAGTTCTAGCGTCCTTTCCGATTGTCGACAAACAGAGGACCATGCGCGACGCCGTCCACTCATGTCTTGTGCTGGCAAGCCACAGACTTGGCCTGTGCCGGCTGTGCCCTAGAGGTTGCCAGAGGTGGTGAGTGGGTGATGGCCCCACAGGGTATGTTGCACAAGAGTCGCCTGAGCCCGTCCCCAGGACTTTGCACGGTGCGTGTTGTGTACGTCGACTACCATGCAAAAGCCGCGTACAAAAAGAGTACATGCACCTGCGTACGCCGAGGACGTTGTCTGTTGACAACAGAAACCTAGTCATGGTCAAAAGTAAGGAGTCTCCTATCGTTTCCAGTTCCCAGTGAGCCAATTCCTGCCGGACCTCCACACGGCGGTCCTCTCGGACATGTTTTATCAGTATTCATTCCTGCCGGCTTGTTGGGTTAAGCTTGCTCAAAAGTTCCGGTCTCTCTCGTAAAAGCAGGTGCGAAACCCCTCAGCCACTGGCGGCGGATCTCCCGGTGTCGCTTGGTGACTGCTGTCTTTTCCAGCCCGATCAGACTGGCCATCTCATGGAACACGAAGACCGGAACTGCCAGGCTGCCAGGCGGTCTGGAGATGCCGAGATGGCCATGAGGGACATGACATCGGCCTACTGTCCCATCGGGATTTCAGATACCAGTGAACCGTTTTCGCCGACTCCAGCAGTCTGAAAGCATCTGCTGCAGGTTTGAGCTGTCGTTGAGGAACAACAAGTGGCTGCATGAAGCGATTGCACGGCGATTGCACATAGAAGTATCCTCCGTCGCCCGTCGCTGCTGCCGTACTTGGATGCGTGGTCGATGGTGGTTGCTCATACACGCGTCCCCCATACATTTCAACAGATCAGAGTGGCTAGTTCCAGACAGAACTCGAAACACAGACTAGCACAACTGAAAGATAACATAAAGCAAGTATAGAGGCGATTCTTAACCAGGATAGCCAAAAAGTGGCAAGGAGGAACAGCCAGCTGTCCCGTCCCAGGCCAATTGTCAAAGATAACAGGGATGATGCTCGTGGGGGGTGAGGAGCACGGGTGGTGATGGCGCAACAATACGATGAGGTAGTGTTCGCGTCATATATAGGTCGAGGGGGTGAGGCAATCACTCCGATGGAAGAAGCTTACTCGCACTCAAGACGGTTCTTGATGGTGCCGAGCTTCCAGCCCTCCTTGCCCTGGAGCCAGCCGTTGAGGAACTCCTGCATGTAGTCGAGGTTCTGCTCTGCGATGACTGTCAGCTCTGTTTCGTCACGATCGACACGATGAGATGTGTGTGTGGGATGTTCATCACCCCCGCCAAGAACCAGCCCTGCCAAGAAAGCCGAGCTCATCAACACGCTCCCATGTGTCACCCTCTTTTATAAAACGGGGCAAGTCGACTTACGGGCGTAGCAACCCCACTCGTTGGCCTTGACGCGGACATCCTGGCGGGTCATGCCCTTCTGCCAGCCGTTGTAGGCGCCGAGACCGAGGAGGAGCGAGCCACCGTGCTGGTTGGTCATCTCGCGGAGGTAGCGGGTACCCGAGTGGATGTTGAACCAGACATCCTTGCAGCTGTGTGGGTCAGCAACTGGCCACACTTCCATACTCACTCGCCGTTAGGGGCGCCATCACAGTTGATACCGACGAGCTGCATCATGCCCTGCTCGCCAGCGCCACCGGTGAGCCAAGGACGGCAGGTAGACTCCTGCATGGCGATGGCGGCGATGAAGGTGGCGGGAACGTTGTACTGGGCGCTGGCGGCCTGGAAAATATGGAAGTAGTCCTTGCAGGGCTCAAAGAAGGCGTTGGTCTGGTAGTCGACGTACTTGACCTGGTCCATGGTGAGGAAGGGAGGGTTCCATCCGCCCTCGTCGATACCGCAGTTGAACCACCACTGCTGGCCGTTGGGGTTGGCAGCATCGGGCTGGTTGTCACCGCAAGGACTGAGAATGTTAGATGTCATCTCGCATTGGATGATTCAACTTACCCAGCAGCATAGAGGAGGCCGGCGTTGCCGCCGTCGTGGTGAGCCCAGGCGTTCGAGAGGTTCTGGGGACCCTTCTGCTCCTCCTGTGCGGGAGGGGCAGTCTCCTCAGCGGGGGGAGCAGTCTCCTGGGCAGGAGGGGCATGCTCCTCGGCGGGGGGAGTCCACTCCTGGGCGGGAGGAGCGGACTCCTGGGCGGGAGGAGCGGACTCCTGGGCGGGAGAAGCGGACTCCTCAGCAGGGGGAGCCTGGTGCTCGGTGTTGTCTTCAGCAGGGGGTGCCTCGGTCGACTCAGGAGCCGGAGTCGAGGTAGCAACAGCAGTGGTCTCGGTGGCCGGGGCGTTGTCGGTGTCGGTGGGGCGAGGGCGGCACTGGGGGTGACCGCGGGCGCGCTGGCGGCGCTGGGCACCAGTGCCAACAGCAGCGCGGGCGGCAACACCGTGGTGGCGGCCGTGGGCGCCGTGGCGAACGACGTGGGCGCCCTGGTGGCCCGGAATGCTGGCGGCGAGGGCGAGAGCCGGAAGGACCGTGAGGAGGGAGAGAGCGTTGATGGCGACCATTGTTACAAGTGTCGAACTGTCGAAGGTGGTGGGAAGCGAGTCACAAAGGATTGGGGGGTGGCGAGGGGAGGGGAGGGGCTAGCGTCGTCAAGAGCCGGCTTGGAAAGAACGTAAAGGGTTGAAAGAGAGTGAGTGACTTGAACAAGTCGAGAAACAAGTTGAGAGACGAGATAAAGTGGATGGTCGACGAGAATGCAGATGAATGAGAACGAGAACAAACGTTGGAAACGGGGGTGAGTGCATTCATAACGGGGTCCGCTTGATCGTGAGGAACGAGGGCTGGGCGGGGTGGGCGGAACTGACTGTTACAGTTTCCGAGGGTTCAAGCGCTGGCTCGGCGTTCGTCTGGGCAGGTAACGGCTACCAACCACCTCAATTACCCACCTTTCGAGCAAAAAGCAAGAGGCGCGTGTATCAGTACGTCAGTAAGCACAGTACGTGTTGAGCATTGCAGGCAGCCAGAAAGCCAGAAAGCCACAAAAGCCGAGAAGCGCGTGCGACGAGAGGGAGACAATGGAGTGCCCGAGGGTAACATGAGACAACGCTACTGTTGTCAGTAAAACTGTACGGGTTTACGGGAGGGCGGTTCCCGTTGTATACAGTAGTCATACAGTCTGCGGTTAATAGCAGCAAGTAGCAGGTAAGTAGCAGTAAAATGGCGCACTCGTTACACTTCCGCTTGTCTAATTGTCTAACAGGCGGCCCAACGGGTAACAGGTCAGCAGCAGGCGGAACGCGGTGTATTGTACAATGCCAAGACTCGAGCCAAGAAGATGCAAAGATGCGGGTGTCTCGTGGAAAAAGGGGCAACCGGGGGTTGCGGGCATGCGGGATGGGATAGCTTTTGGTTTCCGGTCGATCGCGGTCGAATCGCATCCTTGCATCTTACAGTGCAACGTGAGAATCATGCGAGCTGCACGTGGCCACAGCCCTCTTTTGGTGCGTGTTCCTGAAAGACATGGTGAGCCAAGCCGCTAATGCAAAGGGGCCACGGCGAACGAATGACTTGGCATCGCGTCGCGCCGGGCTTTGGATTTTATGTCTCAGCAAAGGGGAGCAACAGGAACAGCTAGCAATCGCGGCGAGTCGCGAGTCGGACCTTTCCTAGAAACAAAGTATGGTCAGTGTTTGTTATGCTTTTCACTTTCGAGGTGGCAGTCAAGACCTTGGCATGGTCGACCCTCGAGGCCTCAAATCTGCCGAGGCTCATGTGCCACAGATCCATAGATTGCGCTCGCAGCAGCTCGGCGATCAGACTCGCCCGAAAACAAAGCCACTGGCCAGACTGGGTGCACCTGTACTAGTGCGCCAAGCAGAGCAGGAAGCAGGGCTCTGCCCGAGCGCTCCTCGAGGTGACGCCCAGCTTGGAGGGTGCTCAGTGCTCCTGAGTCGCTCTGAGTCGCTCTCGGCACGCATTGACCGACGCTCGGAACAATCATGCACTCGTCGATCATCCACTGACAGCCAACGTTTAGTCGAGGTTGCGAGCCGCACCAGCTTGGCGGCCCCGTTCCTTGCCTTGGTTCTGGCGAGAACGAGGTCCAGACTCTGTGGCGCTCATCTAAGCTGCCAGTGCGCGGCCTCCACAATGTGCTTCGCACCAGCAGATGTTCTTTGTGACGTGCATTCTGCCTCCTGTTCGTCATACGGACAGACCACCTAAATGGTGCTCGACCACCTAAATGGGATTGCACCACTTAAATGGGATTATACCACCTAAATGGGATCAGACCACCTAAATGAGATTGCGCAAGCCAAACGATACAATCTTAGTTGCATGCATCTCTTTTGAATATATCTGGTGCATGACGACTGCTGTAGCTTCTTCTCGCTCACTGCTGCAGCCCCTACACGAGCGTCTTTGTGAGGCAGCGCATGCCGGGCTTGCCGTTTCCGCAGTTTGCGCTCGAGCCGCCCCCGGGGTCCGCCTTGCCGCCAGTGGAGGTGCCCCCTGCGACCTTGCCCTTCTTTCCCTTGGCGGCAATCTCGACGTAGGGGATGCCGCGACCGTTGGTGCCGATGAAGCAGCGGCCAAACTCGCGCGAGTCGGCGACGATCACGTTCGGGCCGCCGTACTGGTGGTTCTCGTCGTTGACCTGGACCCACGAGGCACCAGCGTCGTCGGAGCGGTACAGGCCCGAGGGGGCCGTGGCGGGCGTCGAGGGCGCGCGGCCCCACATAAAGAGCGTCACCTGCTTGGAGCCCTTGGGCGGGGCGCCGACGGAGATCAGGTGCGGTGACAGGCCCTTGCCCGATCCCGGAAGCGCGGTGAACGTCTTGCCAAAGTCGGAGGTGTGGAAGATGCCATGGTCACGGAGGCCGACCCAGAGCTCACCAGCCTGGTTAAAGTTGACGATCGGCAGGGCGCCAGTGACATTGGGGGGGAGACCCTTGGCGTTGGTCGAAGCGTAGCTCGCACCGCCGTCAGTCGAAATGTAGAAGACACCCGAGTCAAAGGCGTAGAATGTGGCAGGCTGGACGCGGTCGGCGGTGATGTTGGGGGTCTGGACATTGAGCCCACCGGTCGGGGCAGCCCAGGTGGCTCCGTAGTCGGCCGAGTGCCAGGGTCCGTTGGCGTCGGCAAGCAGCGTCGACCAGACAATGTGCTTGCCAGAGGCGTCGATGGCCGTGACGGTGGGGCCGGTGGTGGTGGTGTTGACGCCGTTGGGGCAGGTCTTGAACATGTTCCAGATGTCTCCGCCGTCGGTCGAGACCGAGCCAAGGCCGCACATGCCAGGGTACTGGTGGCCGCACGAGCCCGAGCGCACGAGCACGTTAGGCGACTTGCCTGCCCAGTCGATAGAGTACAGATTCGAGTGCTGGGCGCCGCCCATCATCTTCTGGGGCTTGGTGAGGTCATCGTGGCGGTAGCCTGAAATGTCGCCAATGGCGGAAAGGAGGTTGCCCGAGCCAGAGGTGGGCGACGCAAGGCCGAGGATAGCATTCTCCTCGAGCCCGTCGATCTCGAGATGCCACGACGGCGCCTGGTCTCGCTCCGCGCGCGAGAGCGAGTTGGTGGCCCAGATGGTTGCGCCGGTGCCGTACATCAGGTGGTCTGGGTTGAACGGGTCGATCACGACGGCCGACATCCACCAGCCAAACTTTGTGAGTCCTGGCTGGGGGTGCGGCGCACCATAGCCGCCCCACTGCGGACCGTTGTTGAAGTCGAGCCAGGGGACCCGGGTGCCGTCGGGAAAGCGCGCCGAGTTGATGCTGTGCGCCCACAGTCCGTCCACGAGAGACGGGGAAGAGAGCTGGGTGATATCCTTCCAGGTCTTGCCGGCGTCGCTGGAGATGAAGATCGAGTCGAGGGCGGGTCCGGGGTCGCGGTCGAGGGTGATAACAACGAGGCGGTTCGGGTTGGTCGCATCTACGCTCAAACCGCAGAAGCCGCCGGCGGGGTACGTCTGGTTGCTGTACGGCGCAGGCGACGAGTTTCCGCCGCGTCCGGGAGTAATGTCGTCCCACTTGTTCTCTGGAATGTTATAACGCCAGACCTCGCCATACGAGACACCCCATGGGCCGGGAAAGTCGGCGTACGTAACGTAGAGGTACTGCTTGGTGAGGGCGACCTTCATGGGCTGGGGTCCTGTGGAGGCAGGCTTCTTGTCGGCAAAGGCAGAGGCAGTCGCGGCGGTCCACGTCTTGGGCTGGCCGGGAAGCGAGTTCCAGCTCGCGCCCCCGTCCTTGGAGACAAACATGCCCTCGGGCGCGCATGCCGAGGCGTAGATTGTTCCCTTGTTCTCGGGGTCAAACACAATTGACACGAATCCGATACCGTTGGCAAACGCATTCGGGATGGACGTCACGTTGGACCACGTCTTTGCGCGGTCCGTGCTCTTCCAGATACCGTCCTTGCGCGAGCCGAACCAGACCTCGTCGCCGTTGAAGGGGTTGACCGCGAGGCGCTCGCCGTTGTTTCGCCCCATGTCGTTGGCGCCCATCGCCACCGGCGACTCGTAGATCGTAAACGTCCTGCCGCGGTCCTCGGACACGAGGAATGTCGCCCACTCGTCATTCACGTACCGCCCGTTGGCGAGAAAGAGGCGGTCAGGATTGTTGGGGTCGAGCGCAAACGACTCGGTGCCGAGAATGTTGTTGTCCTCGGCGGACACCCAGTCGTTGAGCGACGTCCACTTGCCCGCTGCCGCCTCCCAGCGGTACGTGCCGCCAATGTCGGTGCGCGCGTACATGAGGTCCTTCTCGGTCGGATGCGCGATAATGCCCGTAATGTACCCGCCGCCTCCGATGGCCACAGACTTGAACTCGTACGGGTACGACTGGGTCGAGGAGGGGCGCGCGGACGCCGACCCCAGGAGCGCCAGCATGAACTTGAAACCAAGCAGCATTCTGCCGTCAGCGAGGAGATTGTCTGGCGCTCACCTGCTAGAGACTCGACACTGGGAGGCTCAGAGTGCCGATGGTGGTGCTAGTGAGTGTCGTAGGTTGGTGGTTACCGTCTCCATCCCAGGACCGCGTTGCTTATAGGTCTCGACTCTGTTCGACGGGGCTCGGCATCTAGCCGCAGAGAACGCCGAAGGGGGACTCCATATGCACCCCGACGACGGTGGGCGGCAGAAAGGCGGCCGATAGGGCTCACCACCCCTTCTCTCCGGCGAGCGCTAACCTTATACTGCTGCAGACCATTGAGGAGGGCAATGTCAACATTAGGTACCCCACAGGCTCGGTAATCTAATCCGCTTCGGGCCGATTGCAAAACACCGACCGAAGGTTCGGGTTAGTCCACATAACTTGCGACGCGGGGCCCGCATACAGTCCGTACACCACGCTGCGCCCCCCGCTCCCCACTTTAGTCCGAGGGCCCGCGGGGTCCGACTGGGAACTGGGGCACTTTGAGCCTATGCGGCGGCGAACCCCCTCGATAGCTGTACCGCTGCAATCGCGGGAGATTCGCGTTGCGGAACGTTAGTGCGGCCGGGGTTGTCACGCGCCTGGTGGACGAGGATAGTGGAGGTTGAACTTTGGACAGGGGAACAGGGGAAGTGTGCGCGCCTTGCGCCATGGGCACTCCTCTGAGTGGCCTGACTTGCCGAGCGGCCGGCCCGTCCCTACTTGATGTACGAGCTCGACAAAGTAACGAATACATGCATGTCTAGACTGTATAGCATAACAACCTCACATCATCACCAGGCTCAACCGCTCGCTCTCCTTCTGCAGCTGCGCCTTCTCCTCATCACTCAGCAGCGGGACCGCCTTGCGCGTGGGGCTGGCGACACCCCGGTAGGGCGGCCGGGGCGAGGTGGACGACGAGGTCGACCCCGACCAGCGGTTGTGCAGCTGCGGGGCGGGGTCTTCGGAAAAGTATCGCTCGCGTGGCGTGGGCGAGTTGAGGACAATGTCGTCCCGTGCCTCCCCCTCCTCCGTCTCCTTGATCGACTCGACGAGCGAGGCCCTCTTGGGGTCTGGGGACAGCATCCTGTCAAACTCAAAGAGAGACGACACGACCCTGGACGACCGCCTCGAGATGATCGATGTCCGACGGGAGCCCAGGACGTCGTGAACGTACTCTCCCCACTCGCTGCGGGCGTCGTCCTCCGCCTTGGAGATGGCGAGGGCAGGGATGACGGGGACAGTCTTGATCCACTTGAGCTCGTCGTTGGAGGTGGTCGTCCCAAACTTTCTGCGGGCGGCCTTTTTCAGACGCATACTAACCCGTCAGCAGCTGTCGTGATGCTACGCTGTGTAGAAACTCACCGCTCAAGCTCCTTGTCCCGCTCCTCCTGCCACGCACTCGCAGCCTTGGCCTCGCGGTCCAGCTCCTCGCGTGCACTCTGCTCTCCGTGCGAGAGCACCATAGGGGAGATCTCGGGATGGTCGATACCGGCGTGCTGCAGGACCTTGCGCGCGTCCAGGTGATCTACCAGTCAGCTTCGTCTCACCCTTCTTCTCTGCAATGTGCACTCACCTCCAAAGAACTTCATCCTGTGGGCAAAGTCGCACTTGTACCCGGGGCTGAGGATAAACTCGCCACCAAGCTGGAACAAGTTGCCGGGGCTGTACCCGCGAGGCATGTGCTGCACCCCGCGAACGATACCCATCGCGGCCTGGTTGGGCAGCGACGACTGGTGGTACTCAATGTCTGCGCGCGAAAGGCTAAACTCGTCGTAGACCATGCCATACTTTATCATTCTGGAAATGTCAGCCTTAATTGCGATCAGATCAAACGCTACTCACCCCATGGTGCGGTACAGTTTCCTGCTCGGGTCGGTGTAGAATGGGAAGGGGCACTTGAAGAGCTCGCGGTACGACTTGAGCATCTTCCAGTGTCCAGGGCCGATAACCGCAACGGAGATGTTGTGCTGCTTGAGCAGAACGGGGTCGAGACGGGCGATCGAAGCAAGGGTGTAGTCTTGGCACATGCCACACCAGAACGAGCGGATGAAGAAGACGACGGTTCGCGGGGGTGGCCCGTCGTGGACAGCGGCGCTTGTTCCAACAGCGGCCGGCCCCTCAGCTTCACCGCCCTCCTCATGGATCGTCTCGGCCTCCCACGGCTTTGTCGGTAGGGACGGAAACAGGTCGCCGAAGCAAATGACGTTTCCATCCTCGTCGTACAGAAAGCTGGTCCCTGCCTTGAACATTCTCCGCTGCGAGGGGGGTTTGGAGACGGAGAACTCGTCCTCGTCCTCTAGGAATGATTGGTTCCTGCCGGGCAACCCCGGACTGGACTGGCTGCGCTTGATCGCCGACGACTTCATGGCCTGGTTTCGCCTGGCAATCGCCTCGTGCTTCTTGACCAGGTTGGACAGACTCTTCTGACGCGGCATCGGAATCGCGGGCGTGTACTTGTCCTCGGATACGCGGAGGGAGCTGAGCGACCGCCTTGCGTCAAACTCGGGGAGCATAGAGGTGCGCAGGTGGGTGAGGTCGAATGCAATGTCCTCGTGGTTGGCCGGGAGGCTGTCCACCGATGCACGTGATGTCCTGCCGTGTCGTCCCGAGGCAGAGCCGCGCGCAAAGAAGTCGGCGCGAGCCTGGGACCGCATCTGAGCACGAGCATACCGGTCGTGGTGGGGATACTCGTTGTCGGAAGCCGACTCCTCCAGATCCGAGTCACAAGCGCTATTGTTGTCCGTGTCGTCGTTGTTCGCGGCGTGGGCGTAGGGCATGTGCTTTGTCGAAGTAGCTGCAATCTCCCCGCGCTCCTTCTCTGCGTCGGCACCGTCACAGCCAAAGCTAGCCCTGGCAAAGTGGGAAATCGAAGCATTGGCAGTCGCGGGAGACAGATAGTCGTCCTCCATGATCGTCGAGGCAGTCATCATCCGCGTGCGGCTCATGTCCCGGTGCGTGGTCGGCGACATGGCATAGGCAGAGTCGTCGCTCTTTCTTGTCTCAAACGCAGGCGTTTCACGGGGCGACTGGAGCTCGGTCGAGGTCTCGTACGATGAGCTCGAGGTGGACAGCTGCGGCGCATTCGGTTCAGACACAAGATCGGAACCCCGCTTGGAGATATCCTCGTCCTCCTCGCGCGGGTCACTGAATCGATTCCGGAAGCCGCGGAGACCAAACGGACTCGGCAAGCCGTTGGCGCCAACGCCGCAAAACTGGGAGGCGCTCTCCTCCTCGTTGATCCATGCTCCCGACCCCATAGACGGCGACGGCACAAATCCAGGCCGGGGCGATGAAAAGTCGAATCGAGACTGAGGCGACTGGGGAACCTGCTCGTCCTCGTCCGACGACGAGGTATCTGTGCCAGAGCTACTGTGTGCAACTCCAGTAACGGTACCCGACGCCCGCTTGGGTTCGAACGGTCGCGAGTAGGCGGTCGAATGAGTCGGTGTGGGCGGGGGTTTCGGACTCGAGCTCATGCGCGGCCCACGAGGTTTGGTGCGCGGTTTGCTGTGATTACTGGTCACAGCGCTCAGTGACGGCGGGCGGATGCTCGCGACCCGTGAACTTGTCAGACTGCTGGTCGACATGTTGGACATGGGCTTGGAGCTCGTGGTCGACTCGGTGTACCTCGCATTAGAAGAGATGAGGCTCTCCCGGTCGACTGTGATACTGCTCATGCCAAAGATGGAGGTAGGCGGGTGTGAAAAGACAGCATAGTCACTTGGTGTGGTTGGAGTCTTTGCGGTCTGGTCGTCGTCGGCGACCTCTGCCAAGCGAACCAGGCTGCGCTTGCCTACCGCAGAAGTCGGGTGGTAGACCCATGTGGGATCACTGGGTTTACCCGCATTGTTGTCATTCCCAAGGGCTACTGCAGATCCATTCCGTGACGAGGAGAGTACGCTGTGCGCCTGGACAGGTGATCGAGATACAAGCGGACGAGTCAATGTCGGGATTCTGGACGGCGGTGCTGGTAAGGAAGCATGGGCGTAGCGACTTGCTGATGCGGCAACAAGTGAAGAGGCCGACGGTGAGCCAGACAATGTCGGCGTGCCGTGTGCGACATTCGCAGGGCTACTGTCACCCTCGACGCCACGAGCAAAGGGTGAAGATACAGCACAAGCAACAGATGGCACTCTGGCACTGGCAGCGGGCATGTGCCCACCGTTGCTTGTAGGTTTAGCACTCCCATTCCGTCCCGCCGAGCCGCGAGTGGCGTAGCCAAATGTTCCCGCCCGCTCAGTTTCCATTTCGCTTCCAGGGACATCGAGCGATGCCCTTGGTGGTGGCGGATCAGATTTCTGTTTCGACGCGGGTGACTTTTCGGATCCTGCTTGATTAATGTGGAACTGCATGTTGGGCTCACCATAGGCAGCACGGGCCAGACCGAGTCCGATCGGTGAGGTTGCCCGTTGCTCGGGCTGCGACGCGTCCCTAGCTGATGGCAAATTGGGGGTCGGCGGCAATGCGGCATGCAGATACTTGGTCGCGTCTGGCGTACTGCTTCGACCCTCATTCCGTACACTTCGTGGCAAGACTACTGCCTCGGGTGTGTCGAATGGTGAGAGCTGTCCACGCTCCTTTCTCCTCTCGCGAATGGTCGCAAAAGGTTCCGACTCGTCGACTTTTGCCGGTGACCCTCTCGGCGGCGTGCGTTGTTTAGAGGGACCGATGGTGCTGGCGACGCTGGAGTGCAGGCTGGAGCGGTCGTTACCCTCCACAACCGGACTGGGTCCCTCGGGAGAGTGGTCGTCGGCGGTCGCGTACTCGGCGTCGTCGGTATCGCTCGCCGCAGCAGAGTTCTGGCTGAGGCGGCTCGGCCGCCGTTGGTGAGAGTTGGAACTAGGCGCGGGCGACAGGGAGAGCGATGGCGACATGACAGTTCCAGTCGTGACGGTTGGCCGCCTGGGGCGGGACCCACCGTAGAATAGTGTGCTGGATGTCATGCTCAAACCGACGCTCTCGATCTCCGAGTCCTCGCTCGCACTCTCCCTGTGGTTTACATCCTTCAACGTCCGCCGGCGGGCAGAGATGAATGATGCAATTGACGGGTTCATGTCGACAGCCGATGTATCGCTGAGATTCGGTGATGCCGAGGGGGCAGGGAGGGTGGAGTCTTCGCGGAAGACTGGTGCAATGTGCTTGTTCGCCTGTGGCACCGGCAAGGACTCTCTGCGCGGCGGAGAGGCAATCTTCGACACTGGCGCTGGGGTCGACGATTTGAGACTGCGCGAGCTCGTGTGCCGTTCCCGCGCCTTGGCTCGGTTCAGCTCCTGCATCTCGCGCTGGATCGCGAGCTCGCGCAGGGCATGCTCGTGTATCAACTCGTCTCGCTCGAGCTGCAGTGCCAGCTGCTTCCGCTGTTCGCGTTCGAGCCGCAGGGATTTCCGGCCCTTCTTTTCCTTCTTGTCCTTTTTATCAGGAAACAGCAGGCCGACTGCCCCACCGAGCCCAGAGCTCTTCGAGTTCTTGCGGAACATTGTACCGCTTCTCACTGCCACGCTGGCGAGCTCGCGGTCGCGGTCAGGTTGGCGCTGACCGAACGCCACCGGTTCACGTGGACGTGGTTGGGAGTAGCGTGGTGCGCCAGGTTGTCGATGGTATCAATTGAGCGGCGTCGCTGGTTAAGGCGGGTTTCACAACGCTCAAGACCACTGTGTGTTTGTGGGACGCGGGAGTGGTAGCGATACCACTGTCGATGAAGGCGTGTATCGGGATGTGTCACCTGAGAATGCGGGCTCGTCTAGCTCCCCGTGGCGTATATGTGACAAGTGTTGTATGCACCAGGCAGAGAAAAACAACACTGGTGGGCTGTGGTATCGAACCGGTCGCACAATAAAGGTTGTGGGTACTGTCAAGCTATGGTCGGGAATCAAAGAACAGAGAGTTGGGAACGTCAAGAACAGTCGTGACAGTAACATCCAAAACGCGAACACGAGCCAGGTCTGGACGGCTTGGGCAGAGGCACCGATCTCGTGTGCGACGCTGCAACTCTGCGATGCATGAGTGGTGTGAGTAGTGAGAACACGGCAGTGTCCAGAATACCGTGTGGGCCGGCAAAGCGGTGGTTGTCAAGCATATCATGGTGGTCGCAAAGGAATCCAGGCGAGGGTTTACGTGCTCGAGGAGGTGCGAGGCCCGAGGCCCGCGAGCTAACACGGTACTGTTACGCGAGTAGTGTCAAACTCTATGTTTAAGGCCCTGGGTTGGACTCATGTTGCGCAAACCATCTCTTTCACGAGGACCTAGGCCACTGCGGTTCCTGGCCACGGCGGGCCGAGTGCCTCCGTCTTGCTGCATGGACGCGCTGCTGCCGTTTCTGTTCTCATAAGCAAACTCGCCGACGGTGAGGCGCGCGCAAACACGACCAGACCCAGGCTGGCAGGGAGCAAGAGCTTGTATGTCGGAACGTGACAGTGGCCCTCATCATGAGTAAGACAAACCTTGTTCTGTCAGTATAACCCGCCCACGTATGGAGACTTGTGCTTGACGGTGCACTGTTTGGGTAGAGCTTGGCCTTGCACAAGACGATGTTGGAGTATCTGGCGGGATCGGTTCATCCGAATCAGGCGATTTGCCACCTCTCATCGACCACGAGCCACAGGCTTGCTCTGTCTCCGCTGGTCACGCGTTTCGCGGGGGTACTCACTTAGGGCGGTGGTAGACAGCGGATCTACAGGGGGTTATTAGGCGGCAGCGTGCATGCTTTACTCTTTGCATGTGCAGAACCGATGACAGAGCGGTGGGACGGGAACGGGCCTTAGGTACGCTGGGTCTCAGGAAACAGGGCAGCGCAGAGTGCTGGAAAATCTAACACTGGCAGTGGCATCAGTAGCGCGGGAAACACCCCGAGCATCGTTCGGACATGAAAAGAGTACGCACGCCGCACTTGAAAGCTTGATCCCTCCCGTTCCAGGTGTTGATGGCACAGTTAGCTGACCATGTCCCCGTCTCGCTCCTCCTCCTCGTGCTCGTTGCCCGCATAGTTGCCCAACATCAGGACGTCAGGACCGTGCCCATCCGAAACTACCGCCCACCCAGCGGAAATATGTCTCCGTGACTGACTCCCCTGCATCCGCTGCATCCGTGTAGGCTGCCGACTAACCTCCGTGCGCTAGGTAGAGAATGGGCACCAATGTTTGCTCGCCACCCTATCCATGTGCAAGGGGCCGCATTCTCCGTACCGCAAGGAGCCTGACCTGGCGTGCCTTTCACCCGCAATCTCACGCAACTGGACCCAACAAATGTGTCGGGCCGTTGGGTAATTCTCAGCTAAACCCCCATGTCCTTCATATTTTAGCGTAAGCCAATTCCAGTCTCCAGGTGGGTGGATGACCATGAGCCATGTTCTTCGTGTTCTCAAGCGTGACCTGTCGTCGACCATGCAACATGCTTCAAGGTCGTTGAGGATCTGCTCACAAACTGTATACTCTACTTTACGAGGTTGTTCGACGCGTTGAGCGCAGAGTGTGAAAACATCGACGCTGCAACCAGGGTCGTGAGCATGCTTTCATTAGTATCCGAGGGTATCCATGGAACTGACTACGATTCACAGACAGCCCAATCGCTGTTGTCGGGACCCAGACCGAAATCAAGCTTCACAATCACTGGTCATGAATGCCAAACATCACGCCGCTCGAGGACGCGTGGGTAGGATGTCCACAGTGGTGTCAATACCCACGAGGCTCTCCGAGTCCGTCTGTGGTTTTGCAAACGTTGTCGCATGTTTCTGGTCCTGTTAGAGTTGACGTGCATCCCTGGACCGTCCAGATTCGTCACCTGTGCGACTGGGGTCGTAGTAGTATCCCAGAACCAGCTGCTGAGCGTCAGTCACCGCAGCACACACGTACCATGAAGGACGGGTGCACTTGTCTCATCAGCTGAAACCCATCTATAGAACACCACCAGCCCAGATGCTCGGGAGGAGATTTTCGAAAATCTCCCTCCCGAGCATCCAGGGTGGTATTTTACATTTGGATGTGGCAGTGGCCGCAACGTGCAACTGGACATGATGGCTGTCCCGGCTTTCTGATAGGCATCACTGAGAACAGGCAGGTCTTCACCATATGACCATGCATCTCTTGGACTTCGTCCATAGTTTACAAGGCAGACTGGACGTTCACTGATTTTACTGGTTTTATCCTTGTTTTCTCTTAATTTCTGATAGTTTACTGATTGCTCGCGTATCCGTTCGCCTGAAAGATACCGAGTTCCGCCGCGGTGTCCGAGGTAATGATCGCCGCAACGCGGACCATATCACTGGGGCTAGGACTGCGATGAGGTGGAGGGACGTAGGGGCACAGAGGGGGTATTGCGTCCGAGATGTTTATCGATTAACTGCGTGTGGTCTCGAAAGGTCACGATGACGAGGACGATGCTGCTACCCCGGCGGCGGCAGCATGGGCAATGTTATCGGCCATCTCATTGCCAAGCTCGCCCGAGTGGCCCTGGACATGAACAAATGTTACGCTGGCGCGGCGTCTTTCCAGAAGGTTGGACAGGTGGAGCATGAGGTCCGCGTTATGTTGTGATCCTTTGCGGAGGACATGGCCGTTGTGACTCCAATTGTAAAGGCCGCGGGTTGCGAACCAGATGGCATAGTTGGAGTCGGTGCGGATCTCGAGGCCGACACTGGGCTTGGGAGAAAGTCTCAATGGCCCGGATGAGAGCGTAGGGCTCGGCGCGGTTGTTGTCTTGGTGCCCCGGTACGTTGTAGCCGCGCTGGTGGTCGTTTGCGCCCCAGACGGTAGCCGCCCCCGCCACGCGTGCCTCTGCAAAGGGTTGGCCGTTGTTGATGCAGCTGCCGTCTACATAGCAGACCAAAGGATTGCCACTGCGCTTGGAGATCATGTAGCCCCGGTTCACCATATTCTGGCGGCCCGGCGAAAGGGATTCGTAGTTGGCAAGGTCGGGGATGCTCATCTTTAATCGCAAAGCTGCACGCAATCGTACAAAGTTTAGCAGTAAGTAGGTGAGAGATGCGAGTGGCGAGGCGGGCAGTCGCTCCAGGACATGATAACTTATACTCGTCTGACGGGCAGAGGGGGCTGACTTCTTCGCCGTCTCCACGGAGGAGGAGGTCATCTGCCACTTGACAGATTCCTCGTGCCGAGGAGAACTTAAGCCTGTTTGACAGTATGACGGTAGACCCGGCATGCAGTGGCGAGGGTTGCGAGGAGACAGATACTCACTGCCGTCAATGCCCTCACCCTCGAGAGAGCCGCCCAAGCACTGCATCGACTGCACTGTGCAGAAGGCTGCCACATCTTCATCAAGCAAAGCGAGCGCCGCCGGGAACTCGGCATCTTATTCCATCCCGGTCCGGTTATCTCCAATCTCCAACATTCCGTTCCTGAAACGTGATTACTCGAAACGTCATCAACCCATCTCATCTTCGACTCGCTATCACGCAACAATCCATCCATCACTCGACAAACGACACTCATCCATGTCGGTGTCCATTCCGCACCTATACTACCCCCACATCGTGGAAGCTATCATCGACAACTGCTCTCCAGAATCCCTCAACGCCTTTCGTGGGGCTTCGCGCTCCTTCCGCGACCTCGTCGACAGCAAGTATCTCGAACACATTACACTGGTCCAGGCGCCACCCACAGACAAGCCAGGCGACGGTGTATGGGGGCAGCGACACGATAATGTGCTGGTCTATGGGCACGAGCTACGGGTCCGCATCCCTTGCATTGCCAGTCTGCGGTACAGCCGTCGTTCCGGTTTGCTCGCGCCCATCTCCGCGCCGTCATCTCAGCCCCACACCGCAGGATACGCAGAATACACCCCCGAGCGGGTCTTGCACTTGATGGACCAGCACACCCACGTCGTAGACCTCGTCGGAGATATACTACGCGTGGAAATCGGGCGTGTGCAGCTGTCGAGCATGCACACTCTGCGGCTTCGCCCGGATGAGTGGAGGACAAGATACCCGTGGTGTCCTTGGGAACCGAAGACGCTCGTTCTCTTCAGTGCACCAATGCGCGGAAGATTCATAACCAGCGAAATTACGGAGTGGACCGCCGTGCCGAGCCGGACTGAGCGGGTCATCCTCAACCATGTGGGCACGACTGTGAGCCCATTGCACTTCTGGCGGCTCAAGCTCCCTAAAACTCGACCAGTAGAGGTCGTCAATGTCTTCCCAGAGTATACCCCGGGCCTATCGTCCGGGCGTTTTGCGCATTGGTCGCCCAACAACTCGTCACTGGCGTACGACCTGAGCGAGCTGATATACCACTTTCCCACGGCACGCTTCACACTTGTCGGCATGGACGAGCTCTCGTCCGAGTACGCTGCCCGATTTCTTTCCCTCCTCCGTCAAGGAATCGAGGAGGCACTTGACGAGTACCAACCGCAACTGGACCCCGCTTTTGCCTCTGAGCAGGTCGAGAGTCTGATGAAATCGGTCAAGACCTTGTCTATGGAGCGGTATGCCGAACTGGTCAACAATGAGCACGTGTTGGCGCTCCAGGTTGTGGCCGAGACTCTACCTGAGGCGAACCGCCAGACACCGGCCATGCACCCATCTGGCTTGAGGTCGTGACCTCGAGCTGTCGACGCTTGACAGTGGACAGCGTTCCAACTGTTGGTGCACCTGGAAGGACTGCGAGGCTGACGCCACAGCTTACACCGCGGTTGGGGCTTCGAGCACCACATGGAGCTCTCGTAGCGCCCGCAGGCGTGGGAATGTAGACAGCAGGCATGCTTATCACCGCTCGCCTTGAACGCTTGATGCAAGACCCACGGCGAGCTTACCTGGAAGAGTCGCAAGTGTGTACTTGGATGGGTGTCAAACCTAATACATGGCCCAGACCATCCAATGCCAACATGCCGTTTCACGTCGAGGATTGCCGCGCCCAATGCCGAGAGACACTGAATATCAGGAGTAATTTACATTTCGGGTGCTCCGGGAATGCACGCAGACAGAGTGGATGTGGCTGCCGAGGAACTAACGAGACCGTTGGCCGTGCACTACACAAACTGAACCGTTCTGACATCGAGTGACAGGAAGCGGTAAGGCCCCAATCTGCACACTGGTATCTATCACATTGCTCGCCAATCCGTCGAACCACCATTCTTCAACGTCGGCCAAGCGAGAAATGAAACTTTCAGGTGCGGCACCCAGAAGGAGATTGTGGAAATCGCCCAATCCTGCGAATCGGCCGTTTAGACTGCACAGAAGGACCCCGTTCTGGCCCAGCCGATGTTGATGACAGCATGCGAGTTTAGCCGCACCCAGAGCTGGTGTCATTTCTACGTAAGGTACGTGCGTGATACTGTCTGCAGCAGTCAAACATCCTCGTCTGCGGCTCTGGTGCGTGCCTGCCCGACTTGTGCATTTGTGCCATTCTCCATGAACTCTCTCGCCGAGGGTGCTCAATCGGCGGCGCTTCCTTTCGGGGCCCAAAGGTTATTGCATGCACGGATCTGACTGTGTGCGGGGCTAGCGCCAACGGCTGGCCGGCATGGCCGACAGAAAACCCGCCTCCGTCCTGCAGGTTGTTCGTGGCGTCGTTGGCCCCGCTGCCTGCGTGGGCCAGAGTGCTTCCTCAAAGGTCAAACCTGAAATAGCTATATGTGGGGGCAGGCTATTCTCCGCTGTTCTACAAAGCCTCTTGCACTTCTCATCTTCATTCTCTTCCGAAACTTCATCTTCTCAACTCCCAGTCCTTACAAAGATACCAAAATGATGTTCAAGCTCGCTTGCCTGGCCCTCGCGGCCCTCGTCACTGCCGACGGCGCTGGCACCATTAGGCCCCTCCACCACCAGGACCTCTGCCTCGACGTCAGCGGCGAGCACTTTATCGATGGCAACGTTGTCATGGTGTGAGTACGAGCTACCCTCAAGACGAGAAGCTCACAACCAGCTACAAGTGCCACGGCGGCGCGAACCAGCAGTGGCACCTGAACGTCGAGGGCAACTCTGACGGCTTCGGCTCCATCAGCACGTACGGCCCCGACGGCAAGCGGTGGTGCCTCGACCGCGAGGATGTCGGTGCGGACGGCACCAAGGGCTGGATCCGCGCCTGCCGCGGCCGCGTCCCCTCGCAGACCTTCCACCTCGACGCCGACTCGCACCAGATCCAGAACGACGACCGCGTCCGCTGCCTCGACGTCACCGATGGCAACTTCAACGACTGGAACCAGGTCCAGATGTGGACGTGCAACGGTGGCGAGAACCAGCTGTGGTCGTTCGTCGAGTAATCCGCAAAGGGTTGGGGCAGTGTGCGGGCTTGTTGTGCGGACAGCCGGTTCATTGTCAGTAAGCCGGACCTTTGCCGGAGTCCCAGGGTCCGTTCTCGGTCTCTTGGGCATGTGGACGAAGATAGCGTCTAGTTGTAGCGCCACAAAGCTGTGTATTAGCAAGGAGGTCCATAGTCGTGATAGGACAATCAAAAGGACAATCGGAGAATGTAACCTATGGCCTTCAGTTTCTGTGCCAAGGCGCGTTGCTGATTCAGTCATGTTGGTCATATGACAAGCTGTGATGTCAGTACATGTCAGTGGCGCTACATATGTCCACGTTGCGTGGCTGTGAGGCAGCTAGCTGCAGCTCGCAACAGCTCGCTGCCCCTCGCGCGCGCCGAGGGCAGCCAGAAAGACACCACCGTCCGCCCCCTTAGTTTAATGTTAAAACGCAGGTCTCATAATCCTTAGCTCTGAGTTCGATTCTCAGAGGGGGCACAGGCAGTGAAGCGAAAGTGAACAGCACTTTGAAAGCATAAGTTTTTGTCAGAACCAGTTGGGGCATGAAGGGTGGACAATGTGGTGGCCGTGGTGGAGGTGGAGGTGGCGTCGAGGCAGGGCGGAATGTGGACTTTGAAGACCGATCCGGGATCCACAACGTCGGACCATTTCAGTTTTCGCACTCACACTTGCACTTGTGCATTCCACTCTTGACATTCTCTTCCGAATCGCGTTTATTATATGTTGGCCACTCGATTTATAACCCACGGCGGGGAATACCGCACGAGGGACAGCGTAGGCCCTCGTTATCCAATTCTGCAGTTCCGGAGAGGAACGGTTGTCATGGCCCACTTGGGAGCGTGCGTCAGCGGACTAAGTTTGTTTCACGCTTCATGATCGGAGGACAGCCATCGCTCAACGGTGACTGCGCGGGAGATGCTCGCGCTGATTGTGTTGTCGTGAACGTGTCCAGGCCTTGTAAGCATTCGAGCATACTCTGATACCATCTTTCTCATCAAACGGAAACGCATTCGGAGGTGTATCCGCGCTGTTGCTAATAAACTGATGGATGATAAAACGGCATTGTATAGATAAGGTGTGGGACAAATGTTGGTGCCTTGGATCTCTAACATGTCAACATCAGCTCATCTCTTGCGATGCGCTCTACTCACCATCAGTCACCTACGTCGCTACCTCATAGCATTCGGGGCGTCCCCTACGATCTCTAGGCTCGGTGATCTCTCGACAAGCTCGACACATCAACACCACCGCGCCATGCCGTTCTGTACCATATAAGAGGGCGGAGCTCGTCCTCTCTCTCTTGTCATTCACCAGCTTCATCATGCGCCTCGACATTCTCATACTCGCGTTACCAGCGCTTGTCGCTGCAGCGCCTACGCATAAGCATGCCAAGCGCGGCGTCGACCCCATCGTGGATGGCTTCGAAATTAGAGGAAATACCTACGACTATATCATTGCTGGCGGTGGTCTGGGTGGTATCGTCCTCGCTGCTCGTCTCACCGAGGACACGAGCAAGACCGTGCTTGTTATCGAGGCGGGATACAACGAGATGAACAACCCCAATGTGACTGATCCTGGTCGGTACCAAGATGCCTTCAAGGTGAGTAAACACGATCCATCAACCTTAGCACTCAACCTCAACCATTCTCTTTTTCCTTGCCCAGACAGACTTCTAACACATACATCTCAGACATTTCTCAACTGGGACTACCCCACTGTGCCTCAGACATCCGCCAACGGCCAGCCTCAGTATATAAAGGCCGGCCGCGCCCTCGGCGGCAGCACGGCCATCAACGGCATGGCTTGGAGCAAGCCCCACTCGTTCCAGGTGATTATCGAACTGAGGAAGCACTGTGACGCTGACATATAGCTCGATGCACTCGAATCTGTCGGTAACGAGGGCGTAAACTGGAATACTCTTCAACCTTATGTGAGATAAACTGCCTAGACAGCGTTGACATTCAGATGAAGCGCGCCGAGGCATTCAAGGAGCCTTCTTCCGAGGAGTTTGCGGCGGGCATTACCTATGACATTAATTGTCATGGAACAAGTGGCCCCATTGCTGTCGCGCACGACGGGTGAGCGTCCCCGCTGAAGTATTACTGACTTCACTCTCAGCATGCCAAACGATTTCGTGCACGACTTCAACACGACCGCGCAGAACCTTGGTCTTCCCTGGCAGACAGACTTGACCTGCGGTACCCCGGCTGGACTGGGGCCCATCTCGCATACGAGCCAGGAAGGTGTACGCAGCGACGCTTGTGAGTCATGCTTTTCGACATTGACGAGATTCCATCATTGACATCTCAGACCGTGGATACCTCATTGGCAAGGACAAGCCCAACCTCACCAGTGAGCCCATGCTGTCCTCCCTTGCTCACAATAGTCATTTCTGGTGCCAGCGTTGGCCGGGTCATCCTTTCTTCCGGCTCCACGCCTCGCGCCACCGGGGTCGAGTTTCGTGATATGCACAGCCAGACCTACACCGTCAATGCAAGGCGTGAGGTCCTGATGGCTCTGGGCACGGTGAAGACCCCCATCATCTTGCAGCAGTCTGGTATTGGTCCCACCGATGTTCTGCGATCCGCTGGTGTTACTCAGCGTGTCAACCTTCCCATCGGTCAAAACCTCATTGACCAGGTAGCCACGACTACGAAGTTCGATATCATCGAGGACTATGGAAATGGGCAGCCGTTGACCTTCCCGCGTTTCCAGGTGAGCCTAGTCACCAACTCCTTCTCACACCGCAGGACTTGTTCTCCGGAGAGGACGCTGCGACCATGCGCGGCATGCTTGAGAACAATCTGGAGGCCTATGTCCAGGACGCTATCAGCAACGGGGCCGCCTCTTCCGCTGCAGGCCTGCGTACGGTCCTCGAGCTCCAGCGCGACTGGATTCTGAACAAGGGTGCTAGCATGTCGGAAAACTATGACTACTTTGGAGGTAGGATCGCTCATCATTTCTGTGACTGACACGAAGGCACATCCCTTGGTTACGACTCATGGTATCTCCTTCCCTTCGGGCGTGGGTCGATCAAGATTACCAACTCTGACCCTTGGTCTGAGGGCTTTTCCATCGACCCCCGCTTCTATTCAAATGAGTTTGACAGTCTCGCAACCGGAGCTACTGCCCGGTTCACGCGTGTCATATCTACAGCCTCGCCCTTCAGCAACCGTGTCACCTCCGAGACTGCACCTGGCACAGGCACTGTCGGAGGCAACGGTCTGAATGAGTGGGCTGAGTGGACAAAGTCAATCTACCGTTCCAACTGGCATCCCATCGGTACTGTTCCCATGATGAGCAAGGACCTCGGGGGATGTGTCGACTCGCGCCACTGTGTTGTAAGTGGAATCTAGTGTCACTACTTCAGTATAGCTCACCAATCTAGTATGGCGTCGACGGCCTCCGCGTGGTAGACGGCTCGAACCTTCCCTTCCAAGTGTCGTCGCACCTGATGTCGGTACTGTACGGCTTGGTGAGTCGAGAATTTTAGATAAAGAGAGTGCATACAAGTCTAACATGTAGGCGGAGCGTGCTGCTGAGCTCATTCAAGCCGATGCCGCAGGCTCCAACTCGACGACTTCGACCGGCCCGACTTCCGCTGGCCCGACGCCGACATCGACTTCCCCTCCCACCACTTCCACTAGCCCCATTGGACGCGCCATCCACCCTAACGGAGACACGACCAAGTGTCTCGAGGTCGCCGGCGGCAACTTTGTAGACGGCGCCCCTGTCGTTATCAACCACTGCAATGGCTTGCCCCAGCAGCAGTGGGACATCAAAGAGGGCTACATGACCTCTCTCCAGGTCGCGGGCCACAACCTGTGCTTCGACGCTACGCAGCCATTCCCGCCGTCGGGCACCAAGATGAAGGTCTGGACGTGCTATCCCGGAATTCTGCCCCAGGTGTGGGAGTACAGAGACAACAAGATCATGCTTCAGGCTCAAGATCAGTGTCTGGACCTCACCGGTATGTGTCACAATCGATGAAGCTAACGCGACAGACGGAAACAAGGCCAACGGCAATGTGATGCAGCTCTGGGAGGTGAGTAGCCCAGGTCGATTCTATGGCTAACTCTGCAGTGTTTTCCTGGCAATACCAACCAGATCTGGACCATCTAAGACCACCCACGACCTGTTCCTACCTAGGCAAACCTTTCCACAAAGAAACATCTCCTTCCAGAACTATAATGCCACATGCAAAGAATCGTACTGTTCCCGAACCATGACGCACACCTGGGATGGTAATATGGGGTATATCCATTATCCATTTATCTGAGAACGACTATAAACGATATGTACTGTATCTACAATCTAAATGACATGAAATGTTCAGTTGCGAAGCACAAACAGGGTGGCGATGAGCATGCTGGAGAGCACAGCGCTAACAGTAACGCCGACGGCTTGACCGTTGTTGTTGTTGCTGTTGGTAACACCACCGACGTGGGGGCCATCACCGCCAGCACCGGCAGTCCCGGTGGCGGAGGCGCTCGGGTAGATGAGCACGGGGTTGGTGGGGCCCTGGGCCGCGAGCGATTTGATGGACGAGAGCTTGGTGTCGTTGACGGCCCAGCCAGTGTAGTTCTTCACGTTCTGCGCAAAGAAGACTCCGGGCGGCTTGGACAGGAGGTTGGGCTGGGGGTAGTAGTTGCCTAGGCGTTAGTGCGAGTCATAAAACGAATAGTGCTTCTTGATCTGACTCACAAACAAAGAACGTCTTGCTAGGCCACTCTGTGCTGTTCTGGCACCAGACGTTCCAGCCACATCCGACAGTCGTGCTCGCGTTCCAGGTCATCTAGGCCGTCAGAATGTGTCATAGGTGCGGTGACGGGGGTTACTCACGGCTGTGAAGTGCGAGAAGGCCTCCTCCTCGGGGTGGTTGAAGGGGTAGTAGTCTGTAAGGTCAGCAATGCTCCAAGGTCGCCGTCGCCGGCGCAGCCAATGTCAGCGACGGCACTGTCGCCAAGACACTGCCGACGCCGCAGCAGTGGCGATTACTCGCTCGCTGCACACGACACTCACCCCACTCATCAGCCCACAGCGCAGTCATGCTGCGGATGTCGAAACGCATGGCGGCGTTGCTTCCGTACTGCTGGGCGCTGTGGCGTCAGGCTATGTCATCGTGTGCTTGGCATTGCAGTCGCTGTCGCACGTGCACCGGTACCGACCAGGCCCGGCCCGAGCGACAATTCATATACTTACAGGTTGTCGCTTCCCCAGTGCTCCCAGACACACGAGTTGCTGTGCGCCTGCGCAATGCGAGCGCTCGTCTCGTTCCAGGTTATCGGCACCGAGCCTGGATGTCAGCCATCAATCAAGTCATTTCAAGCCACGGTGGGGCCAGTGGGGTCAGGGTGGCTGAGTGGAGTGGAGTCGCGTGGGGCACAAAAAGTGCATGTCGGGTGGGCGCCATCGTCCGAGCGTCAATCGTCAACAGACAATGTCTTGCATGTCTTGTGACAAATGTCATGATCGCCGTTCGGCCTGTTTTGATGCATGACCTCACGGTGACGTCGGACCCAAAAGTTCGGGCTCGGCATGATCTTCGCCCCACGGCCGAAAAGCGCGGGGTTGCTAAAGGCGCAACCAGGTTGCCCCGTCGCCGCCCTGAGAGCTCCGCACACCCTCTTTGATCACCTATACAGTACTTGCGACGAGAGCCCCATACGTGTGTCCGACTTACCGAACTGCGCCCTCCACATGTTGCTGGCCTGCACAAGCCACTTGGCGACGTCTGTCTCGCCGCGGAGGTCGGCGTCGGTCGCGCTCTCGCTGAGCATGTAGTTTCCCTCGTCGCGGCCCTCGGGGTACTCGGGCCACCAGGGGTTGGTGGCTGACGAGTTGTAGGGCGGGGTGTTTGCGTCGGCGCGCACCAGAGCCGAGGAGACGAGCAGGGGGAGGATGAACAACATGGTGAAAACGAGAGTGGGGGGTATTCGCACAGACTCGCGAATGACAGACGTATGCAAGAGTGAATATGCAAGGATTATAGAGACGAGACAATAAGAGAGAGGATGAGATGAATGAAAGGTAAAGAGAGAGAGAGATGCAAGAGAGCAAGAGCAAGAACGAGAACGAGAGGGAGATCCATAAGCGAGATGGCTGTTATTCAATGATTTCATTCGCCTGGCTGGGCTGGGCTGGCCGGGCTTCGGTCACCACCACACCACCCATCGGCCATCGAGGTCGATCAAAAAAGCGTTACTCCGTCATCGGCCCATCCGGCTCTGCGACAATAATAGAGCCAACGAGCTAACAAAGGACTACGTGCTACTGGAAGTAGGTGATGCTGATGCTTATGCTGCTGCGGGGCCGGGGCTGTGTCAGTTTTCTATCTCCACTCGGCGTAGGTCCTTGGTCTGCTCCTCGCTCCCATGCACCCATACACCCATGCACTCATGCTCCAAGCGGCGAGAAAGCCACAAACGGCCATACACCCATGGTATCCACTTTTCCCCATTCATTAAGCGCACAAGGGTTCAACAAAGATGAAGTTTATACAGGCCAACCTTGGCAGACGTTGACAGTTTGTGGCTGCGGGCCATCGTCATTCAGTCTTGGGATCTTGGCTCACTTTTCTCGTAAAAATTCATCTCATGGGCCATCTTTGGATCTCTCGCCGTTGCACTCTTCGGCTCGCTAAAACTGTGCTGTGAACAGGAAGATCGGGCTGTCAGATCGGAAGCTACTCCCATCCTCGAAGTCGTCTGTTGGTCTGTTGTACTTGGTCTTGCACTACTTGCAGTCCAGCAAGAGACATGTTTGTCTCTGTTGCATGTTTGCATGTTTGGTCTTGTTTGGGTCTGGGTGCATACGAGCCATCACCATCACCGGTTATGACCACACCTGGGCTGGAACAAAGTTTACTGGGCCAGTTCTGGATCCTCAGCGAATGCCATTCTGGGCAGTCTGGGCGTGCGGAAGAGATTCTGCGGGACTGCGTTGTCCTGACCACTTTGAAAGATCCATGTCCATGTCCATGTTCCAGATGGCCTGCCATGTCATGCATGGCCCGTCTGATGCTTCGATGCTTCCAGACTCCAGACTGTATTTCTGATCCTTATGCTTCAACATGTTCCAGCCGCGCCCAGCCCACAAGCCAGGGACGGAAAACGCGGCGCACCGGGGCCCGAATGGCGGAGCGCGTGTTGGGTGGGACATTGTCGTCATAGGTCGGAAGGTATACTGCGTTCAACGGCAGCATGCATGCATGAAGAAGCGGCTAATGAGTAAAGGAGAAGCGCATCAGCGTAACCGTTCCTCCACCTACGCAGTACGCAGCACGCATGCATCGCTGTCCGCAGCTTGATTGACTTGGCATGTAACTAGCGAGCTGAGGCTCATCATCTCGGCGTTCTTGGTACTCACTACGGATCGCTGTGGACCACTCTCCGCTACTCTCCGCAGGGCCCCACATCGTGCACAGTCGTGATCATAATCTAGAGCGAATCAGACCACACCTCTGCATGCAACATGACATCTCCCCCTCGAGATTGAGGCACTCGGCATATATACTCAGCCTGCACGGGCACTTTTGTAATCGCCCACATGTCATATCGTGCATCTCGTGTCACCCTGCTTATGTCCAGTCCGCATCAACGCATATCCTACCCTCTCGGCAGTTTTGGATCTTGGCATCGTGCGCGGGGTGCGGAGCCGCGGCAGCCGTGGGGCCTCGCTAGACATTACTGAAGCAATGGATGGCCAGAATACGGTGATCGAGCAATGTCCGCGCAACTATCCATCCACATTGCCCACTTGTATCCATCTACAAAGTTGCCGCGATCGATCAGTGTCGGGCTCAGCCGACCCGGAACCTCCGTCTCACATGACGTCGGCGAGTACTGACAGTATATCCAGGCTGATTGCGTTCTGCCGTCCGCTGATAATGATCTGCCGTCCGGATGTGCCCACCGCCCACCAATGTTGCTTCGGCAGCAACGGCAAGATGCATCGGCGCCGCCGATTCCGGTGAGGTACGGCGAGAGCGCTGATTATATATACGTGACTGACCAGGTGCTGCGGATGCCCTATCGGACTACAAACACCTGTCCACTGATTCGACAATGACCAACACGACCACCTGGGAAGACGTCTCGAAGGCCAAGCAGGCGACGCGCGACGCCGCGATCCCGGCGGCCTGGCGCCTCAAGAGCGTGCCACCCATTGGCTCGAACGTCATGGCCATCCCGCGCGAGTGCGGGATCCTCACCCCCACCGAGGTAACCATTACCGAGACGCCAGCGGCCGACCTCGTCGCCGCCATGGTGAACAAGACATACACCGCCGAGGCGGTTGCTGTGGCCTTCTCCAAGCGTGCGGCGATCGCGCAGCAGCTCACCAACTGCCTCACCGAGATCTTCTTCGACGCCGGCATTGCGCAGGCGAAGGCCATCGATGCCGAGTACGCCGCGACCGGCAAGCCCAAGGGACCCCTGCACGGCCTCCCGATCTCGCTCAAGGACAGCATTGGTGTCGTGGGACTCGACTCGACGGTCGGCTTTATCAGCCACTGCAACCAGCCGATCGCCGAGGGCGACGAGGCGGACCTCGTCACAATCCTGCGCGACGCCGGCGCCGTCTTCTACTGCAAGACAAATGTGCCGACGGGCATGCTCATGGGCGACTCGTACAACAACGTCTGGGGCGCAGTGACCAACCCGTACAACACGGCTTACGGCGCCGGCGGCTCGTCAGGAGGCGAGGCGGCGCTGCTCGCGCTCCGCGGCTCACCCCTCGGTATCGGCTCGGACATTGGCGGCTCCATCCGCATGCCCGCGGCGATTACAGGCCTGTTCGGCATCAAGTCTGCCGCGGGCCGCTTCCCGAACCTCGGCTGCAAGTCGGGCCTGCCCGGACAGGAGGCCGTGCGCGGCGTGCAGGGCCCCATGGCCGCCGACCTCTCCGCCCTCGAGCTCTGGTCAAAGGTCGTCGTCGACTCCAAGCCGTGGACCCGCGACCCGGGCGTGTACCCCGTCGAGTGGCGGGACGTCAAGGTCCCCGAGCAGCTCTGCTTTGGTGAGTACAACCAAGCCTTCCCATCTGACAGTAGGAATCATGTACGACGACCAGCTCTGCCGCCCTACGCCGCCCATCACACGTGCGCTGAACGAGACGCGTGCGGCACTCGAGGCTGCCGGACACAAGGTGATCGAGTTTACGCCGTACGACCCGCCTGCGGGCGTGAAGCTCCTCGGGCGCTGCCTGACGGGCGACGGAGGCGCCAAGATCCATGCACAGGTACGCGGCGGCGCGATCCCCGAACCGTGGCCTAAAGACATGGACATGTTTGAGGACCGCTACGAGGCGACAAAGGACAGCCCGCCGACCGTCGGCCAGCTCTGGGAGCTCCAGGCCGAGCGCAACGTGTACCTGCGCAAGGTGCTTGCGTCGTGGGCTGCAACTGCCTCCCAGACGGGAACCGGCCGCCCCATCGACGGCCTCCTCTGCCCCGCCGTCGCGACCCCCGCTTCGCCCACGTACAAGTTCAAGTACTTTGGCTACACGTCGCTGTGGAACTTGGCCGACCACACCGGCTCTGCGTTCCCCGCCACGTTCGCCAGCAAGGACGACACCAAGCCCGCCAACATGGAGTTCCGGAACGCCGAGGAGAAGTTTGTGTGGGACAACTGTAAGTCGATCTGCAGCCACGCACGTGCTGATGCCAGACAACGCCGACGAGCTCGACGGCATGCCCGTGGGCCTCCAGCTCATCACGCCCCGCCACACCGAGGAGCTCAACCTCAAGCTCACGGGCATCGCGTACGAGGCAATCCAGAAGCAGGGGAAGAACAAGAACAAGAACAAGTTGTAGAAGTCGCGTGTGGCAGTTGTAGGGAGGAAAATGCATACTTAAGAAGCACCAGAGCGACAAGGTTCGGGAGACCCGGATTTACATTGTGGCTGATGTATTTCGTGATTCTGTGACGTCGTGTTGTTGCGCATCCGATCCGCCCGCGCCTCCTCGCTTGCCGGAATGCCCACCTGCCGTGACAGCTGGCATCCAACATCTCTGTTTCTCTCTCATCCATCAATCGAGCAACAATGTCCACATCTGGAATCTTCACACCAGGCTGCGCGTGAGTCTCGCAAACATCAGAATGTGCTCTCCCTCGGTGGAGATGCACTCCGTGATTCCTCGCCACTGACACCCAGCTGCGCGACACCCGGCCTCGGTATCGTCTGCCCGTGCGGCGGCAACTGCCCAAAGGGCAAGTGCGACTGTGTCCAGTGTCCGGGCAAGAGCAAGTGCAAGTGAGTTTGAGCAGGGCGGGGAAGCGTTTGTGCTGGTAGCTAATCAAGCAGGTGCGCGTCTGCAGCCCCGAACTGCCAGTGCGCCAAGGCCGAGGGCGGGTGCGCGTGTGAGTCGTGCAAGTGCGCGTCTTGCGCGGCGAAGAACTGAAGAACGGGCGACTTGATAAGTCCACTCGACTACTGAACGACCACGCTCAGACCGGTTCGCAAGTCGCGTTAACGATGTACACTGCAATGATTCAAGATTACGTCTCTGGATTCTTATGTGCTACAAATTGGCTTCAAGACGGCGTAACGCCCAATTCCCTCACGCACTCTCAAAGCTTCGCAGCCGGCTTGGAAGCCTTCGGCCGCCTGGCACCGGCGGCGCCAATACTGTCTGTCAGATGTACTCATAACTCGCTACTCACAAGGCACCTGTCGCCTCCATCCTAACGACACCCTTCTGGTCAGGGATGAGCCAGCAGCCGTTGTTGAACTGAGGGTTTGGGTCCGTGATGCTCGCGACAAATGCGGCGGTCACGTCCTCCATCTTGCAGAAGCCAAGGTGGGGCGCGGGGTGGATAAAGTCCTTGTCGATAATTCCGGTTTCTGCTGTGAGATCGCGCGCTAGCTGTCACTTACCCGTAAAGTAGGGCGCCACGATGACACTGCGAACGTCGAGCATGCGGAGGCTGTCCATCGAGCCCTTTACGATTCCGAGGATACCCCTGTCCGTCAGCATACCCATGATTCCGTCACTCACGCCTTGGAAACAGAGTACATGACGCCCATGGCCGCGCCGTAGAACGAGCTCATGCTGCCGGTGTAGCACACCGTGCGGAGACCCGGGTCCTCCCGCTCGTCGTTGGAAAAGTACCACATGGCGATGCGGGTTGTGTACAGCACGGCGATGAGGTCAATGTCGAGCGTCTTCATGTTCGGCTTGGTCGGGCGGTCCTGCGGCGCGTCCTCCTCGAGCCGCTGGTCAAAGCGGCCGATCTCACTCACGCCCGCGTTCGGGAGCACAATGTCGATTGCGCCAAAGGTCTTGAACCCGAGCTCGAAGAGCGCGAGCTGGTCCTCCCACGAGGTCACGTCACATTTGGCCGAGACAAAAACGCCACTGCGGGTCAGCCACAGATTGTGCGCTCCTCGTATTCCATCGTACTCACGCCCCCTGCGCCTTCTCCACCTGTGCCTTCGTCTCCTCCAGCCCCTTTAGATCCACATCGCCCGCGACGACCTTGGCGCCCAGGCGCGTAAACTCGATCGAGAGGACGCGGCCAAAACCCGATCCCGCGCCGGTGATAAGGACGATACGCCCCTTGAGCGCGTCCGCGTTGGCGTAGCACTCCTTGTTGGTGAGTGCTGACATGGTCTAGTGAGTGTGTCGTGTATGTGTTACTTGAGAGTTGGTGATCAGTTGGGAGAGAAAACAATGGATGCAACAACATGCCAAGGTGCGCGATGCTGGAAATGACTGGCCGCATATCCTGGTAACCGAGCCCGAGCTCGTGGATGGCGAGTGGAAAGTAGCCGGGCAGTCGGTTATATTGTTTAGTGTTAGTTTTTCTGAAACGCGCACCAGCTCGTATAGTGTAGGTGGTTATCACTGGGCGTTGTGGTTTCGCGGTTTCGCTAGACTACCCTTATCTGCCCCGACCGCTGTTCGACTCAGCGTGCGAGCACGTCTTTTTGGATCTCAGCGGAGAGCTCTCATGATCTCGTTCTCTCTTTCTTCATGCCATCTGCTGTACCTGTTGTGCGTTCTTCTGATCGTCCGAGTACGCGATGCACCAGCATTGCAGCGCGCTTGACCAACAGCAGACTGACAGGCATAGAAAGCGGGCCAGAACTCAGTCGCCGGTTGCACGTGCTACTTCCTCATGCTGGCGAGGTCCACCTCGCCAATGCTCAACGATCCCGACTCGGGCGGGCGGGGCTGGGACCAGAGACAGGCTCATGTTCGCCATCCTTGGCGTCATCTGGGCTTTGCCATACCTGCCTACCCGGGCAGGAGGTTTGCACAGATCGCCGAGCTGTTTGCGCGCCGAGTGCCAGTTCGTCAAAGTGTACGAGCTCGTCTGGCTAAGAAGAGTTTCGTGAAGGGGGAGGAGGGTCGTGCGAGCTCTCCGTGTCTATGCCAGTGCTATATGGACAGACATCTGCATGGACGCGGGCTCGATTGGAATCTCGCTTGCGTCTAGATAACAGAGATAGCGGACTGCCCCTGATTCCTCATTTGCAGATAGTATCACGCAATCTACATGCAGTCTACATCCAGCCTTCCAACCTCGTACAGTGTCAAGATCCGGAAGAAGCGAGTGCAAATGTAGCAGCCCGATCCGTTATATGGCAAGACACAGTGCTCACTACCCGTGCAGTAACCCCTACCCCATTCCTCTCGATCTCGCAATCGTGTGCTTCATTCTTGGGTGTATACAGAATTATTCATCTGATCTCAGCAGACAGCCGGTCGCCTGGACGCATTTGCGTTAGCTGGTGCTGAGGCGGAGGATTACGTGACCTTTGCCTCTCTCTGGCTCATTGGCGCGCCCCGCTGACCCCTCCTCCCGCCATGCCTCTGCTCTCAGAGATTAACTTTCAGCTGTGACTGTCGGTATGTCGACATCCTCGTCGTCCTTGTGCTCGGACCTCGCGACCGATGGGCCTGGATATCACAGCTTTATGACAGAGGGACCCGAGGACCACGCGCCAAGATGCAACTTTTCAAAGCGTGCTGGCCTGCAGACCCGGCTACCTCGGCCCTACAGTACATTTGTTGTGGTCGACCAGGACCTCTGGACCTCTTCCGTTTCAAGCGCGTGGGAACCTGACACTATTTTCTTGCCCCATGTGGGTCTGTCCTGATTTTTTGTGGCCATTGCCCTCTCGTCTTGATCCTCTTGGTCATATTTGGCTTACCCACCTACTCTCACTGACGTCAGCCGCAAACATTACTTGTCGTCGCCTCTGCCCTCGTACTCTGCTACCATGCTACTGTATCAACAAAAACATGTAGTTGACAGGACCACTCCAATGTCGCTTGCAAGCTTTGGCCAGCAATGCACCAGTGCGCAAGCATCACTTAGCAGCACGCCATTTGATGGCGATTACTCCTTCCACCTCTTTACTGTCGCCGCTTGTCTCACTATCATTTGCACCTACTGTGTAAACCTCGCAAGAACCGTCTCACCGTCTCCTTATCAGTGAGCAACAGCTAAATGGAAAAGAACACCCACCCGTCGTCTCTCTCTATTTTCCTACCCACCTGGTACCAGGCCTCCAACAAAGATGGCGACAAATGAGAAGAAGTACTCGAGCGAGTCGCCTCGCAACGTCGATATTGTCGATGTCGATATCGACAAGGACGAACTTGCCCTCCCGGCCGGCACCTTTGACCCCGTGTACGAAGCCAAGGCGAGGGTCCTCAACCGTGCTGTGAGCAAGTTTGCCAGAGTCTCTCTCAGCGGCTCACTTTGCTGATTTCTTAAGATCCAAGACATTGGCATGGGATGGTACCAGTGGCAGCTCTTCATTGTTGTCGGCTTTGGATGGGCCAGCGACAATGCATGGCCAATCGTCACATCACTGCTGGGTAAGCGCTTTCTTTACCTGACGCCACACTGACGCACAAGTTCCTGTCGTTGCGAGTTGTCGCGCTCGGAATCTTCTGCGCCTTTTGGTCCTTTGGTGTCGGCGGCAACCTGCCTGTTGACAGTGCCGTATTCCTCGAGTTCCTCCCCGGCACTCACCAGTACCTCTTGACTATCCTGTCCATTGACTGGGCTGTCGCTCAGGTTATCACGACTCTTATCGCCTGGCCTGTGAGTGTAGCGTGCACCCCCTCATACTGACAGCCAGCTCCTTGGTCACAGGACCTGTACTTCGGCCGATGATTGCACTCGCGCCAAGAACATGGGCTGGCGTTACTTTGTCATCACCATGGGTGGCCTTGCTTTGATTTCGTTCATGCTTCGTTTCCTCGCCTTCACCATTTACGAGTCGCCCAAGTACCTCATGGGCAAGGGCAAGGATGAGGAGGCCGTCCAGGTCGTCCACGAGGTCGCCAGGAGAAACGGAAAGACTGTCAACCTGACCCTCGACGACCTCCGCGCCTGCGAGCCGGAAGGATATGTCGCCAACACTAACGCCGGTGCTGCCGTTCGCCGCAAGCTCGAGAGCCTCAACTTTGAGCACGTGAAGGGCATGTTCAGCACCCGCCGCATGGCTTACTCCACCACTCTCATTATGCTCATCTGGGCTCTGATCGGACTTGGCTACCCGTAAGAGCTCCACAGACTGTCTCATGCTAACGCCTAGTCTGTACAACGCCTTCCTGCCCAATCTCCAGCAGGAGAAGATGGCTGAATGGAACGCTCAGAACGCAAACGCCACCCCCAGTGTCGCCCGGTCTTACCGCGACTCTCTCATTATTGCCGTCCTTGGTGTTCCCGGCGCTCTCCTCGGTGGTCTTTTCGTCGAGTTCCCCAAGCTCGGTCGTCGTGGTGTTCTTGGTATCAGCACTATCCTCACAGGTGTCTTCCTCTACGCCTCTACAACCGCCAAGGACCCCAACGCTCTCCTCGGATGGAACTGTGCTTACAACTTCTTCAGCACCATCCTCTACGCTGTGCTGTACGCCTACACCCCCGAGGTGTTCCCCACCCTGCACCGCGGAACCGGAAACGCTCTCACAGCGTCGGCTAACCGCATCATGGGCGTGTTCGCTCCCATTATCAGCATCTACGGCAGCAAGTCGTCTAGCTCACCGGTGTACGTCTCCGGTGCGCTCTTCATCGCCGCTGGCCTCATCTGCTTCATCCTTCCATACGAATCTCGTGGCAAATCTAGTCTGTAATATAGTAATACTGTAGTTCAGTAGTCGAGCCCGTGTCGACAGCCTCGCCTGTATCTCGCACCAGAAGAAAACCAAAAAACAACAGCAAACACGACTATCGACAACCAGTCCCAGAAAACTCGCAAATTCGACTCGCAATGGCTAGGTTGTACTCGCCAGCGTCCTTGGGTCCCGTTCCGTACTAGTTTTGTTCACTTAATGAAACTCGGCCTGCGCGACAAGGTGGAACTCCTTGTCGTCAGTGCCCGTGGATCGGTCGCCGTTGTTTCTCCTGACTTGACTTGATCAGAGTGCCTGACAGGCAGTGGTGTGCCCGACTGGCAATGTGCTCGACAGGCAGTGTGTCCGACAGACATGGTTTGGTCTAGTGAGCCTGCTGCTCCCCTGCAACCATAGGGTCGACAGCCCTCTTCTCTTCAGCAAGGAACGACTCTAGACTCTTTACTCTGACCAAACGAACATCCACAGCTGATACTGATGATGTTTACTGACCCACTTGACGGCGCTTTGTCCTCACGAAACCATACATGACTATCGCCAAGACAACCATAACTACACCATCAAACACAATGCTAATAGGTACAGAACAAATGCTGGCGACTTCCACGCCATGCTTTATACACAACTTTAGATGCTACGCCAATAGTTTACCAGTTGATGATCTTTTGGTAGTAAGGCGCACAGCTGCCACGCGTGCGCTTGCCAAACTTCAGCATCACGAACGAGCTCGTGTTGATGAGGTTTGCGATGCAAGTGGCGGAAATGGCAAAGTTCTTGAATCCCCAGGTGAAGGCCCAAGGCGGAATGGCGTAGTTGAAACCAAAGGTCATGATCATGCACAGGAAGACGACGCTGAGAAAGAAAGGAGTGGCCTGCTGGACCTCTGCGCGAGCCCCCACTTTCTCCTTGGGGTGGATCGAGTGCAAGGAGTCGTACGCGTAGGTCAGAGAGATGAGGGTCGCCAACGGGCCAGCGACAGTGAGCATGAACTCGCCGGCCACAAAGACCATCCAGTGTCCTGCATTGTCAGCTCGGAATGGAAGTGTTCGCAACGAAGTCATCTATCTACTCACGTTCGTAGTAGATGCCAAGACCCATCATGAGCAGTCCAATGGGACTGAGGATGGTGGGAACGATCATGAGCCAGAGCTTGTGCTCGGCCTCGGAGATACCGCCGTTCTTGCGCGCGCAGTAGACAGTCCAGCGGTCACAGGCCCAGCCACCAACAATGGCACCGGGGACAATGGCGAGGAAGGGGGAGAGGAAGGTCGGGCCGACCGAATTGGGGCTGAGGTTGTAGGGGGGTGCGGAGAGGACACCCGAGCTGAGGGCGGCCATGCAGTTGAAGAAGATTTGGTAGATGCCCATAACGACGCCGGACCAGATGACGATGGGGAGGCGCCACATGAGGATCGGATGGATCATGCCGCGAAGCAAGATGCCGCCGATGTACTTGGATGCCTTGATAAACTGAAAGGGCCGAGGGCCATGCCAAGGAGTTTGAATGCGGTCGTAGGCGTGCACTCCAGTTACCATGGTCGACAGCTGGTGTTCGTATGCAGACTCGGTTCCGATCGCCTTCTCATCATAGTCGATGACCTCGACCACAGAAGCCTCCCTGGCATCGATCTTCTCCGCCATGGCGGTCGGGTCAGTCTCGACAATGGTGGTTTGGGTACATGACAGTTGCGGGGGCCTCGTGGGATATGAAGGTTGTCTCCTCCATGAACACAAAGAGAAAAATGGCGACAAGAATTGCAAAGCCACCAGCCATGTAGGGCGGGCCGTGCCATCCAAAGCGGTCGTAAATGTAGCCAGAGAACACGGGAGCGAGGACTGCTCCGCCGTACGTGGTGGCGACGTACATGCCAAACGTAAGGGAGCGCTCGTGGTAGAAGAAGATGCTCGACAAAGACGCCTCGGACGCCACAAACAGTGGCGAACACGCAAGACCGTTGATGATGCACAGGCCGATCCAGGCACCGTTGCTGCGAACCGCTTGGAGTGCGAACGGGAAGATGCACACGCACATAATGCTCGCCAGATACATGGGGCGCTTTCCGACAGCGACTGACAGCGGAAGTGTGAAGCACGCGCCAAGGCCTTCGAAAAGGTAAACGAGTCCTACGCCACTGTTGATCTGGTCAAAGGTCAGGCCGGTGGTGTCCATGACAGGACCATAGATGGCGTACAGGCAGCCTGCGCAGAGACAGACCGCGATCACGTAGAGGATAACACAAGCGCATTGAAGCCATTTTCGCCCTTGCGACCAGTTGAGCGGGTCCTCCGGATGGCTGCTAGGTGTCGGAGCCAGGGTGAAGTTGTCGTTACCGGCAGACTCTGCCGCCTCATCGAAGAGGAGCTTTGTGCCGGGTACCACTTTAGGTCGTCTTTCGTCATCTTGAGAAAGTCGGCAGTAGACTGTGAAGTTGTGAGATCCGGAGGAGGAGATAAACAAGGTGTGTCTTGATATTCTCTTGTGGCTCTCACTTCACGTCGAAGGATACACCCGAGTCGGTGTCCTCGGCATAGCCTCTACTGTGAACCGTGGGCATTGCGGGGCATTGTGGGGTTGGTGTCTTGATACCAGCTGGAACCAGGCTATCGTACAGTGGGTTGATACCAGAGCCCACAAGTGGGCGGCTGATAATTATCCGGCCAGCTAGCCCCACTTGATGGCGAGCCCACACCAGAGTATCGGAGTCCAAGTAGCGGAGACCCCGAAGAGAGAATTGCCTGAAATCAAATCTAAACGAAACATCCTGGCATGAGTCGGAAATGGACTAAGAAGATAGTATGGCATGTCTGTCAGGCAGAGACTCAGAGGTTCAGTGGGAGCCAGACATTGGATTATAACGCGTACGACGTTAGTTTTCGGGTTCTGCCATAGATCCTGCAGCGCCGCCCATCCAGATAGCATCAGATGGGCACTTGTCAAGAGACCCGTTCGGGCCCTTGATGCCTGTAGGCCGATACGGGGAGTGGAGCGCTCCACTTTACGTTCCTGCGGCAAGAACCGAAGACGATGACGATGTGAAGGCCGCTGTCAGGGCATTGATAGGCTAGGCAGTCACTGACATAAGTAAATCACCGAAGAACTTGTCATCTGCGGGTTTCTGCAGTCGCGTGCCAGCCACATCGCGATAGAGGTTGGGCAAGTGGCGGCGCTGCGGGGACTGGAGTTGGTCTAGAACAGTCGCGTACAGCTGCTGATAAGGAATGTTCTGGGCATACTCGGATCGTAGTACTTCCTGGAATGCTTTGCCACCTCAACACCATTTCAGTCTGGAGTCTCGCACCAGATCGGTTTCCGGAAGGGGTCGGCTTAACACATAGTCCGCGACACCTCGCGTCAATCTCCAGTACCGTCGGCTCCGCCTCTCGGCACGGCGTGACTCGCCTGTCGCTCGTGGAGACTAACGTACTGTGCTATCTCTGGCTTGTGCCGGATGATCTTGCGCCATCTGCGCCTCTGCAAGCTGCTCTCGACATTCAGCTCCGATGAATGCGTCGTCGGCAAGTCCTTCATCAAAGCTACTCATTATGACTACTTTATCCTTTTTTTTGTTCTGCTTTCCTACTGATATCTTCACAATTCGAAACACATAATCATAACACAGATTAATGAGCAGCACCACCCGTGAGGGCAGCGAACTCGGGGTCCTTCTCAATACCATCGAGCTCGTCGAGGTTGTAGAGGGGCTTGAGGGTGACCTTCTTGCGGAGGATGTACCTCTTGACGAGGTAGGGAAGGAAAGTGTGGATCTGGTACGCAGCGTGCTTGCTGGTCGGGACACCGAAGACGTAGTCGAGCTCCTCGAGAGTGAGTTGCTTAGTCTCCGGAAGGAGGAAGAAGATCATGACAAAGGCAGTCACGTTGAGAGCGGCGTAGAATCCGAAAGCACCCTGTCGAGTCAGATTTACTGTACCGGAATGCCCGCAACAGATAAACTCACAGTGGGGGTCATGGCCGCGACCATACGAGGCCAAGTAAGACCAAGGACACCAGCCCAGAAGAGACAGGTGGCGACAGCCCATCCCATACCGACCTCACGGTGAGTGATGGGGAAGACCTCGGCCGAGTACGCAAAGGGGACAGGTCCCTCACCAACCGAGTACTAAACCGTCAGCTTTTATGTGACCAGCATTTCACTCACGAAGATGGTGAAGATGTAGATGAACAAGGCGATGAGCGGCAGCCTGGCGGGGTTGCCCTTGATGGGAGGGTCAGCCTCAGCGTTGGGAGCAGGCTTGATCAGGAACATGAGACCAGTCACGAGAAGCGACCAGGCCATGTTCGGGAAGGTCGACAAGAGCAAGCCACGGCGACCGAACGTGTCGATAGTAAAGACGGCAGGGATGGCGAAGATGAAGTTGAGCAGTCCAAAGCCGAACGAGGCCATCAGACAGTTGAAAGCAGGAAGACCGGCCTGGGCGAACACGGACGAGGAGCTGCGAGCGTCAGAAATTGTCTCTTTGCAAGGTTCAGGCCACCAAGCAACGCACTAGAAAGCGATAATGTTGATACCACACACTGGTAGAGTCAGCTATGGTCCACATTTAATTGATAGAAGACTTACTCTGCTGGGCGAGCATGACAACGAACGAGGCGAGCGTGGCACGGCGGACACGGGGGATGGTGAACAGCTGACCGAAGCGGGTGAGGTAGTTGCTTCCACCAGTGGCAGCATACTCCTCCTGGAGCTGGCAGTGAACATAGTAAAGATCACGAGCGGCCTGGAGAGGCGAGTTGCGGAGACGGAGAAGCGAGGCGTAAGCCTGGTGGTACCTTCCCTTCTTCATGAGCCAACGGGGCGACTCGGGGCAGAAGTAGATACCGATGAGAAGAGGGACTGCTGGGATGAAGGCACTTCCGAGCTGAAGACGCCAGGCGATCGTGCCAACACGGAACACGGCAAGGTTTGCACAAGTACCGAGGAAGATGCCAAAGGCCGTCCACAACTGCCAGGACATGACGAGACCGCCGCGAACAGAGGGAGGGACGTTCTCCGCAGTGAAGATAGGTACGGTGGCGGCTTTCAAACCCATGCCGATACCCATGAGCAGACGGCAGATGAGAAGTTGGTACCAGTTCTGGCTACAAGCGGATCCGATAGGGGTGAGGAGACAGAACACTGCAGCGACGAAGATGGTTCCACGACGGCCAAGCCAGTTGTTCATGGGGTCGTTGAGCCAGCAGCCAAGGAAGGCCGCTCCAAAGTATGGGCCAGAGTTGACGAGACCAACGAGCCACTGGTTGTTGACAGCCTCCGCAGCAGTGAAGACTCGCCCGTTCCAGGGGTTGACTCCAGCAGTCTCTGGAATGTCAAACTGTTGAGGGAAGCCGAGGTTAGCACCGTTAGAGCCGGTCTGGTCCCATCCTTGCACGGCGGCGCCGACCGAGGCGAGAACGACCGTAAAAATGAGAGACTTTGGCTGGGCCCACTTCTCTAGTAGCGCCGTTAGTTACAGTCCTGGATAGTGTCCCTCCCTAACGTACTAGTCTTCTCCAAACGAAGCCAGTGCTTGTCGTCGTCGCTGAGCTCCTCGTACTGCTCGAAGCGTCCCGGGTTCTGACCGATGAGAGCAGCCTTGCGGAAGAGTGGCTTGTCATCCATAAAGCCCTGCTCGTCGCAGAACTGATCAGCGTCGGCGAAGAGCTCGGGCTTGGGAATACCGAAGAGCGGGTTCTGAATCCTGGAGCGTTAGAGTCGACTACAAACGTCGGCGATCAACTCACTTGGCCGAAGTGTTGACCTTCATGGTCTCTACATGCTCGGCATGGCTAGCGCGGCGGCGGTTGGGGACCTTTTCATCGGAATGGTGGAACTCCCCAGAGCCATTCCGCTTCTCCGGCAGTGAGCCGTTCCCCTCGAGGGACGACATGATGGGTGTGTTATCTAGTGGTGTGTTGATCTGGGGGAATGTGATTGAGCCACTTCTGAGGCGGTCGCGTGAGATCGAAAGGGTCGGTAATACAGTGGGTACAAGGGAAAGAATCGGTAGCGACGAGAGGCCTCATCCTTGATATATACTCTGCCGGCGGCCCACCTCTGATATCGCTGTCCGCAAACCTCATCTCTGACCTCCCCCCTTTGAAAAGTCCACATGCTCGACGTCCGCACAACGGGCCTACTGTACCCAGTTCCTACCCCCGGGACACCCCCGGGACCTCCCTCCTCTTGCCCCCGGGGTCTCCTCGACCCCAGTCCCCTCGCTTCCGCTAAGAGCGTTCCTGCACGTCCTGCCCTTAGAGTAAACACCGCCGGCCGAAAGCGCTCATGAGAGATCGGTCGGTCAGTCGGTCTACTAGGACATCAGGACATGAGGAGAGGATCCAACTGGCCGCAGCTACAGGCCCGCATGCAGGGTGGCTAGCCGCTTGCAACTTAGTAAGCTTTTATGACGCAGTAGCCACTTCCAAGACATGCAGGACGACCAGATGCGCAGATGCTGCAGTCGATGGTTGCAAGAACAGAGTTTCACCTGAGCTTCACGTGTGCACCTACAAGTTGCCATCATTCCTGGATCCTGGAGCAATTCCTGAGACAGAGATTTGCTGCTCAGGAAAACTCGGTCCGGTCTGCCGTGCTGCTCTCGTGCATTGAAAGCCAAGACTCAGAATGCTAGTGTGGTGTCCAAAAGCAGAACGCGAGCAGCTGCCCTTTTCTTGGGTTTGACGTCACATGCATTCGTACATCCTCGCGCCACCCCCTTGGTTGGTGTTGCTGTTTTGAGCTAAAAGACTGAGCAAGGGCGGACAAACCGAGACATTTGGCATTATCGTTTGCGGACGAGAGCTAGGTGGCTCCATACCCGCGGCAGTTGTTGGTCTTGTAACCATCGGTCAGCTCTCAGACACAAACATGTCCCCGGCTCAGGGCGGAGGTGCCGGCAGCAGCTGCACGACAGCAGGACACCAACCTCACAGGTGAGGGCATGTTGCTGTTGCCGCCTTGAAGCACTACCGAGGTTACCGAGCGCCGAAGCCAAAGAAGCCCAAGCGGCACTAGCCACTCAGCTGGCCTGCTCTAGTTCTCGCAGATCTCCTCTACCATCGGTCACGAGAGCGTCCTAGGATGATCTCGACCTGCGGCCCCACAAAACAAGCAAAGCTAAACGAACTAATCGGTTGCTGGTTCCCCACTCCCCAGACTCAGACGATCAACGCGAGACGCGGTCAGTGCTTGGTGGGTGGGCTAAAGGACAATAGGCAGGGGACACGTTCCGCAGCGCGGTGCGTATGCTTTAGATGGACGGCGGCAACAACGGCAGCAGGCACTTGCGCGAACCGTCAACCGTTCCTTAAACACACCTGACACTTGACAACACTTCGTCAAGGAACGTAGATCGTGACCAATATTTGGGGTATCGTTCCCACGCTTCTGCTTAATGACGCCCTTGGCTTGTTTCAACTGCAAGCTCCTTCTGCGATCGCTGACCCTCCTGTCGCATTCGCCCTCGCGCCATGTCTCTCCTTTGACATGTGAGAGGGAGATTATGCGAAGCAACACCGTCTTGGTTGACTCTAGGACACTTTGGTAGGGTGTGTGGGGGAAGTAAGCTGTAATACGAGGACAGAAAAGTGGGCTATCTGGAACGACTTTGTGAGCGGCGCAGCCCGGAGACGTTACCGAAACCCACCCAGGCATTGTTATTGTCTGGCGGCCCCATCGGTGGGCGTTGAAACCTGGCCGCAGTCGCAGATCTCTGTCAAGCGACGGATGATTGCTTCGATCGACCGTAGCGCGCCTGTTCTGTCGCTTAACAACGCTGCCCGACGGCCACATATCACCGAGAACCGAGACCAGGCGCGGGCCTCTGCGCTCGCTTGCAGATTGTACGTCACCCACACTGCGGAAACAGCAATCATCAACCCGATGGCGATCAGCAGATCCCTCCCTCTTCTATGATGGGCTTAATTTAGTTGATCCGCGTTCCAGAAATAAATTGGGCTTACATAAAGCCACAGTGGCTGACGAGATTTTGTCCCGGTCGCTTAGCTCAGCTGGTTAGAGCGCATGCTTTACAACTTCTGCCCCGCAGGTTTGGTTAACGCATGAGGTCGGTAGTTCGATCCTGCCAGTGATCAGAAGGAGCACAAGTTCCTCGCTTTTTGAGTTTGGTATTTGCAGACAAGATAATATCGGTGATTTAATAGCCCTTTTATCATATTATCATCTCTATTAACGCATCAGCCGCATCAACCTCTTGTGCGCATCTTATGCAATCGCGATATCAGTTTGGACCCCCTCCTGCAAGACAGGCGCCCTCGCATGAAAAGATCCGTATGGATGAGCTACGCGCGAACGCCGACTAGACGCAGTACTCCTGGAGTCTCGACAACGTCCTCGAAAGGCACATGCCGATTCGCGGGGTCCACAGACCCATCTGGCCGCCGCGGCTCAGCCCACTCGTTGTCCTCGTCTGTGGGGACGATGTTCATGTTGGGCCAGTGTGTCGTCCCCTTCCTCGCCTTGAATACCTCGAGCTTTGTGTCCAAACCGCAAGCCGACATCATGCTCCTAGGACAGTAGCAGACATACGTAGCAAAACGCGTCTGGTTGCCGAGCGGGGACGAGTTCCAGTGGATGGTGCGCGAGTCCCAGACTGCAGGTCAGGCTTCCATCCATGAGGCGACTTACGGATCAGGTCTCCTTCGCCAGCACAGATCTTGAGCTCTTCACATCCCCGGCGCTTGTACCATGCAAAGTCTTCGGGCGTGAAGCCGTACCCGTTGAATTCTTCACCTGCGTCCTTCTCTGGACGGAATCCGCCAATCTCGGCAAAGTGCACATCGTGCAAGAGATGAGAGCCCTTGAGAACACAAAGCCCGCCATCGTTCGGACCGTTGGGCGCGAGGTTGGCGATGCCTTGGTACAGATCGAGACGGTCGATCCGCCGCGGGTTCTGGTCCATGTCTCACGTCAGAGCTGAGCACCAAGGCCACTCACGAGGCCACGCTTCCGTGGGCTTGATGTCCGACCGGCCCGTCTCGGCATTGATTGGCATTGTCACGTTCATCCCGTCAAACGACGCGAGGAGATCATGGGTTCCCCATACCTGGGCGAACACCTCCAAGATACGGTCCTGTCTGCGCCGTCAGACAGCGGACAATAACAGTGACTCACGCGCGTATCTTCCAAACGAAATTCTCGTGGTTGACGGCGTAGCGGTTGTACAGGCCTCCGCTGCATGTCAGTTGTGTGACCAGAGAGCTTGGCAGACCCAATGCCCCGCGAATCTCCCGCCAACTCTCCGCCACATTGCCGCCACAGTACTCACGTCATGCCGTGGGGCAGGTGGGCGTCCGTCCATGTTGACCTGTCCCCGCGCTTGAACCCATACGGGAACCGTTCGAGCCAGGCAAGCGCCGCCTCCCGGAACTCCGCACAAGCTTCGGGCGGCACTACGTTCGGCACTACCACGTAGCCATCGCGCTCGAGAGCTGTTAGGAACGGCGGCTTCCTCATGGTTGTGAGAGGAATCAAGTTCTCTTTTGATGTGGAAAAGCTCTTAACAACGGGTTGACGGTTGCTCTTTATGAATCATCTCCTGGTCGCGTCCCGGTCCGCTCACGAATGCCCCGGAGTCATGGGGCCCGCCCCCCACAATCAAGTTATCTTGGACGACACATGCCTGTATCAGCCGGCGGCGGGCGTTTATCGGCCCCCTTCCGGTGGAGGGCATCCACGGGCCCCGCCGGGGACGGGCGGCTCAACATTGCGGAACTAAGACTGTCATAATAAAACCTTGAGCCTACAGGCAAATACGGATCCTTAACTAAACAACAATCACCAACCCTTCACCTGTGTCGCGCTCTCCACGTCGTCAACCCTCTCGCAATCGCCCATTTCTATGGAGTTGGCACGCTTGTCGGATATGCTTGGTGTCGTCGGGGTGGCATGTTGGCTTGGAGACTCTCCGTCAAAGACAGCAGCGACCTCCTCGAGCGTCCGCCCGCGCGTTTCGGGGTATCCAAAGTAGATGACCGTGAAGAGGTAGCACAGCACCACGATATACACAATGTAGTACTTCCAACCAATGTGCTCGAGGGCGATGGGATTGACCCAAGTGTTGAATGACAATGCGAGGTATCCTGCAAATGTCCACAAGGCGAGCCCCTTTGCTCGCATGTGGTAGGTGAGCACTTCGACAGTGTAGGCCGAATTGAGCGGCGACCAGGCAAAGTCGTATCCTGCGTAGAACAGGTACAGGAACGCAATAACTGTCCCCGCGGTGGCATCGGACTGGGACTTGACAAACTCTGCTGAAAGGGCTGTGATGATGACGAGGCAGACGAGCATCATGCCCGTGGACAGCATCCACAAAGGTCGACGGCCGATCGACTCGACCATGAACGAGGCAATTGTAGCAAAGATGAAGTTGGATATGGATAGGCCGCCAGAGATGAGACTCTGGTTGAGGTAGCTTGTGATGCCGAGCGACTTGAGGACGGGAACCAGATAGTAAGAGATGATGCCGACACCATTGAGTTGCGCGCCACACGCAGTGTGGAGGACGATGAAGACACGCCAGCGGTTGCCAGATGTAGCCACCATACCCCGCCAGGAGCTACGATTGCGTTCCTTGTCCAGAGAGGCAAGCACCTCATTGACTTCCATCTCGACAAGGGGATCATTCAGATCGCCATTGGCATGCTGGTCCGCAAAGATCTGCCGAGCCTCGTCGACGCGCCCCTTCGACATGAGCCATCGAGGCGATTGCGGAATGAGGAACAAGAATGGCAGGATTAGGACGGGGATAGCCGCCTGTAGCAGCACAGGAATGCGCCAAGACCAAGTCGACGACGGGTGATGCAGGACCGAGCCATATGTTGACCATGCGCATATTATAGAGCCAAGCTGAATACCATTAGCCATGTCCGACACTGCCGGACGCCCCAGCGATGTAACGACTTACATAAAAGACCGAGACCTGCATGGAGGTTGCTTGCGCGCGGAATCTAGGGCTGAAGCTATCAGTTTCTGCATCTCGTTTTCTAGAAGAGGTTGACCGAGCTTGTTGACCGAGGCCTGTCATGTTCTACTCACTGACATAGCTCGGCGCATAGTGCCAACCCCGCAAGTGCGGACGTAGCCGAAGACATGCCCATCATGAATCTCCCGACCATGAACTGCGCGAGGTTGCCAACGGGGCAAGTCACCTGCACAATAGTTGCGACGATCATACCAGAGGTCCCAAGTATCATCGGTATTTTGCGCCCGAACTTGTCGGTCATCTGCGATTGTTAGCTGACACTATCGCATACCCGAGGTATGTAAACTACTCACCCATGCCGAGAAGAACGGGACGAGCAAGCCTGGCAGGAAGAGTAGAGCTCCGGTCACTCCAAGCAGACTCGAGTCCTTGGCGAGCCGCGGGAACGACTTGAAGAACTACAGTCAAAACTGATAGCCGTGGGGGTTCAACATACCGATGGGACGGCTAGGAGTGACCCAAACAGAGACGCATCGTAGCCTGTCACAACATGTGTGATTGCGGTGACCGTGATCCACAGCAAGTTGGATCGCAAGCTACGGTCTCGCCACCATCTGCTCGTCAGCCGACTGACCATCTGAGGTTTGCTGAAGCTCACGATGGGTCCGAGTTGGTAGTAATGCCATTGTAAACAGACGGCATGATCACTTGTGCCAGTATCGCTGTTGTCGCTGTCGCCCGAGTTTGCAGTCGATCCTCATGCGCTAACGAACGCGGTCAAGGTGGGCTACGGCGTGGGGCGTCCTCCACGCTCCAAAGTGATTATAAAGCCAGATTGTGCAAGATACCAAGAAAAAGGTGGAGAAAGCAAGCAAGGTTTAAACATGATTCCATTGATTTAGGCTTGGTCACAAGGCCGGCAAGTAACAGTATGACGATTGACTCTTCCATTGATTCCTTTTCAGGCCGAAGGCCACATCCGTCGCACTACCGGGCGCCGCGGAGGACGTCCATTACGCCACCATGGATCCTGATCTGTCCACCACTCCTAACGCCGCCAGCCTGCCCAATGCTAACCATCTGGGGGTGGGGAGGTGGCATTCGGTACTGGTATCCACCAATGAGCAGAACAGCATTGCCCCGTGATCGTGGCTAGATCGGCTCGAGGTGGAGCAAAGCATGAGTGAGCGGAGCCTCATACTGTCTTGGGAATGTGCTCTGCAAGGGAGAGACCCTGGTCCTGATTAACTTGATGGTCTGGGCCCAATCCTCCCGGAATCGTGGTGCATGCAACAACAGGCCAGCTCCGTGCATGGGTGGATGGCAGCACTAGCGAGAGCCATGCCGAGCATGCCGAGGAGGTGATGGACGGAGGTTTCTACTAAACAGTGGCAACCTTCGCCGCTCAGTAGCGAGATAACCTTGAGAGATACTCCACGAACCATGGCACCTAGCTGCATGAGGGCATGGGGCATTAGTGCTTAAACGAGCAACCGGTCGAGTTAGCGAGAAGAGGCGCCCACATGGAGTGGACGCCTTTAGCCCTAACGCTCGTCCACCGCCGAAGAGGCACAACCAACAGGCTCACATCGTCGGTGGCTTTCTTTGCATTCATCGTGGCTTGAGGTGCTGAGCGCCGCAGGGACAGCAGAATTCCAATGTGATGGAGATCAGCTGCAGCTCACGAATGCCCAGCTATAAGGGTGAACGCCTTCTGGCGTCCAAACTGCTCAATCGCCGTGTCACCCCAGCCTAGCCCATTCGACCGGCCATGTCGGACTTGCACTGGAACGCGAAGGGTTGTCTCTGAAGAACGGCAAAAAAAAAGTGACAGCACGAAAGGAGAAGAAAAAGTTGAGGCAGAGGCGGAGGCGGAAAAGCCGTCGTTGTCGTCCGCGCCGCCCCCGTGCGTGTTCACCATTAGAAACGCCAAGAGCGAGCGCACCAGGGGACCAGAGGTTCTCGCTTGAAGGGACGTGGGATCCCGCGATCCTCAGTGCAATGACAGAAGGAATGAGCAAGCAGATGTCACATTGATATTCCCACTGATGGAGATATCACAAGTTGCTCGTGGGCAGTCGCTTGTGAAAGCAAGCTAAAGCAAGCACCATTTACGCCACCCATAGCCCATGGCCGTGTGATTCGGGTGGTCGCCGTTGTCAATTTTGCAGAATCATGCCTCGTAGCGCTCTAGCGCTTCACCTTGAACCATACTTCCATAGGCACGCATTTGGCGAAATCAAAACTGTATCGTCGATCATGTCACCACAATTTAACAATGCATAGGCTGTTGAGCATTCTGATGTTGTTGTTGTCGTTATCACCATTGCCATTGCCCTTGCCACTCGTCACACTGTCCATGGATATGGACATGGATTGATTGATCACTTTGTCAACAACAACAACCCACAACGACGACCGAGACGGCGATCCCAAACCGAGAGCCGAGAGCCGAGTACCGAGAGCGCTCATTCCCGCTTAAACACGGAATTATCTCATGATCAGCATAACCGCGCTCGATCACATCTCTTCATCAACTACATCATCATCATCGCCGCCAAATCTTTCATTCAACTTGCAATAATCACAGACGACAACCAACAATGTCTTCGGAGAATAGTTGCATACTATGTCGTGGTGTCAAGGTGAGTCGAAGAGCAACAACAAGGTGCACACGCTGCTGTGACTGACACTGCACAGATTCAATGCATCAACCAAGGCGACATTACTAGGGCATGTCAACGATGTCGTACGTTGGAGTGGCTGTGCCTACCGATTACCAAGCATTTCATACTCACAGCTGCAGACCAATTGGAGCTCCCATGCGCGTACTCGAAGAAGCGGAGACGACTCAAGGCAAGCGAACGGTGAGCATAACGCGGAGCGCCAGTGCAGAACACGCAACGTGACGTGTTCGAGATCAAGTTGGTCACCCGAAAGATATTGACAGAACAGGGCTTCGGCCGTTCCAGAACTGCCCTCCCCTGTCGAGACGAACACCTCGTCACCACCGTCGATGGCGAATGATGGGAGCTCCACGCTCCATGCACCAAACCGACATTTCGCCATGGACCGAATGTACTCGTCGGCGATACAGAGATCACCTGGCCCTCTCGGTGTTAGTTCTGCGTACATGAGTCCGACCGGATCAACGGCGTTGCGTTCGGATGGCTCAGGTTCTGGAATCACGTCCACCGGCGCACAGGCCTTGTCAAGCGCCAGTGCCATCCGCGCCACCCTAGACCCACAGGCTGCCCCCATGGCGCCGTCTCACCCCCTATCCCCGAGTTATTCCAACCCTGCAAGCCACTCGACTGCGTCGGCCCAGAAGCGAGCTGGTGTCTCACCAGGAGCAGCTGCTGTCAACAGAACCCCTAGCTCTTCGGGCAGCGTGTACGGACACTCGCCCACCGCTCACGCCCCCAAAACGGCGAGCCCCTCCAATCCAGCATCCGATACCTGGGCGGACCTGGAAATGTGCACTACAATCGTTGTGAATCCAGGCGAGAAGGTGACTGCACGGTCTCAAGGGTCCAGTGGCGCCTCTCGCCGGAACATGCTCGATGATCCTAGTGAGTGGTCAGGAGTGAAAATATTAATGCACGGCGGGGGGACATGTCGCTGACAGCATCAGTTATGATGGGCTATCTTACTGAGATGGAGGGAGAGCGCATGTTTGATCTGTTTTACCAGTATCTAAACCCAGAGATAGCGCTCCTTGATCCTGAGCGTGAGTGGGCATTCGCCCTACCACATCTACTGACAATATAGTACACACTTTCGATAATGTCCGGGAACGATCACCGCTATTGTTCTCTGCCATTCTAGGGGCCACCGCCAAGTTCTTCAACAAAGAAACCTACCCTCGACTCTGGGGCCATGCTCAGCGACTCGTAGGTCGTATTGTGGAGCAGGGGGTGTGCAATGCCCCCATTATTCAGGCTCTACTTATCCTTGTTTATTGGAAGCAGCCAAACGACAGGAGCGCTTGGATGAAAGTTGGACTGGCAGTTCGGATGGGATACCAGCTTGGCTGGCACAACGGATGGCCCACCACGTCTCCAGAGGACCCCGTACTCTACAGGGAGCAACTTGATGCGCAGAGGACCTGGTTTGGTGTCGTGGCGTTTGACAAAACATATGCCGGCGTATTCAACCTCCCTGCAACGATCCGCGCTCACGAGTTTGGCGACATGGAGGCATGGGTGTACGAGCACGATCATCTCGATATCAGCAATGATCTCCGGCTATGCTGCTCCCTACAGTGGGTTTGCTGAGGGTGACTTGTGGCTGACGCACGCAGAACACTCATTTTCATGGACGGGGTCACTGCTTGGCGTGCGGAATGCCGCTCAATGTCCAAGAATCACGCCCTACTCCAAATAGAGCGCCTGTTCGAGCGCTCCGTGCAACTGCATGCCAAATGGTGTAAGGGTGGTCCTGGTAAGTTAGACAATGCGCCGCTCGGGCGTAGTCTCATTGACCCTGCAGACCTTCCCCGTGGTCTTCATGACAGACAAAAGGCGTTTATCAGCTATGTCCTGCAACACGTCATCTTCTTGCTCCGGTTCGCCATGCTTTCGTTTGTTCCTTCCAGCCAAGTCGAGTTTGTCCTCTCCGACTGCGTGGACCGTGCGATGACATATTTGGACAAGTTGCGCATTGTCGCCGACCTAGGCAGCTGGACGTTCCAGCAGGATATTGCGAGCGCCAAAATGGCATCCTTTTGTGCCACTCTGCAGGAGGTGCGACCATTATTATATTCACAAACTGACACACAGCTATACTTTCGCGTCTCACCTGGCCAGCGCCATCTTGTTCTCCATGTCCTGGAGGACATTCATGCGCTTTGCTGCAAGGTAGCCGATGATCAGCCGGACGCGCCTATGGCGTTCGTTGCTCGTTACACAGAACGATTACTTGCTACCATGGCTGCTCGCGATAATACAGCGCCAGTGCAACCGCCCTCGCGACCGCAGTCGCAACATCGCCCGCAACCGCAGCCGCATCAAGGCACTCAGGTCCAACATCAACAACAACAGTCATCGTTCACGTCGCAGGCGTCATACACGTCGCAGACGTCATACACGTCGCAAGACTCGGCGTCGCAACAACAACAACAGCAACAACAGTATCAAAATCAAATTGCACACTCCCAACAACCTCAAATCCAACATGAGCATCTGCATTCTCAACGTTTCCCGAATCCTATCATGACCACAAACCCGACAGCACCCGACACCGTATCACTACCACCATCTGAAGCTCCATACTCATACACGAACACTCAAGCATCCCCACAGCAGAATCCGAACTATCTCCAGCTCCCGTTGAAAGGAGTTGCTGATGATTTGGGTGCAGCTCCAAACATGCGGCCACTACCGCTACCACCCGCTGGCCATGCGCCAGCTGATGAACTCGCATTCGGTGATTTAGTGAGTCAACCCCCGACTGGAGAAGAGCTAACTCTGTAGTCTGAGCTGCTAGGCATGACAGGCATGCTCATTGGGCCCAACTTTGCGGAAGAGCAGTACTGGTCGTCCTTGTTCGCTTCAATGCCGTCCAACGCCGACCTTCTCCCGCTGTGAATGTATCGCATCATTGTATCTCCACAAGTCTTTTGAATGTACCTATATCTATGCGGTGTAGCACGACGCCCCCTCAGCGGGAACCACAGTGAAGCACAAACTACAGTGAAGCACATCAATTAGGCACAAAGTCGCGAGAGCAAGAGATAAGATAGTGCTCATGTAAGCCCTTTGACGTCACAAGCACGAGTGATAAGAGTATTGTGCATCTCGCCCCGATCCCCCCGTGCAAGTGTCTCCCGCACTCCAGCAGACGGTCGTCGCACCGTCGCGCCACATCACCCTGTTGCTGCGGTGGATGCAGCGATGCGAGCATTCCGCATGCGTTCATTGGGCTCGACACGTTCGCACCCCGCTCCTCCTCGCGCTATGGGGTCTAGAGCACCCTGGCTCATCATTGCATGCGGCAATCGCTGTCTCGGAGGTCGGTGGCTGCATTCTGCTCGCGCCGTTCGCGCCACTCGCACCAGGTACGTCGGGGCGTGCACTAACAGTACATGCGGTACAAGCGCGCAAGAGCGCAAGCGCGCAAGCCACGCGTCTTCGCGCCCTCGCACCAAAAATGATGCCACGCAGCGAAATGCCGACCAAAACGCCGAATTCAAGCTTTTCGCCACTGTACCCGATTACGGCGGGCGGCCTGGCTGGCACTGGCCTGGCACTGGCTGGGTTGGCTGGGCTGGCTGCGCGGGGTATAAATACAGGCCTCGCTGCATCTTTTTGAATCTTCAGTGACCAACTCTGTAGGTGAGTAGACTACTACCAGCGACCTCAACAGCGAGCAGCCCGAGTCACACGGCGACGGCGGCTCTGCTGGCGATGCGCTTGGCGGCCTCGATTCCCCCCCTTCCTCCCCCCGTCGTCGCCGGTTCATGTGCTCTCGCCGTGGCCCGACGACTGTTCCCTCTCCGCCTCTACCGCCTCCCCCGCGCACGAACAATAGCTAATGCCCTACCAGGATCTCTCTACAGTAAACGTCTCTTTCTCGCTAGTTCATACTAGCCACATTTTCCACGTCGAGGTGATGATACAGTCCCCTCCCGGCTCTTTCACAGAGCGCCATTGCGGAGATCTCGGTCTCACGCGGCGAAGAAGCTGGCTGCGAGGACGAGCTCGACCCCCAGGGGAAGAGCGAGCACTTGCGGTGGGCTCGGGAGGGCTTTCTGATCGACTGTCTTTTGCTTGTAGCTTTTTTCTGTACCATCTTGTTTACATGTCATGTTTTTGTCTGTTACTGCTGCTGCTGCTCGTGTTTTCGAAAAATTGTCTGCAGACCTGTCCAATCCCTGAGCCACAAAGCATTGGCATGACGTCAGACGTCGCGAGACCACATGGATGGTCGAGATATCTCAATGCAGCTGCGTTCATGGCTGTTCGTGGCTGCTGCATGCATGCATGTACTTGCAATGTGCAGTTTTGCAGTCTGAACATTCGCAGAACTCTACAAACGGCCCAAAGCCTTCTTCACGTCGTCCGTGTCCTTGACATCATTCCATCGGGGGCGCTCCAGCTCAATCATGTCGTGGCCACGGCCATAGCTGAAAGTCAGCGGTTGCCATCGCATCTAGCTCTAATACGTACGTGATACCTCCAAGACGCGAGATGGCACGAAGCTTCTCAGGCAGGACAGCCTCCTTGTTGTCTGGATCGAAGATGAACTCCTTCTGTTCAACGTGTCAGCTAGCTTCAGAGAGTAACGACCAGCTACCCACGGCCTGGAAACATCTAATACGCCCAAGGGCAACAGTCGACGACAGCTCGCCCTTGTCGTTCCGCAGGTCGTACCAGTGAATCAGCTCGCATTCCATGGTGAACGCCGACTCGCCAACGACGGGAGGCTTGACTGTTCTGGGCAGAGTTAGGGCTGGTCTTGGGCATGGACGCACTTGGAGGGCCACTTGGTCAATCCTGCGAGAGCCCACTCGTCAACATCAGGCGGAGAGTCAATGGACGTGTAGTTGGCTGCCTCGAGGAAGGGTTCAGAAATGATGTTGACAGTGAACTCCTTGGTGTCCTTGATGTTCTGCGCGGTGTCTCAAGTATCAGCATTCACAGTCTCTATGCAACCCACCCTTGATGCCCTCGGGACCGGGGGAAGTGACTGACGTCGAAATCGAGACCATGATGGTGGGAGGGTCGTGGCACACCATGTTGAAGTACGACATGGGGGCGAGCTGAGAGTGTCAGGTCTGGCTGCCCTTTCAAACGTACGTTAGAAACACCGTCGACACTCAAGGTCGAGACAAAGGCGATGGGACGAGGTGTCTAACCGGATTAGTCTTATCTTTGTGACCAAAGCGCTCACGATTGCGGAGACGAGCATCTGGAAATCAGTCAGCATGCTATACCACAGAAACAGTCCCTCATGTGCCACTCACTCGGTATAGGTCCGCACGGCTATGCTCCTCCGGGTCAATGACCCTCCACTTGGCATTCTTGGGGTCAAAGTCCTTCGCGTACGGCTGGACTATCAGCACAAGCGTAGCGCTCCTCGACGGACAAGGTTGTTCAGACCGCCTCCGGGCTTCCAGTTGGGATCGGGGGTCTTCACATATGCGGGCTTGCTCGTGGGGTCAAAGTCGGGACGTGTCGCCTCGACCTCTGGGCGTGTCAGTCCTTGGTTAAGCAGGATCTTACCTTTGAAAGGAGCTCGCTTCCTGGGTGGAAACATGACGTTGTTAGAGTTGTGAAAGAGCTCGCTGGATGAGCAGTGGATGAGGCGAGAGGCACGGCGTGGATTATATAGTCCAGTGCTGTTGTTCCACACCTTTCTGCAGATCATGCGGCAGAGACGGTGTGTCAGCAAGGATGAGTAGCGAGGGCGAGATTCAAGACAGCGAACAGAGGAGAGTTGATAAGCAGGCCAAGCCCTCGCAACGGCCTTCGCCGACCTCCACCACCAATATTGATCCAGTCAATGGATTATGTAATACCACGTGGACTGCCTCATTGATTTCTTACCGCGTGTTTTTGGAGCCGACGCGTCGAAGGTCCTCTTAAGTAATGTCAGCTACGCAGCTACGCAGAGAAATGTTAAAAGCAACTCGCAAAGGTTACTCACCCTCTACTCAACGACCACTCTCCCTCTCTTGTTCCCACCCCTCTACTTCTCCTCCACGATACTGTCTCTCAACGTCCTGCGCGGTAGTCTGTTCTCGTCTTCCCGCCTCTTATCATCAACAATGCCTCCCCGCCGCGCCGCCGCCGCCGCTGCCGCCGCCGCGACCAAACGTGACCGCTCGTCGTCCATCTCCGACGCGCCCTCCCCACCTCCCGCGCCCAAGAAGCGCGCCCCGGACACCAAGGTCGCCAAGGCCACCAAGGATGTAAAGGATACGAAGGAGGCAAAGCCCAAGGCCAAGGGCAAGGCCTCGAAATGGCCGCCACCTGGTCTTGAGCCCGAGTCCCATCCTGTCCGTTCTGGATTCCCGGCATTCAAGTTTGACAAGGAGGTTGAGAACGGTCATATTGGGCCAAAAGACGCGTCACTTCCCCTCTTTGTGGGAGCGCACGTCAGCATGGCTGGAGGTCCCGCGACGGCTCTCCTTCGCGCATCCAAGGCAGGAGCCAACGGTGTTGCCCTCTTTGTCAAGGGCCATCGTTCGTGGAAGTCCAAGGATCTCGAGCCTGAGGCGATCGAGATGTTCAGGAAGATGATGAAGAGCAAGGACGAGGGTGGTAAGTGACGTGGCCGTACTGGGGCCCAACGACTGACAGAGCAGGAATGGGATATCCACCAGAGTCGATTCTCGTGCATGGAAACTACCTCATCAACCTGGGCAACCCCGACACGTAAGCATAGCAACCGAGGTTCATGGCTCTAACAACTAGAACGAAGTGGGCACAGGCGTACGAGTGCTTCCGTGACGACATTAGCAGGTGTCACCAGCTCGGCATCAAGCTCTACAACTGGCAGTGAGTAGTGCCTTCTCAGAGCACAGTTATTAACTTGCAAGCCCTGGGTCGACAGTCGGAGCGTGCGAAAAGGACGAGTCGTTTGCTCTTGTCGCAAAGGCCATCAACCAGGTGCACAAGGATGTCCCCGAGGTCATCACCGTGATTGAGAACATGGCCAACGCGGGCTCGAACATTATCGGCACCACCTTCAACGATCTGAAGTCCATGATCGACTTGGTCGAGGACAAGTCGCGTGTCCGCGTCTGTATCGACACATGCCACCTCTTCGCATCGGGCTACGACATGCGCACCGCCGAAACCTACGCTGAGACCATGGCAAAGTTTGACGCTGAGGTTGGCAACAAGTACCTCGGTGGCATCCACCTCAACGACTCCAAGGTTGAGCTTGGTGCGAATCGCGACCTGCACGAAAACATTGGCCTGGGATGCATTGGCCTCAGCGGTTTCCGAGCCCTGATGCGCGACCCCGTCATGGCCGGTATCCCCATGGTGCTCGAGACGCCGTCGGGCCCGCCAGGAGCTGTCGAGAACGGCGACCTCGATATCTGGTCTCGCGAGATCAAGCTCCTGTACGAGATCCAGGCGATTCCCGACGACGAGTGGGAGGAGAAGCAGAGCGTAATCGAGGCGCGGTGGCGGAAGGAGCGCGACGCCATCAGCCCGCCAAAGGCTGATAAGAAGGCACCGGCGAAGAAGGGGGGCAAGAAGAAGAAGAACGACGACAGCGGAAGCGAGTGCGATCACTAGTTGCTGTATCCTGTAGATGTCTGTCTATGTCACGCTTTAGTTGGATGTGCAGCGTCGCCGTGCATCCTGGTCGCGGAATGTCTTGATTCCAGCGCGAATAACCAGGTGATCTCGGTACATTAAGTCTAAACAGCCAATACAATCAACAGCCTCCACAGTCTACTTGCTGACTGGGCCCTCGAGCACTCCAACAACCTTCTCGGCGGTCTCCTTGGCGGATTGGGGGTTTTGGCCAGTGACAAGACGGCCATCGACGACAGTCTTGGACACGAACGGCACCCAGGCCTTTGAGTAGATGGCGCCGCGCTCCTTTGCGACCTCTTCGGCGTTGTACGGCACCTTCTTGGCGACACCAGCGAGCTCCTCCTCGCACCATGAGAAGCCGGTCATCTTGCGGCCCTTAATGAGGAGCGAGCCGTCGCTGAGCTTGAGGTTGAGCAGGCCGCAGTAGCCGTGGCAGACGGACGCGACGACGCCGCCGTGCTCGTAGACTGCCGCCGCGAGGTCCTGGAGGGGCTTCGAGTCGGGAAAGTCGTACATGACCGCGTGCCCGCCCGTGTAGTAGATGGCGTCGACGGTGCGGGGGTTGATGTCCGCCGGTGCCGCCGTGGTCTTGAACAGCGCCATCTTGCTCTCGTCCGCGAGCCACGCCTTGCCCGTCGAGTCGATGTTGGGCCACGTCAACGACCGCGGCTCGAGCGGCACCTCGCCGCCCTTGGGGCTCACGAGCTGCTGTGTGTAGCCCTGCGCCTCGAAGATCGCCCAAGCGTGCGTGAGCTCGGACAGCCACAGGCCCGTCGGCTGGCTCGGGTCCTCGTAATGCGAGGCATTGGTCACAACGTGAACGATGCGCTTGGGTGTCATTGTTGCGAGTTGAGGCTGTGGTTCTGCTGGCGGTTAGTGTGAGCTGGGCAGTGGCGACGTACTGGTGGCACTGAGGGGGATCGAGGTCTGCTGATGGGTAAGAAGTGAACGGACGAGCAAGGATAGTCAGCCTTTTATGTCATTTTGTTTTCTTCTACGTTCCGTGTACTCCATTTCGCATGCATGCAAAAAACAGCAATCGATGTATGACGACGATTTTGTTGACAAGGTTGTGGACCGAGGCCGGGAGACTCCTTAGCTCCAGGCTGGGATCTGGGAGTCACCGACGGGCATGTGACGGGAATAGGGAGAAGGGAACGGAGATGGGGATTCAAGCCCGCGCGGTCGAACCTGCGAGTTGAAAAGGCCACGGGGAATAGGCCGTGTCTACAACGAAACCTAATAAGATAAGCCTTTGATGGGGTTTTATTAGACTTCTCTGATTAGAAAGTTTCATAATCAAAACGGAGCTACGAAACCGTCCAGACGGATCACCAGACGGATAGACGGAGATGCCACGGACTAGCGATTGATTATCGACCTCCGATCTCCGAGCCTTGCGCGTGGTGGTATGAGTGACATGGTATATCCCGCCACTATGGCATCTATATACAACCGGAATCACCAGTACAGCACTGTCGCGCCGGTCTCGCTGCTTCTTCCAAGTCTCGTCTCGACCCTCCTCCCTCCTTAGATCGGGTTCAGCCCAACGAGCGCCCTCAGCTTTTCAAAGATGACGAGCGAAATGACGGTATGCGGCCACAAGCGGATCCAGCATCCAAAGAAGCCCTTGTAGAACGCGAACGGTCCCTCATACCGGAGAAGCTGGTATGCGCAGTCGAGCCCGCCCTTGAACTTGCCCGCGCGGTCGTTCATCACGCGCACCTTGATCGTGTCGATGGGAGCGGATGCCACTGAGCATGCGAAGCCTGCAAAGCCCGAGCAGAGAAAGTGGGTCATGAAGCCCTCGGGGAACTGCTTTGGGTAGTGGGTGCGAACAAAGTGCTTGGCAACGTCGTACGAGCCCAGCTGGGACGAGGTGAGGAGACCGGCACTGCGTGTCAGTCATGTCGTTGCCACACGGCGGATAGATCTCCGTCACCGCTGCGAGTCGCCAGGGCTTATCTATTTCCGTCCCCCCAGCGACCAACTCACCGAGCAATAGTAGGCACCAGCCCCCTGTAAAATCCCTTTACTCCATCCTCCGCCATGATCTGACGCGCGTGGGCGCGAAGGCCCATCGCAGAGCCGCCGACAGCCTGCAACCGTACCTTCAGGACATCGGCAGGGTTTGCGATCGCGGCACCGAGACAGCCAGAGGCCATTCCTGCTCCGAGCTTCACCGCCACGCTGTGCGAATCGAGGGTCGGGAAGGTCGAGAGAATACCAGTCTTGAAGAGGTCGTAGCAGCCCATGCGGATTCCAGAGCTGAGCGTTAGTGAGCAGCAAGGGTGGTAAAGCCGAGAAGGGCTGCGCCAGCATATCACTCACTAGGACATTTCTCGAAGCACCGACGCCTGACAAGTTAGCAAGACAGACCTCTAAGATACAGCGGCTCAGTCTCCAGCCTGTTGGGTACGCACCGAGACACCATTGTAAATGCTCATGAATCCCTCCTTCCGGATCATATCTATCAGAGTGTTGATAAAGTTCGGCGACCGCCCAGAGCCCTGCTTGATGTACAGCTGCTGGCGCACTTTGACCTGTCATTGTTACCGGACGAGCTCGAGATTGTATTCCTCATCGACGGTGTAGGTTGTTCATGATAGTCCACGCTTTGGTAGCTTGTGGGTAACAGAGCATGTCCTCAATCCCACCACACCACAAGTAACACTCACCAGGTCCGCAGGGTTGGTGAAGGTTGCACTGATCGAGTTACCGATGCCTGCGGGGTGGAAGGGACGGGTACGAAGAGGTGGGCACGCGAGTCAGTGAGCAAGATGCGCATCGTGAGTGTCGCGAGAGAGGATACAGTCAGCAAGGATGCTAACGCCTACGACGACAGCCAGTACCTACCTGCGAGAACCATCTTGAGCGCGAGCTCGTGTGCGGGATGCCGCTTGTTTTCTAATGGGAGGGCGATGGCAGACATGACGAGCGATGCAGGAGGAAAGCGGAGCGAGACGAGGTGGAGCGAGGCCTGGAGAAACACGAGAGGAATCACAAAGTATAACCCAAAGACATGAAGACCAAGAGATGAACGACAATGCCAACCAACGAGAACTACACAAGTGACTACTGATGCCCATATGTCCAATGCCCAATGTCCGGTCCGAGCCCGGCACTCGAACCCGCTTGGCCCACTCAGAAAGGCATGTCACACATTATTGTTAGCGTTGTTAGTGGCCAGTGGGGTCCCAGGCTACGTTGCCGAGCCATGGCGGGGTACAGGGTGAACGTCGCTTGTTGACGTGTATCAAATTACCCGAGCCCAGTTCCTGGTGGCTTCGGACCCAGCCGATGAGACAGTCACTATCTATCCATCTACCGGATGTGATTATTCTGTCCATGTGCATATAATGAATGTGCTCCTTGAGATACAGACAGCAGTTCTCCTCGCCCTCTTGGTCTGAATAGGCCATATGCCAATGTCACCTCAGTCGGTTTCTTCGCCATCCCCCCCTAAGCCATTCTCCCCCTATCAACATGTGCTAGTAGATGGCCGCCGCCGATATACATCCCTCCCAGACAAAGGACTACTTCTCCTCGCCCTCCTCTTCCTCCTCCAGATTCATATTCTTTCTGGTCGGCACGGCGCACTTCTCCAGCATGACCGACACGTCGCGGTCGAAGTTTTCGTCAAACTCGTTGGTGGGATCGTCGAGGCCTTGGACAAAGTGAGCGCACATAGGTCCAAACTGGGTGCGGATGGTGACGGGCTCCATGTCAGGCCATCGCTTGCGCCAGTCGGGCCCGTACGTGTCCTGGCACTTCTGCTGCAGCTCTTTAGCCAGTGGGCGGAGATCCGTGGCGTTGACAACCTCTTCTTTCCACACCTTGCCCTCCGGAGCCTTGAGTCCGGTCCGCTTGATGTTCTTCCAGTGTCCAATGTTGGTCGAGTTGTCCATGTGGCACAGGAGTGCCTCATCGCCGAGGTATCCAATGGAGCCCAGTCCGAGGAGGACATGAGTTGACCCCTGCCCCAGCGTGTAGTATTCCGCTCCGTTCCATGAGATCTCGTCGTACTGCACGTAGAAGAACATCGGATGCTCCTCCGGCTGGGTCACATTGTTGGCCATCGTGGTGCTGTTCTCAAGATCAGCTAAGTCGACATCAAATTGGGTAGGCCACCTACTGTGGATGTAGTGCTGAAACGGGGAATATGTGAGATGTGAGAAGAGATAGTGCCAGCACAGCAATGTGGGTGGAGGAGGAGGTGTTGTTTTGTTTCCGAATGCACCTTCGAGTATCCAAGCTTCCAAGCTTCCGGGGTTGACTCGGATCCGTAAGAACGGTCTACTTATTAACCAACGACAAATGGGCACAGGCAGAGACCGTAGACAACACTGTAGACCATGTATGTATAACCTCGCCACACCGGCGTTGTACAGTGTATGCTCACAGGATGTATGTACCTCGACATGCATACAAGAACATCAATCTGTTAGGACTGAGACCAAGACTAATCCACCCACTACTTCCCTCCCACTTGAGAAATAAGATACTTTAGATACTTTAGTGTTGCCAATTTAGCTGATGTACAAAATAAAACGAGGGGTCTATAAGTTCTTCCCCAGCCTGTTCCAGAACGAGGGTCGACGGCCGTCATACTCGGTGGCGGCAGAGTCCTTTACAAAGTCGAGATCCTTGCGCTGGCCCGACTGGAGGTCCATCTCGTGCGAGCGCCAGAAGTGGGTCTTGAAGACGAGCTTGTAAACGATCCAGATGATGCCGAACAGCGGAAGGAGGATGTAGGCGTCGACAAAGTTGCCAGCGTTGAAGGGCGCGAAGGTGGCCCAGCCCTGCACCAGTGCCAGGAAGACGTTGGCGGCGACACCAAAGTAGGCGTTCCAAGGGTACAGAGCAGACTTGAAGGGAAGCTCGCTGACCGAGTGGCCCTGCTTCTTCCAGGCCGTGCGGAAGCGGATGTGGATGAAGGAGATCGAACCCCAGACGAGGAACGTCGACACACCAGAAAGGTTGATGATGTAGCCGTACGCCTTGCCAGCACCAGTCGAGAGCTTCATGAGCGACAGAGCGCCAAAGGCGTTGGTAAGGACGATGGCAGGAATGGGCACTCCGCGCTTGTTGGTCCATCCGAGGATTTTGGGAGCCTTCTTGTTCTGGCCCATGCTGCGAGTGTTAGCAGCCGGGTTCACGATCGTTATAGCGGCCATACGTACTAGAGCAGAGTACGGCTTCCGATGTAAATGGAGCTGTTGCACGCGGAGAGACAGGTAATGAAGATGAAGGCGTTGATAAGATGGATGCCACCCTTCCAGCCAGCGTTCTGGATGGCAACAGTCATGGGCGACTTGACAGCAGCCGACGACCCTCCAACGAGACCCTCAGCGTTCCAAGGGCAGGTCATGCCGAAGAACAGAGCGCTTCCCATGTAGATGAAGACAATACGCCAGAAGACCTGACGGATAGCAAGGGGAACGGCGGTGCGAGGGTTCTTTGTCTCGGTGGCTGGCGTGTCAGCGGAATGGCTCCACAATAGGATATGACTTACCAGCGACAGCAATCGACTCGACACCCGAGTAGAAGGTCGAGCAGAAGACGAACACGGTCGCTACGCCCTTGAAGCCGTGAGAGAACGCGCCGGGGTTGTTCCAGTACCTGAAGCCGAAGGCTTCGGTGCCCTTGATACCACCAGAGACATAGCTGCAGAGTTAGATCGACATCTTGTGCGGTCGCCACCTAAGCTACTCACACGATGGAGAACAGGAAGTATGCGACAAGGCCAATGAGCTTGATGAGGGCGAGCCAGAACTCTGCCTCTCCAAAGGACTCGACGCCGAGAAGCTGGAACCCGAGGAATGCAAACTGGAAACGCGTCAGCATCCAGCTCTGAATTTTTCCCAAGTCAGCTCAACCCACCCAGAAGATAAGGAAGTAGCCCCACAGAGGGACCTTATCACTCCAGTCGACAAAGATACTGCTGAGAACGTTGTACTCGTTTGCGAGGACTGAGGGTGAGTATTTGTGGACAGTCTATTTGAGCCAACATACCACAGATCCTGTATCACGTCAGCTCTGAACAGCTTACAATCGTCGAGTGACTCACCAAATAATGAAGTAGTTCCAACCTAAGGCGACGCCAAACGCCTTGTCGACAAAGCGATCTGCGAGACCGGTGAATGCGCCACCAGTGGGGTAGAGCGTTGTGAGCTCTCCGAGCGACTGCATAATGCTGAACGCGATAATGCCGATGACGCCAAAGCCGATGATCAGAGCGGCAGGGCCACCGTTCGCGAGAGCGCCACCAGAACCGATAAGCCTGTGAATGTTAGTAATGGGTTCAAGGGCGTGGGTGTGCGCAGCGCGTGGACCAGACAGTGTTGATTTTTGGGGTGGCGGAGATTAACCAGCGACTGCCGCACAAGACCCTGCCTGCGTCTGCAGCGTCTTCCGGGGCGTAATCCGCCTCGTTCGGTTGCGAGACACATCAAAACGAGAGAGCCAACTCACAAGCCAGGACCAATGATTCCTGCAAGAGCCATCATACTGAGATGCCTCGTCTTCAAGCCACGCTTGACACCCGAATTCGGGTCAATGTCTAGGTTGTCCGAGTCGGCCGCGGTGTTGATACTGTGCACACGCTCGATGCCGGCGGTGCCGCCGAGACCGTCGTTATACCGAGACGTCGAGTCCTTGGAATCCTTCTCCGCATCGTGGACATAGTTATTTGTGTCAAACTCTCCTTCGTGGTCATACGGATGCCCGTCATGGTTATACGGATGTGACATGGTGCGCGGGGTGGATGGCGAGGTCGTGGTCGACGTCGCGAGGGGGTGATGAGTGAGTGAGAGAGATCGGGTTGATGGAGATGGGAGAGATGCACCACTGTCAGATCCTTTTATTGCCGGACACGGGTGCAAGGTTGGGATGAAGCTTTGCGACTGATGCGATGCCGAGCCATCTTGATTCAGATGACCTAGGTAGGTATCGAGCGTATCCAGCGGAGAAAAACTACCGACCACCAAAAAATGACACAAACAAGGTGCAACAGGCCTGCAGCTCATGCAACTGCAGAGCTGCAGCACCACTCGCACAGGCACTTGTCGGCACAATCAAGGAGTTCGGTGAAAGATAATGTGTCAACCCTTGCAGTCACGTCATATAGCGAAGCTGTTCGACGCCGGATTCCAAGGCAAAGCGCCCAAGGACGGCAGGATGGCAGGGAAAAGCAGCATGCTCGTAAAAGGTCAGCGGGTTGTAGCCAAGCCACCTACGGCCGGATTTGGTTGGCTCAGCTGATGCGAGCCTCGTTTCGTCCCGTGCTCCTACTCCTTTAGATCCTGGTCAAGGTTGGATGATGGCTCTACGGTGTGAGACAGATCCTATGCACTCCTATGCACTGTACGTCAGGGCGGGCCGAGCAAGCCTCGCAAGCCAGCTGATACCAGCAAGATATGCTATAATCCACGGCTAGATCGCGGTTATTCTTCGCTTGTTCTGTCCATCCCCAAAATTCCCTGTGGCGCAACGATGGCGCATTCAGATCCTTCCATTGCATACACCTCAAACGATATCAGTGCTCTGATCGCTCGCTGCTCGCTGATCGCTTCTTGTTCTTTGATCGCCACCAGGCGATGTCGCCGTGCTTGGTAGCCGTGTTTAGTGGAATGCAGAGCTGCAGGCGGCCACAAGCTACGTCGTCCATGCTGTTTAAGCGCAGAGTCTTTACTCATGCATGCTGATCATCCGCGCTAGCTGCAATCGAGCCTCCACAATTGGCGCGATTTAGCCGGATGCCATCCAGGTGCAATGTGGCTTCGGCATTCCAGAACTGTGGTAAGGCATACAAGGACGAATCAGAGGTGCGAGCCTGTGCCGTGTACTCCGAAGGTCATGATGCTCGCTGCATAAGGCAACACGACACGGAAATACTGGTGGAGTTGGCGAGTGCGGACGACGATGTCCAGCCCCAACGTTTAAGCGTGATCTCGGGGCATTTGCATTTGTCCATTGTCCACTCCAGATACCAAGCGGGGCTTCAGCGTGAGATGGCCGAGTACTGCATCGTTCACAAACGCCTCACTAGGACCGAGTGTGAGTCGTTCACTTACATGGGCGTTAAAGACGAGGAGAGTCGGTCACTTTCATAGAGCACGGGTAGCATCCGAGGCTTCGCCGTCTAAAACAGTGCATTTGAACTAGACTGGGAGGTACGAAGGGCCATCGTCCATCGACGTGAGGGATCTACATACGTTCATGGGGCTAGTATAGTTGGGGCTCCGAGTCCAGATGTCTCGTCCATCATTCTACACCTGAGGCACACACATATGCCTGATTCTATGTAGCAATGTCAGTGACTCACCGCAGCCTAGTCCTTCGACTCGCACGACACTTTGGATAAATGGTTAAATGCCTTTGGCCACCGCGCCAAGGTATCATGTAATGTGAACAGAAATGACGACAAGCGTTTGTGTCGGGTCGTGCCGACTGGCGGTCTTGTCTATCATCTCCGTAGCGCTGCCCACCCGTCGCGGATGTCCGTTACACCAGGCGACTTGGCGGAGCCTTATAAGAGCACAGACGTGTTGTTCCAGACATAGCAACTGCCATTCCACCACCTGACTCCCATCAAACGCACGACGATGCTGGCGTTTCCTCAGAAGTTCACGTCCACAGTGTCGCACTGGCAGGCAACTGTGAGTGAGACCGACATGCAGTGCTCTACCATAGTGAGGCAGCGGATTCCTGACGTCATCAGAACCGCGGACCGACCTCGCTCTGGAACCATGGACGCGACGATGCGCTGCCAAAGGATGTAGTCGACTACGCGATCATTGGTGCTGGTGCCACCGGTATGTAGCACGGTCTTGATGTGGGGGCGTTGCTGACGAGGCAGGCGTGTCGATGGCGTACCAGCTTACACGACCTGGTTCCCCTGGAGACGGCAAGCGTGTCGTTATCCTCGAAGCCAAGGATGTCGCATCTGGAGCGTGTGAGCTCAGGCGCCAGTATGGTGCTAATATCAGCTGGACGCAATGGTGGCCATATTGCTCCCTTCGCGTTCGGGTACATGGAGACACTCACCACCTCGCTGGAGGAGGGCGGGGCGGGGCTCACTGAGCAGGACGCGCTCGACGTCATCTTTTTCACCCAGGAGAATCTCGATTACGTCGAGGAGCTAGTAAAGAAGGAGAAGATGGATGTCGACTTTTGGCGCGGAGAGCGTCTTGAGGGTACGTACTCTTCGGTGTGCATACAGCTGACCGACTCAGTGCTCACGTCCGAGGAAAACATCAAGCATCAGAAGGTCTTGCTGGAGCAGTTCCGTGCCGCTGTTCAGAAGGGCAAGTATGCCAACTTCCGTGACCCCGTGTTGAGGATCATCGACGACCCCGAGGAAGCAAAGAAAGTGAGTAGAAGTAAATGTGTGCTTGCTGACACGTCCCAGGTCAGCCGCATCTACAATGCGCTTCGAGTCACGACGTCCCCAAGCGGATCGTGGCACCCCCACCGTGGCGCGACGGCGCTCCTCCACAAGGCTCTCGACTCAAAAACGTCACAGTGTTCCATGTACTCGTGGACCCCAGTTTCATCGTTCAAGCAGGGGTCTGACGAGATGTGGAGCATCGACTACGGAGAGCGCGGTCAGTTCAAGGCCCGCAACGTCTTTGTGGCCACAAACGCCTACACCCACCATCTGTTCCCGGACGAGGCCAAGGCGAACAAGGACGTAGGAGCTCAGTGAGTTGCTGGGACGTGAATGTGCGAGCGCCGCTGACCATCAGTGTTATTCCATGGCGCCTCTCCGCGGGCCTTGTTACGCCTCCGACTACATTCTCCGGCACACAGTCTCTGAACACCACCTTCAGTGCTGAGAACGGACCATATCTCATCCAGACACCGCACTCTGGTCTGCTCTTGGGTCCATACACCCAAACTGTCCTCGAGTTGCTCAAGGGCCCTGACACGGTCTACGAGACCTTTGGCATTGAGGATGACTCGATTGTCCCGCCTCCCGTGCGAGACTGTGAGTCGTGCCGTGAAGACACCGAGGACTGTCGCTGACAGAACTGCAGGGATTGCAAACTACTGCAAGGACAACTTTGCGGGTTGGGGTCCCGAGGCCGACGGTGAGCCCGGAGAAGGTCTTGCCCGTGTCTGGAGTGGCATTCTCGGCTGGTCCGTGGATCGCGTTCCTTTGGTAGGCCAAGTCCCCGGACGTCCGGGCCTGTGGGTCAGCATAGGGTATAATGGTAAGCTGAGCGAGGCTTGTTGGGAAACTGGCGGAATCTGACTCGCAGGCATGGGCATGGGCTCCATTCTCAACATCACTCGGCACCTGTCCAAGGTCATGCAGACGGGTAAATGGGAGGGACTCCCCGCATGCTTCCAGATCACCAAGGAGCGTCTCGAAAGGGCAAGGAAAGCCAAGCCGCCGGGTTAAGAGGAGGCGAGAAACGCGGTGTGGAACGTGAACATGAACATGAACGTAACAAGCGTTGTACTGTGTCTAGTCGTTGTTGTCCCAGACCCAGATGAAATACCTGTCGAATGCCGTAGTCCACTGTCCACTGGCTGGCTGGCGGCATTGTGCGCTCGATTGAATGCAGATGAGATGCGGACGCGAATGGGGAGGTTACATCCGAAAATCCGGATCCACTTGTCCGGATCCACTTGTCCGGGGCTGGGTCTGGGCCTGGTTCCTGGATTCCTGGATGGATGGTCTGGCGTGTCAATGATTGCTCATGCTCTTGCTCGGAAATGTCCAGCTTATCTTCAACTCTTCAACTCTTCAACTCTTGTTCGCTTTCATCATCATCATCATCATCTACATCTCCGTCATCACTTCGTTTTATTCTCATCCGCAATCATGTCGACTCCTTCCTGGCAGACCGTCCTTGAGATCGCAAAGGTATGTGCCTCACTCTCGATCTGGTCCCTGCCAGCATCTCGCGTCCACAGTCCCTTATCGCACGGCCCCGTTGACTACCAACGCTAACAACCCCAGCTGCGCCGCTCGTACTATGCGATCAAGAACTCGTCCACTCTGTCCGATGACGAGCTCATCACCATCCTGAAGGAGTCGGTCAACAACTGCCCCACCCCTTTCAACAACCAGAGCACTCGCGCCGTGCTCATCCTGGGCAAGAAGAACACGGAAATGTGGGAGGCCATCTGGACTGCGCACAAGACTACCATGTCGTCGCGTAAGTAAGCATGGGAGAGCGCTTGGTCACCCTTGGGAGTGATGACACGTCGGCTCACAGGGGCGGACCGTCCACTGTAAGCGGGAATCCAAATGCCCCGGTGTACAGCCTGTCTGTCACATCCGTCCGCAGGGCGTCCTGTGCTCCCTAGATCCAGGTGATCAAGCATCCATCGCTAACACTTCTCAGCCGAGCACGAGGCCAAGGCCCGCGCTAAGTTTGAGAACGCCTACCTCTCGGGCTACGGCACCTACATCTTCTTCGACGACGAGCAGGTCGTTTCGGCCATGGTTGATAGGATGCCCAACCTGAAGGTCGCCTTCCCCGAGTGGGTCGGAAATGCCGCGGGCATGCTCCAGTACACTGTGTGGACGGCTCTCGAGTGCGCCGGCATGGGCGCCAACCTGCAGCACTTCCCCCAGCTGTCGCCCGTCACGGCCCCTGTCATTACCAATGTCCTCAACACTCCCAAGACCTGGACCGTCTCCGCTATGATCCCCTTCGGCGAGAAGACTGCGGAGGCCGCCGTCCGCTCGTACCAGTCTGTCGACGACAAGGTGCTCGTGATTCAGTAAATCCGCGACCTGAGTGTGTCCTCCATCTAAGCGAATGGAGCCAAATCAGTGGCCACACACTTCCGGCTGTAGTCGACTGGCAAGAAGCGAGCAGTACGCCTGAAGTTGAGGTCATGAAGAAGATGTATATGATGAGATGTGCCATACTGCATTAGCATCTCCAACTAACTAACAAGTATTTAACAGCTGACAGGTAGCTGCTCATCTGTCCTATTAAATGTAACCGACGCTGGCGGACTAAGCGCCACAGCAGAAAACGAGGTCAGCCCTTGGGAGCTTTAGGCCGCCCTGTATAAGTGAGACTACTGGGCCTCTTAATGGTTAGACCAGGATAGTGGGTGCGATCAAAGCTGCTGACATGAAACGGCCTTAGCGCGCGCGAGCGCGCGCGAGCGCGTCGGCACTGTAAAATAGTGTGTTGTGACATGGCTCTAAATTATCAAAGTGAGACCGCCACCATCCATCACGCATAAATGTACGCCTCTGATTGTCTCAGAATTCCATCTCGTGCCTGTAAGAGCATTCATCGATCCGGTTTGTTTACATCGACAATACAATTCCAGTTGGATCCAACCTGCTCTCAGGCTCTTGTTCACAATCGGGGTGCTCACGCAAACGCATGGGTAGGGTTAACCAAACGTCGGACGGACATGAGTGATCAGGGCACCGAGCTGCGTAGACCAAAAAGCTTTCAATAAAAGCTTCTGCAGTTCTGAATACGCATGATGGCCTTGAATCGCGCTACCCAACTGCAGAGTTGACGTAGGTCCTTCAATACAGTGGGCATGCTGTAGGGCAGCTGTACAACGCACTGCCAGTGCGACTCAACCTCCCTAATAGCTCTCAAGAACCCCCGTATCCTTGCCTGAATCGCAGACTTCTAGCTCGGTGACACTAGGGGCCAGGCAGAGAAATGGTGTGGAGAAATTATCATCCGCGTGTGTGCGCAAACTTAAAATCTGCGCTTTGGCTGACACGCCAAGCTGGGTACCCGCCTTCCTGGCTACGAATGGAGAGGGCAAAGGTCAAGCCAAGGCGCAGCAGTAGAGTGGGACATTAGGATCACAGGAGGGTCGTTCCTTATTCTAACAAGGGGAAATGCCGGCATGACTTCGGAGGGCGGTCTTTGTCTTTGGCGTGGTGTCAGAAACGCTAGCGTCGATAGTCGGCGCACGACCTCAATAACATGTATCAGAGTTCTGAAGCCTTTGGTTGTTCCATGCTTCGCCTCGCTGCGCTAGCGCAGTACCCATGGAGACATTGGGTTTCTTCAGGACGAGCAGACGAGGGGATATGTGTCACCAGACCAGAGTGGTTGGAGCCTTGTGAGGATGAAACATTGTACGGGTGTTTGCAGCTCTACGAGCCGAGTCGTCGAGCCCATCACTGCTTGTTCTCTCTCCATCTCTTGCTCGTTCTCACACTCATTCACCCATTCACTCATTCACTCTTGTGCTCGCGTCGCTGTTCTCCACCTCGTCCGATCCACGTCCCTTTGACACCAACCCCCCGCCCGCTCAGCACCCCACACACGATCATGTCGTCGGACAAGGTCGGCATAAAAACATGTTCCGCCTCCTCGGCGGTCGTGCAAGACTGCTGCCAGATGGCTTCTGGGAACTTCCGAAGCGGTGCCGACACCTGCACCATCGCCATCAACAACGACGTGTTCAAGGACTGCGTTGCGAACAAGACGGGCGAGCGAATCACCTGCGACCTCTCGCTCAACCACGGCTCGTACGCGTCCGCACTCCGGCTAGGACGAGGAGGCACGCTGGCAGTGTCCGCCAGCCTCCTGCTTGCTGTCATCACTTCTGTCTGGTAAGTCGTGTCTTATTCAAGTGGCTTGTTTCATGCTCGCAACTGACGAACTACAGATTGAGATATGAGGCGCGTTCTACACAACTGCTTCGCCCACTGTTCTGTCATCGCCGCCCCTTTGCAAATGTACTTGTCCGCTGCACGACATGCCCCATCGCCAATATAGTCCGACTTCGTACGAGAACGTTTTCAAAGTGCCCAACCCCACCTGCACGACAATCCACCGTCCGTAATCTGTCAATCGCCGAATTCCGACCGTCTCCTGTATGTTCCTCCACTACTCTATAGTCATTTCGCGGCTGGTAGCACTGTCTCAACATCATGTGTAGGCTGCCTTCAGTGCAGCAGAATGTAACAACCAGAAAACGATATCTGCTGCATGACCTGCTCTATTGAATTACACTGCTAATACCCATTCTACTGGAGCGAAAACTGATGTTCGTTACAAGGCGGCGCGCGACTCGGAAGGCCGAGAGGAAGGAGGGATACCGAAAGCGTCTCCCTTGGCAGACTGACCGGAGGAAAGACCAAACCTGTCGTTTCCAGCACTGAGCGGGGCAGCGGAAGCGAGACCCAGACGGTCGACCTCGGCCTTGATCAAGCCACCAATGTCGCCGATCGTGGGGGCCATGATGAATCCCGCCTCGGCGAGCGCCTGGCGCTTGGCGGCAGTGGTCTCCTTGGTATCCCACCAGACGGCACCGGCGTGGCCGTACACCTTGCCAAGCTCGGTGGCGGCACCCGCGACGAAGCCAACGACTGGCTTGGGGTTGGGGTTGTTGGCGCGATAAGAGGCGTAGTAGGCCGCAGCCTCCTCCTCCATCTGGCCACCGACCTCGCCAACAACACAGACAATCTTCGTCAGGGGGTCCTCGAGAAGCACCTTGAGCGCCTCCCAGCTGCGGGTTCCGGGGAAGGGGTCACCGCCGAGACCAAACACGGCACTCTGGCCGAGACCAAGAGTAGTGGTCTGCTGAGCAAGGTCGTACGAGATGGTTCCAGAACGCGAGATGAGACCGACAATTCCGGGGGAGTGCACCTGGAGAGGCTGGATGCCAAGCTTGATACGCTGGTGCGGGAAAATGGCGCCGGGGCAGTTGGCACCAATGAGACGGGTCTTGTTCTGCGAGCGAAGCGCAGCCTGCACGCGGAGCTGGTCATACTGCGGCACACCCTCAGCGTACGAGACGACAAGAGGGATCTCAGCCTCAATGCACTCGATGATGCTGTCAGCCGCGGCCGACGGGGGAGCAAAGACCGAGGCGATGCGCGGGCGAAGGGCGCTGACAGCCTCCTGAACGGCGCCGTACACTGGCTTGCCGAGGAACTCCTGGCCACCCTTCTTCGGGGCGCTAGCACCGACAATGTTGGTGCCATAGTTGAACGCGGTTGTCGTGTTGGACTGGGCGGCCTTGCCGAGACCGACCACCAGGACCGAGTCGCCCTCGCGGACCTTGAGGTTGTCAATGGTCTGCTCGTACTGGCCGTCACGCGAGAACACGACGGGGGTAGTCGGAGGGAGTGCAGGAGCGGCCTTGGCGACAGGCTTTCCCTTGGCTACAGCTGCCTTGTTGGCCAACTCCACAGCACGCGCGGCGGCAGTGTTCATGTCGGCGATGTACTCGATCTCGGGGACAGCTGCCTTGGCAAGCTAGATGGGTCAGCAGCCGTTCAGCATCATGGCATGCTACTCACAATCTCGCGAGCGCTCTCCTCGCCGGTACCACGGAGACGCATGACGATCGGGGGAATCTTTCCGCCCTTGGCCTTGACGTCGTTGATGTGCTTGACGGCCTCCTCGGCGATGAGATCCATCTTAGTCAGACCACCAAAGGAGTTGACAAAGATGACGTCGGCCCCGGGGTCCGAGAGAATGAGGTCCATGGCCGCGTGGACGTTGGCGATCGTCGCGCCACCACCTCCATCGAGGAAGTTGGCCGGCTAGAGTGGTCAGCTCCTACTCAAGCTCCGTCATGCTCTGAGATGTACTCACACGACCGCCGTTCGCAACAAGAGAGTCCATTGTGCTCATGGCGATGCCTGCACCATATCCGTAGCACGCAATGTTGCCATCGGCCTTGTGGTAGAAGAGCCTGCCGGCCTCGGCCTGGTCCTCGAGAGGCAGTGCAGGCTTTCCGAGGGCGCGGATCTCGGGACGCCCAGGGAGCGTAAAGTCGTCCACAATGGTGGTGATGTCCGAGCTAGAGCATCAGCCGCGAGTTCTAGATTGCACATGTTGGCTGTAGCGTTCGGTGGGCTGATTGACAGTTTACCAACCACCGAATCGCCGAACACCGACTTGCCGAAAACGTCGGTGGGCTAGTAACTCACATGGACTTGCCGTCTCCACTGAGCGTCGCTGTAAGCCTCACGACGCCATTGTCCTGCCAGGCCTTCCAGAGTCCCTCGAGCACCTGACGAGCGCTGTCCTGAGCGGCTGGCGCAACGCCGATCGCCGAAAGCCAGGCGTCAACCTCGGCGGTAGGGGGAAGCGCTTTGTTGTTGATGTCGAGCTTCAAGACCTTGCCAGCGGCCTCGATGGTGGGTGCGTGGTGCACACGGGACGCGATCAACTTGAAGGGGATACCTCCCGATGCCGAGGAGGAAGTCGCACCCGCTGGGAGATACTGGAGGAGTCAGTTCTGGGCAGATGGTATTTCGCCAACATACCTTGGAGAGCAGGTCCGCGGCGCCCTGAGGCTGGAGGTGGAGCTGGCGGCGCTGAGCCAGACGAGTCGACGAACGCTGTAGTGTCCTCAGACGGAACATGTTGAGATGAATGTGCGAATGAGTAATGAGATGGATGAGTGATAGAAGTCAACGTCGGCGAGATTGTTTTGTATCTCCTATGCACAACTATTGCCTACATAGCTGCATATATCACAAGGTCTCGTGGAGTGGACACTCGCCCAAGCCGAGCCCAAGCCGAATCCCGCTAAATGAAGCTCTTGCGCATATACGGAATCCGGTTTCCGAAGCCCGCCAAATCCCCCATCCCATACAACGTATCTCGGACTCGGAGTCGGAACGGAGCAGCTCGGAGCAGATAGGGCCTACAGTCTTCTCTCAGAACGAGCTGCACGCGCCCCTCGTAGCTATGGAAAATGCAAATGCTCTCGGCCGAGACGAAGAACAAGAGGAGATAGGGTGGCGACTAACCAGACATTGGGCGGTGGGCGGTGGGCGGTGTGGTGCCGATCTGCCGAACATGCCGCACCACGTGCTACGAGGTTTATGCGGTCGTGCGGTCCTTGCTTGTCACTGCCTCGTCTATATGTAATCATTAGAACGATCAGGTCTTGATTGGCCTCTCGGAATCCGAGCTCTCATTTCCGCTCACTTAGTGAAGATGATGTCCAGCACTGGAGACTGAGAAGAGAGACCATCATGTGGACGCCTCTCGACCCATGTGTCGGAGGACTGATACGTGGTGGCACGCTAGTAATCAGTGAAGTCGTAATCACTGTCGGGCTTGAGGTCTGATTGATGACTTCTTCAACTTACAGATGCTGATGGCTATCTGACACTCGACGCGATATCCGGACCTGTCAGCAACCATACACGCCGGCCCCACACGATCGCACACTGAAGGCACGCGTTGAGTCTCCTCCACACAATCCTCCAACTTACACGGCCATCGAGCGCCATTTCATGCCCTGGCGGCTGGCTTACGCCATAACAAAAAGCAATCTTCTGCTTCCTCCTAGCCGACTTGAACGACTGACCTCGACATTACTAGTGTCGCGCTCTACCACTGAGCTAAGGAGGAGAGGTGTTGAGGAACTCGTGTTGAGGAACTCGAAAATCCCACTATTTTAGGCAGCTGCGGCGAGTATTAACCAAGGATCTGAGCGAGCGTCAACCTGTGACCACAGCGCCATGCTTAACTCGTAGGGCTTGAGCCTATACCACATCAGCCCTGCCAAGCTTCCGGACCTATCAACAGCTTTTGATGCCCTTGTCTATTTAATTCGTCAAGGAGGCAGGCCGCTGTTAGCATTGGGGAGACGCCCCTCTGTTTGCCTGCTCTAGTCCAGACGCGACGGATATGAGCGATCCCACGCGTCACGCGAGCGGCCAGTACCGTGTAATCAGCGTCGGTACTCCATCTCAAGACGACGATATCCCTGGGGGCGGAGGCTAAGAGTGGATGAGGCCGAATGCCTTAAGCCGAGATGAATGTCTGAGGCAGAGGATGATCGTCGATCCATCGCGTAAAGCCGTACCGCCACTCCATTCTGGCGGAGAGGAATGTCCCTCTATCTCGGCTTTCAACGACATGACTGTGGACCTCCTGGTGGACCCAGCGGGTCTGACAGGAACATCGGCGGGTGAGGCGGCCGGCACCGGCCGATAGAGGTCTGAGCACACCCTGCAGCAGCAATGCCCGCAGCCAGACAACTCTTCACTTTGTCAGCGCCCGCCGTAACCCACCTGCAGAGTGAAAGAGGAGGATGCCCACAAAGCTTGGTATGTTTCCGAGATGATATATAGCAAGAGGCTATCTGAATGCCTGACTCTTGTCTCCCGAACATGTCAGGTCTCCCGGACATTGCCAGGTGAGTATCAACCGATTCTCAAGCCGTCGAGGACCAGTCAATCGCACACAACATGTTACCTCGTCCCAACTCAGCCTTTTACATATCAAAGTAGAGGGATGCCAAACTTATCACTTTCAACAACAAGCTGGGGATGCATCTCGTTGGACCTAGCTCAAGATGTTCTTGACACGGCGGCCGACAACTTGTCACTTCGTCGGTTATCGTTCACACCGTTCATCTGATATCTCGCACAGCATCCATCCCCAAAAGAGTTGCTCCTTGTTCATCGATCCAGTTGGGCTCCAAGTCGATGATGATCATCTCAGCACGCAACGACGTTCAACAACCCCCGGTAGGGGTTCTGCAACATGCCAAGATGGAACGAGACAAGCGAGGTGTGGAGAATGTGGAGAGATGTGTCTCAGTTCCCAGCTTGCTCACATCCACATACTCCGTCAAAGTGGTACGTCTTAAACACCTTGGGCCCTGGTGGCGCACGCCTCCTCAGATATCGACCCCATCATCGCATTGACGAGTCCCCTCTTGCATATCCATCGGTCATGACGGCCCCGTCTCGCTAGCGACCAACTGTCAACAATGCATAGTATCGCATAGTATCGCTCGCGGAGATTGAGGGAAGAGAACGGCGCCCGCGGAACTTGCATCTCCGCCCATATGTGAGCCACTGGCACTGTGCAAAGCTCGCCCAGCGTAGAGTGCGAAGAGTCCTATCAGCCACCGCATGACCTACTGGATAGGCAGCTGCCTCTGACACGGGTGGCATCGCAGGAGCCGTGCGCCGAGAGCGTCAAGAAGACACAAGATTGCCAAGACAGATCTTGGCTTCGAGACCAAGGCCACTCCACGGTGCTGGTCTTCCAGACGGCTGAGGTAAGAGACCGTCTCGTAGGTCGGCGCTGCGCAGTAAGATGTCACCACTGCATGATGAGCCATCGGCAACAAGAGCGGAGTTGGCCGCTGTGGTTATCACCCTCAGGTTGCTGCAAAGTTTCCCTCACTCGCAAGCGTGAGATATCCTGGGTTCCAGCTGTTGGAAGCCGACACATTGACGCGTCGTGCTGCCCCAAAGATTTGACGAGGCTATCGTTGGTAACCGACATGACCGCGATCTTGACCATTCAGTGGGTGACGGGCTCAAGCTCACATTGGTTGGTGTGTCAATCGCTATGTGCCGCCTTTCCTACCCCTGGAGCACCACTCCACCTGATCGGATATGTGGCCCATGCTCAACCGAAGATGGAGGGATAACAAACGGCGGCCGTGTTTTCCGGAAAACATGGACGACACAGGCTGATGCCAAGCCCGTCCCAGTCGCGATGACAGTTCGAAACGGTAAGGCTGGGAGGCCTGGAAGTAATTATCCGCAATCCTCCTGGAGATTGTCCCTGGATATCGGTAACGAAGTCTGGCTCTATGGTGGCAGCGGCGTCCGCCACCTTTAGCACATTTCTGTGGACATGTGGGTCTTATGCTGGTGTTTGTGCCCAAGCTTGTTCGGTTCAGCATGCACCTACATTGCCGCCCTTGCCATTCGCGCTATTCATCCAACCCCTTTCACCAACGCCACACGCGATGTCGTTGGCTGTCGTACGCTCACCGATCAAGAAAAGACCGTAGACGGTCTTGGCATCCGGTTACTTGAAGACATCCTATGCTGTCCACCGACCCAGGCAAGCTCAGAGCCGTACGCGACAGACTTTATCCGATCCAGGCCCGGTCGCTATATGGAATGCTTACTCCCCACTGACCAAACCCTTGATGTGATCAGTACATCGCTGTCCGCACTGGCTCTGTTGCGGTAAAACTATCTCTCGGGCCTCCTCCCCCCTCCCACTCCCGCTCCCCGGATCTTTGTTCACGGAGGCTCCGCAGGGCAGCGAACGCCACACGCCATGCCCCGCCTATGCTTCCCCCCGGACCCCCACAGAATGCTGCTGCCCGTCGCTCGAACGTATCCTGTGATCCCTGCGGGGGCCATCTCAGGAGCCTCAGATGCTCTTGGCAGTGGAATGTCTCTCCCGTCATCGAGTAGTACAGGCCAGCAACTGCAGCAGCGACCTCCCCGCGATTGCTTTGTTTGTGGAGCAGTACAAATACTCGACATGTTGAGATCGAGCTGAGATATTCCCCATCAACCCACAGAGCAGAGCTCGCCACCACCACTCGACAACCCTTTGCCACTCTCACTTGCCGACACCAGACACCATGACCGCGTCTGACCGCTCTCCCACCCCGGAGAAGGGCGACTTCACCCACTCTGAGGCGTACCAGAAGACCCCCGCGCACCTCGAGGCCACGAACGAGCACATTGAGCCCGACTATGGCTACGACCCTGTGATGCTCAAGAAGATTGTTCGCAAGATCGACCTCCGCCTCATCCCTATTCTCTCGGCCATGTACTGCATTTCGCTCATTGACCGTACCAACCTGTCGCTCGCCCGTGCTGCCAACAATGGCGCCATGCACATTGCCCTCGGTCTCCACATTGGTCAGCGCTACAGTATCGCCACCTTGGTTTTCTTCGTCCCCTACATTATTCTTGAGGTTCCGTGAGTTGTACCCACTGTCTCGACACTCTAGCTCGCGCCGGTCGCTAACAATCAGCTCGCAGATCGGTCTTCGCAAGTTTGGCGCCCGTTGGTGGCTCGGAACCAGTGTTATCCTTTGGGGTCTTGTCATGGTCGCCATGGGCTACGTCAGGACTTGGAACCAGCTTGCCGCCTGCCGCGCCATTCTCGGCATCTTTGAGGCTACTCTCTTCCCGGGTGCCGCCTATCTGATCGCTTGTTGGTACCCTCGTAAGCAGATGGCCACCCGCAACACGGCCTTCTACGTTATCTCTATTGTCATTTCTGGACTTTCCTCCACTCTCGCTTACGGTCTCTCGATGCTCCACAAGCGCGGCGGCAACGCAGGTGTAAGTTCTTCAGCCAGATACACAACGGGCGCGCGCTGACACCCCACAGTGGCAGTGGATCTTTATCATCGAGGGTGCTATCACTTGCGGCATCGGACTTCTCGGCTACCTCCTCATCACCGACTTCCCCGACAAGGCCAAGTTCCTCACCGAGGATGAGCGCGAGATTGTCCAGACCCGCATCCAGCGTGACCGTGGTGATGCCGCTGTCGACCCCATGACCTGGGCCAAGTTCCTCAAGTACAGCGCCGAGCCCCGTCTTTGGATCTACGGCTACATGTTTGGTTCCTCCACCGTCGGATCGTGAGTTTGTCGCGACCTTCACTGTTAGCTTTCAAACTAACACCTACAGCTACTCGCTTGCCTACTTCCTTCCTACCATCCTGGCTTCTATGGGCTTCACGAACATGCAGGCGCAGCTCCTCGTCGCCCCTCCCTACGTCTGGGCCGCCATTCCCGCTCTTTCGACTGCCTTCCTTGCCGACCGCGTGAGGCACTGCCGCGGTGTCGCAGTTGTCATCAACGCCCTCTGCGTCATCATCGGTACCGCCATGTACTCGCAGCTTCCTCATTCCCAGAAGGCTGCCCGCTACGCCGGTGTCTTCCTTGCTCTCGGAGGCTGTAACTCCAACGTTCCCCTTGTCATCTCGTGGGCCCAGACCTCTATCCGCTCCCAGTCCAAGCGTGGTTTCACCTCCGCCCTCGTCGTCGCCTGGGGTGGTATCGGTGGTATCATCTCGTCGGTTGCTTTCCAGGAGAAGGAGGCCAAGCGTGGCTACCCCACCGGTGTCTTCCTCACCATCGCCATGAACGCGCTCGTCATTGTGCTCTGCGGTGTCCTCAACCTCTGGTACGCGCGCCAGAACAAGAGGGCCGACCGCGGTGAGGTTGTCCTCGAGGACGACATCAACTTCCGCTACCAGTCTTAAGTGCACAGAGGTTGTAGTGTGAAGGGTTTGAGCAGGCAGCGTAATAAATAGCAGGGTAATATGGGTTGTTTCTTTGGGATGTTGTTATAGGTAGTGAGGGGTTGTGGTACATTGTGAAGAAATGTATGGCTTGAGCTGAACCGGGCCCACTAGCTTATCGAGACGCCGGTAACGACATCGGCGAGGCAATGAGCCGAATGGGGAAGCAGCAAGCAATGGAGCACTGAACAGCAGCACAGAGCTAGTCGAGCAATAGCCGTATTCACAAAAGTATGGCAAAATAAAGACAATAAATGAAGAATATCCCTGCAACGATGTCTCTTGCAGGGGCATCATCCTCATCTTGTGTCAAGCTGCCAAGCAGGGCTGAAAGTTGATGACGCTGCAGCGGGGCTGTCGCTGTCGTCTCTTTCCTCAACGTCGTCCGTAGCGTTATTTGCGTGCATTTCGAGAATAAACCAGTTGGGCTTTGCGGAGGAACATCATATCGTTGAGTGCGATTGGCCATGGCCGTTCGAGCTCAAGGACCGCCGTCGCCCCTCACCGGTGCCCGATATCGACAGTGATGGAGAGCTATCGACCATCGCTATTCAGCTCTCCGCGTCCAGCGATATGCGCGCCACAAGGCTGAGGACAAAACACCAATGCTGGGACAGACCTCGACACGCATATCTGTCCTCTCCTCGGCGTCGCAAGCCCAGGGCGTGGTTTAATATAATACCGTGTGCATGTGCTCGTTTGATCGCGACGCCCATTCGAAGGAACGTAAACGCCAAATAATCGCGTCCCGGAGGCATCCCGAAATGTAACGGTGGGTCGTGTAAGCTATATGGTATGCCACACTGGCCGATCGTTGTGGCGGCCTCAAGTCGCGCAGTCGTGTCCTCGAGGTGATGCCAGTTATCTCACAGACCACAGTCGTCCGCGTCTGTTGAATACATGCTGCTAACGTGCAGAAGAGTCCCTCTGGCGCCTTCGGCGCGGAAATTGCCGCGGCAGACACAGCATCGTCGGCGAGATGGCCGAGCGGTCTAAGGCGCTGTGTTAAGGAGCTCAAGCTTCTCCGCAGTCTTCGGACGTGGGTTCGAATCCCACTCTCGTCAAGAGAGGATTAGCTTCCTCCCAAGCCACCTTTTTGGAGATGTGCGGGGCTGGAGAGGGTGCACCGGGCCTCGGGATGGCGCGAGCGAGTGCCCGAGCGCGCAAGCTCAGTCGATCAGTCGCTGGCATGGAGGTCAGGCACTGCACCTGTCGCCACACGGGCACATTCCGACGCGGCATGCCCGGTCAGCCATCAACTGCATGGAGACAATGTGCATAATGAAGGGACGCGTAGCGCTCTAGTCTATATGTACAACGGAGAATACCGAAGTCGTGGCTGAAGGATTAAAGTTGGGTTGTGGTTTGTGGATAGGAAAGGCCAAATGCTCAACTCGCACCGGTCGTTGCTCCTGTCAAGAACCAGGCTGCTCTCCGGTTCGCCTAAATACTAAACTGCTTCAACCAGAGAACGTACTGGGCGATTGCTGCGGTTTGGGGGAGTTGAGAAGTACCAGCCTCGACTGCTCCCCACGAGTTGTCGTCATCTACGCGCAGGGCCTCGTCCAACGAAGCTTGGATGTCCACAGCCGGGTGGTCGGTCAGACTTTTCAAGGCGGTGTTGGCAATGTTGGTCGGGTGCTTGGCATGCTTCTCGCCGAGAAGCGCACTGAACCGCGCTTGGAAACCGGGCTGAGGCTGGGAGTGAGCAGAGTATCGGGACAGTATGCGTACCTCGTCCTTGCCAGTGAGGACAGTGAGCATGGCGACGACGACCGTCTCCAAAGCAGAGACCGGCAGGCCAACCTGTTCCCGCCACGCTAATGTCAGCTTTGTATATCGACTTTAGACTCACCAAATACAGGCTGCAGGTTGCTCTCCGCGGCAGCTGCCGAGTCCTCATGTTTGATATCCTTTAGCATAATGCTCTGGATCACGACCTGGAGCACACGTGTGATGACACCTTCAACCGTGGCCTCGCGAATAGCCTCGGGAAGCGGTTCCAGCGACTTCCACACTCCGTCCAGAATAGCAGTGACAGCGCTTGCCCCTTCACCGTTGGCGAGCTCCGATGCCTTGATGCGGGGAGTGATAGCGTCCAGGATCTGCTTGGAAGCAGCATAGACGCTCTTGGCGATGAGATCTAACAGTTCCTTCTCAACAGTGCCAAGATGGCGAGCAGGACGGTGACCGGCATCAAGCCGGAACCTATGGGATAGAATAGCCAAAAGCCAGAGGTGAGTAATTGTCGGAGTCGGGCCAATGTCGCCGCGCACGGTTTGCAGAAGGGTCGGAGTGAGGATCTCGGGGACATAGCGCAGGTCTGCGTCATGATACCATGACACGGTGCGGGCCAGCAGGGAACCAGCAGTATACGCAGCTTGGTATGTGGTCGCCGCAGTCACCAGGTCATGAATCAGCACGGTCATCATGCCCTTGTTGTACAGGGGTGACGAGGTGAGCTCCTTCTTCTCAGGCGTGCGCACGCCAGTCGGTGAGGGTGGGAAGTAGGGTAACGGGGATCGACGGCTCTCAGGGCTTTTCCGAGCACCGATGATGGTGAGCCTGCCCGGAGTCAACAAGCTCCCTTCATCAGCCACACCCTCCTGAGATGTCATGGCCGGCGACGGACTCCTAGTAGGGGTCTCGGTGCGTCGAGGTGTGGAGACTGTGGGTGGTCAGCGGGGGCCAACAGACTATGCTTACCACCACTTGGAGTGCGAGGGAGTGGGCGCGATGAAGGCGACGAAGGGGAGGTAGCGTCAAAGGAAGGTCGAGCAGAGATTCGGCGGCTAGTCTTGTTAGGGGACAGACCAATCTCCTCCTTCGTCTTCTTAGCCACACGAGCGGCTGCTGCAGCTGCGGCTGCTTCAGCTTTAGCTGCCCTAGCTGCCTCTCGCTTTTTGGCCTCCTCCTCCTTCTGGCGCTGCTCCTCGGCTCGCTTCCGCTCCTCCTCTGCGCGAAGCCGTTCCTCTTCTGCGCGTCTCCGAGCTTCCTCTTCTGCGCGTTTCCGCTCCTCTTCCAACCTCTTCTCCTCTGCTATCCGCCGAGCCTCGGCCCTTGCGATTTCGAACTGTGCCTTGGCGAGCGAGCGGCGAGCACATGACTGGAGTGCGACCACAATCTTGATCTTCGCCGACAGCATGCTCTCGATTTTGGAGAGGGCTGCGGCGCGGAAAAAGACATGCGTCTGGCCCAGCTGGACAGCCTTGCCATCCTCGTCGCCGACAATGTCCGCCAATTGCTTGACCGCGTCGTTCAAGTCGGCATAGTTGTCGAGGACCAGTAGGTACGGGCTCATGGCATCGCGCTTGACGAGATAAGGACCACACTCGCGAGCAAAACGGGCAATCTGTGTGATGCCTGTCGCCTCGACCTGTAGCTCGACCGAGCTGCGCTCGAGCAGCCATGGCGCCGCCTGATGGTTCGACTTGATGCAGTGAATATAGTGCACACTCGTGGACGTGAGTAACGTGTTGAGCTTCTCAAGGGAACGGCGGAACGATGAGGCGATAGAGGTGAAAGCACTGCGACCAGGCAGGGATTTGGCCTGCAGCTTGGGGTCCACCAGCTCACGGACGAAGGGGGTGGCAGAGTGAGCGAGAATCTTCCTCAAGTTGTCGTCGACCCGCTCCGAGTTGGCTTCCAGGAAGCCTCGGGTGTCGTACGTGACATCGTGACCATAGTGGATGACCGTAAACTCGTGAGGATGGGCATTGGCGCGACGTGTGACAAGGCCGTAGAGGGCATGACACTCGGTGCCGATACTGCTGGAGAAGGCCTCGTCCGAGCCACCAAGTCCGAGACTTTGCCTGCGCGTTTGGTCGTCGAGGAGGAAGGCCACACCAGTCTGACCCGGTTTGCCTGGTTTGTTCGACAACAAATCGAGACACGACGGCTGAACAGCGGGTGCGCCAAAGTCGATACCCTCGGCGGCGAAGGCTTCGGCCTGCGCTTCCAGCACATCCTTGGACAGCTGACGCTGAAGCTGCTCATTTGCCCAGTTGATGAGGAACTGGGCGAGCGCGTTGCTCTGGAAGCTCTCAAAGCCGAACTGATGACGTGAGCCACTTCCCCCTTGGCCGTTGGACTTACGATATCGACGAGCGAGATACATGGGCCACCGTTGCGGGGTGCGTCGAGCGCATCGTTAATCTTCGCCACAAGCCACTGGTCGTCAGCAACATCCGAAAAATATGCCACTCACGTCAAAGACCCAGGAATAAAGTGAACGGACAAGACCATACTGAGCAGCGCGGAGCTCTTCACCGGTTCGAGCCGTCTCAAAGCTGTCGGAGCCAGCCTTGAAGGAACGCTTCTTCAGTGTTTTGCTGAGCTCTTGAGAGTCAAGACCAAGGGCCTCTGCCGCCTTGTCAATATCTCCGGCCATGAGATGATCAATGCCGCGGAGGACGGACCACATGCCCTCCTGCTGGGTGATACCGAGATGGGTGAGGCCCTTGTACACGTTTTCAAGTGCTGGTGGCGTCACACCCGTCTTCTGCTTCTCGCGAAGCAGCGTGATGATGTGGAAGGGGCGTTCCTCCGTGACACGGCCTCGCTCGAGAAGAAAGGTTGAGATGGAGGCACCGACGAGCTCGTGGGCGCTATCAAAGTGGATCTGTGGTGTGAGTACAAGCCGACGCGTCCCACTCACGTTGACAACCTTCGCGTATCGAGACGAGTTGGTGTTGTGGATGGTCGGAGCATTGCCGAACGCTTCCAAGACAGAGCTAGCTTGTGCCAGCTTCTCGCCCAGAGCGTGGATAGCCATGCCGCGTCCAGCGAGGTACTCGATAATGTGGTTGCACGAGACGGTCTTTCCTGATCCCCTGCACAAGTTAGTAAACAAACAAAACGTTCAGAAGACGTGTATGTGTCGACAGTGCTGTGCCCACACAGCTCAAGAACAGCTTCACTTTCACTCACGATTCTCCAGTAATGACAATGGTCTGATCCTCCTTCCCGCTGGAGAGCAGCGCTTGGTACGCATTCTCAGCTACCGCGTAAACGTGTGGGCGCTGGGCATACTTCGGGACCCCGTAGAACGTGCGCTGGTTTGCTATACCGTCTGGACCGTTAGCAACAAGCGGGTGTTTGCGGTCAAGGCCACTCACAAAGGTTGGGCACTTGGGCATACGGGTTGACGGCGAGCTGATGGTTAGACGGTGCGGAACACGGACACTCACTGTCAGCAGACCACAATGCGTGTACACCTCATGGGCATCGTACCGCTGTGCCAGCGCGTCTGTTAGAGCACCTAGAGGTCAGCGCTCAACTTTGATAACACAGCACGAGGCTTTGCCCGCCAGGTCAAAGTCGGAGGCGCTCCCAATGTCCTCAAAGGAGGGCATGGTCCACTCACCAGCAGTCTGATCTGTAAGAGATGCAAGATCATCAGACACGCCACGAGCTACCAGAGGTGCGGGCTCTGCAGTATTCTCGTAGCCGCTCCCGTTGATTGGTGGTGTCGGAGTCGGGGCCCGGGCGGCTGTGGAAGACGAGGGAGTTGCCATGGACGCCATTGAGACAGCGGTGGCCATGGCACGCAGTTGTTGCAGCTACGTGAAGCTCGACAAGGATGGGTTTAACGCTTATGCCGATAGGACATATGCGTGCCAGACCGGGTGAAGAGCGACAGAGGGAGGGATTCAAAGACCTCTCCAGGCCCGAGCGTCAAGCTGCCGAGGCCGCGGTGCGGAGGACGCGGAGAAAGCCGAGCGAGCGCGCAAGGCCACGTTGACGGTATCGCACAGAGCCGTACGCTAGAAGTGATTATCGTCAACAGCTGTTGATGACAAAGGACGAGAGATGAAAGTGAAAGGTAAAATGGGAGAATGAATGTGACAATCAGATCAGATCAACTTGGGTGCTGCTGTACAGATTGGGTTTCTGGGTGTGACAGTGTGGTGGGCGCGGTGGAGGTCGTACGTAAACCAACCCTCTGTGATCGTGTCACAGCCAGAGGTTGCCAGAGATTGCCAAAGTGTCGAAACCGTTTGTGATGAAGAGCGACCACAACAATGTCCAAGAACAGGACAATGGCAAAGGTGATCAAGAGCATGCATACATGCACAGCGAGTCAGTGAGTTGCGGTGGAACAAGGTCTCTGGAACCAGACCAAAAGCCGAGCGAGACACCTAGCCAGAGCCAGAGCCAGGGCCGAGGGGCAAGTGGAACCGCCAAAACTATGAAACACAGCCTAGTCTCTACTAAAAGATCGAGCCGCGTCGCGAACAGCGTGCTTCGGACCGCGCCGTGTAACACTCGTTCCCGGCCATCCAGAGACCCTTTCATCCTCACCGGCCTCACCCATCTCTTTCGTCTACATCTGCTCCTTCAGCAACTACAAAGACCATGATGGAGACATTGTGACCCAGTGTTAGCAGACACCCAAATGACACAATCAACCATTAACTTAAAGCTCATCTTGCGATCGTACTGTACTGTGTTGTACTGTGCTGATGGCGATCAGTCGGATGCAGAACACCGTTGGCTCAGAGATGACGACGCCAGGAACTCGCTAGCGGCAGTGAGCTGTGGCCGATATCAACTCGACCTGGACCGAGTTACAGTTGGACGACATGGGACATTGGTATGGTATAGGTGTTTCCGGCTATCTGCAAGGTCGGAATCGAGGTCTGGAAGGAGGATTCATCTAAACAGTATATCTATCTCAACTTCCGACTATCTATCCGTCATTATCATTTCTCGTCATAAATCGTTTGGGTTACTACTACGTTTAAAGCTACTGACGCCGTTGCTAACGACCTCTACACTCCGAATCCGGTTCCTCGCTCAGCGCGGCGAACGGCCTCCCGAATGCTCATACCCTTCATGTTCCGGAACGTGGCCATGAACTCATCGAGCGTGGGTTCTGGCGATGGCGAGCGTGCAGACGAGTTGCGCGAGCGCGTCGACGAGGAAGAGCGCCTGTACAGGCTGGAGCTGGAACGGCCAGTTTCCGTCGACGGTGCGGGAGAGACTGAGCGAGTGAACTGGGCAGATCCTTGGCCAAGGGCGTTGGGACTCGAGACAGAGCGCGGGGGCGGGCGGGTGCTACTTCCAGACCCAGCCAAGCCCAGCGCCGCGACTTTGTCCTGAATGCTGCGGCTTGTGGATCGGATGAGGGCAGCACCAGGACCATTAACGGCTTCTCGGGACAAATGTCGTGGAAACTCTTTTGCCGAGGGCGTGTCGCGCGGAAACGATGCTGCCACCGGGGTGGGTACCGACTCTACGTCGATGGCTGGGATATGAGCTCGGGCGGTCTTGGGCTCGATGTCGTCCTCCATGTCCAACGGACCGGACGCGAGTGCCGATCCGCGCCTCTCAAAGTCAAACGCACTCCCCTCCATCGGGGGCGTGCGGACCTGTTCAAGCGAGGACGTGGTGGTCAACGCCGGGCTGACACCCACTGATAATGCCCCTTCTCGCGTCCTCGGTGTGTACCCCGAGATATTCAGCCCTGCCACGGTCGACGAAGAAGGAATGTCGTAGAGGTCTTCCATCATGCCGCAGATGCCGGAGATCTGCTTCTGCTTGGACTTGACCGGATGGACCAAGTGCGGAAGGTTGTCACTTCCCATGCTTGGCGAGTACGGAAGCGTGGGTGAAATGTCGGACAACGGACGCTCGCGGGGCAGCGTAGGCGAGTCGTCGCACAGAGGGCGGGAGTACCTGTTGCTGCTGATCGGGGTCGTCGAACGTTCCGTCAAGTCGACCGTCGCGCCAATTGGGTCGCGCGAAACAGACCGAGAGATAAACTGAGAGTTGTGCTCAACACCACGAAGAGGTTGGCGCCCTGGTATCCCCTGGCCATTGCGATCGTGAGGGTCGTGTGCCGAGTGCTTGCGAGCCCTGCCCTCTGTGTGAACGACATCGTGCGGAGTCGACGCTTCGCTAGCGTCATCCCGGGCTCGCGAGAAGTCTATAGCACGGTCTCGCCCATAGTCAAGAACCGGGAGCGTCGGCGATTCTGGCAATGTTGGTGAGATGTCGGACAGTGGACGTTCGGTCTTGCGTGGAGGAGCCAGATCCAGAGCCGGTGGCAGGTGAGGTACGGGGGGTGGCGCCGACGGCACACCTGTTGCGTGATGAGCACGAGGGGACTTTGGCAGCGGACGCGCATTTCGCGGCAGTGGGGGCAGGGGCGCCTTGGGGGGCGGCAACGGTGCGTCTGCGCCTGCTGGCACTGGAGGAAGGGGACCATGGGTAAAAGCCATAGGCCGCTCCGAGCGAGCAATAGTTGCCGGGAGAGTTTCCACATCCGAGGTGTGCGACATGCAGCTCATCTGCGCTGAGGAGAGGCTTGTCCGCGAGGCGCTCCTTCGCACCTGGGACCCGTGATGCGCCGGCGTAGATGCGGAAGGGAAGTAGGACCCATACGCTCCGTACGGGGCGTGGGCAGAGTGCGACGACGGGGTAAGGACGGGGGCAAGGGTCGCCTGAGGAGAGTGCGCAGAGTGGCCAGAGTAAACCGAATGGGGCGTGTGCGGTGTGAGTGGCGTTCTTGGCGAGGGAAGATTTTGAGAGTAGGCTGAGCCTCTCCGATGCCAACCCGCGTGTGACGAGTGAGGCGAGTGGGGCTGCATGGTCGACTCTGGGTGGGTGTAAGATGAGGGGGAGTAGACCAGGCGTGGGGACGGGGGCGCGTCTCCTACGGAACGAGGGGAAAGGGAACCATTCTGATTGGGAGTAGGAGGCGCAGGTGGGCTGTTAAACCGTGATGAGGGCATCTCAACGCGCATCGGCGACATTGCCAGTTCACGTCTCCTCTTGGTAATCGAGAGAGGAGCGACAACAGGCAAGTTGGGCAATGCGCGGGCCAGGATCTGCTCGGCATTCTCATCATGGTCCTCGGTGGCTTCGAGAGCGGACATGAAAGTGAACACCTCGTCATCGATATCCAAGCGCGACAGGCGAGAAGAGGTGGCAGACCCCTTGCGAGGAAGGGTCTGAAGGGGAGACGCACTTGCTGACGCTGATAGAGCCGGAGACTCGGTCGAGGCAAACTCAGCCTCATTGTCGCTTGGCTCCAGACGCCGCAGCCCGTGAGCTTCGGGGCGCCTAAGCATGGCGGCGTATGATCCCAACCGGTCGAGCACGCTATGCCTGATCTCGTCCATGTCATCAACAGCCGCCTCTGCATGAGCGTCAGCAGAAATGACGACTGTCGGTCCATCGTTGGTTGGTTCAGCCGCGAATGATCTGGTTGGATCGGAAGCTGAACGACGACGGAACGGACGTCGGGAGAGGGAGAAACCACGCTCGCTGCGTTCGACCGGCGCCCGCTCCGGAACCTGAGCGTGGGTCGGGGTTGACGGCGAGTGGGACTGAGACGGAAGAGCGGACGAGAGGAGCGGCAAGTTTCCCTGACCGGTTTCCTTCTGCGGGGGGGCCTCTGCCTTTGTCGCGCCCGCGGCGGGCTCAGCCTTGGCCTTGAGATGGTGCTGGACCTCGTGGGAAGGTACGTGGGCATATGACCAGGCTGCTCTGCCACCACCAATGCCTACCATACCAGCAGTCATTCCGGGGGCGTGACCCCACTTGGCAATGTACCGTTCTTCCTCCTCGCGCTGGGCCTTCCATCGTTCCTGTCGTTCCTTTCGCTCCTGGATTTTCTTCGCCCTCTTCTCCTGTTCCCTCCTTTCCTTTTGCTCCTTCTTGTCTTGCTTGAGCTTCTTTCGGAGGTCAGACTTGGACATATTGTCCTGGTGATAGTCTGCATATCCCCAGTCGTCGAAGGGACCGTGAGGCTGGCTGCTGTCGTCCGTGTGGTCGGTAGCGAGACTTGTAGCGTGGCTCGTATGACTCGCGTGGCTGACGTGAGACGAGAGCGGAGCAAGTGCGTGTAGGAAACTGTCCGGGGGCGGACCGGAGCTTTTGGTGGGTTCGTTGGCGGCAGGACTGACCGGGGTGAGCGTCAAGCCTATGCTGTCTCCGCCGTATAGGCTAGTGATACGTGTCGGGAGTGCCGATTGCTCGATCGGAACGGCGAGTGGCGCCGAGCTTGAGGATGATTGAGGCTGCGCTTGAGGCGATGTCGGGGCGGGAACGGGGGCGTGGGCGGGGGCGAGAGCTTGAGCAACAACAGTGGCGAGAGGAGCCTGCACACTCTTCGGAGAATGTGTGTCGGTACTCGACGCCACTGTGAGCAGGGAAAAGCCCCTATTCCGTGACGGCGATGTAACAGATGTTCCAGCAGTAGTCAGACTTGTGACGGACGGAGCGCTACCTGAGGAGGAGTTAGAGGACATCAAGCCACGACGGGGAGACTTAATCGATGGGGGAGGAGCAACGGGGACGCGGCGCTCAACGAGCACGTCGCCACCGATACCCATTCCAAGCATCGGAATCTCAGTCGTGGCATGGGCAACGTCTCCGCCAATACCCATACCCATAGAGAGGTAATCGAGTTTCTTGGGCTTTGGTGGCTTGGGCTTCTTGACTTTTGGCTGGCCATCTTTTGAGTCTTTAACGGACTTGAGGCTCTTGACGCTCTTGCTGTCTTTGTCTTTTTTATCCTTCTTGTCTTTCTTGTCCTTCTTGTCCTTCTTTTCCTTGATGTCTGTAACCTCTGTAGTGTCTTTGGTGTCATTGTGAGGACCTTGCTGATCATGAGCGTGGTGATCATGTTCGTGGTCCGCATGCCTCGGCCGACCCTGGGCGGATCGCGAAGGACCTGCAAGGAATAGGTCGGGTTCCTCATCACCGGGATGAGAGGAACCATGGTGATGATTGTGGTTGCCGTGGTCGTTGCGCATGGTGGTGTCCCCGCCACTGTTATGGGTCGAGGCATCGCGTGTTGTCGGCTTGCGCATCATGAACCCGAACAAGCTCTTGCTTCGCCCAATCTCTAACCCGATTAGCAATGAATCCATGCGATCGAACTCACCCTTCCCGTCATTCATATTGAGTGGCTCGTCCAAATCATGGTCTAGCTCCCGTTTGAATGGGCGGGGCGAATCCGCTGCAACGGGTGCGGGTGGCTCGGGGGTCTGCTGTCGCTGGAGGTCGTTGTCGTCCAAGATCGTCAAATCGATTTCGGAACTATTCAGAGTACTGCGTTGGCGACGACCTCCGAGGAGTCCCATTCGGTGCTTCGCATGTGCGCTTGGTGGCGGAACCGCCGAGCCTGGGGCCGCTGGTGTTGATACCTCCTTGGTCGGAGCCGGCTTGGGTTTAGCCCGTGGGGGATGCGGAGTGGCGTAGGTCGAAAAATAAGCCGAGGGAAACGCATCCATCTTTGCCGTGATTGCCTTTTGGGAGGCTGGCTGGCCCACAAAGCGAGGTCGATGGCGCTCCTGGTCAACGTCCAAAAGTTATTCTTTGGTGATGGACAGGCCGAGCTGAGTGGGGTAGATAGCAGTATGCACGGGGGAATGAAGGGAGAGGGGTATGTTGATGATGCGCGTCGTGTCTTGCGCTGCCTTTTGATACGTGAAAGAAAGTTGGCTTTAGCTCATGAGCGACGCCAGATAGCTAAAGCCAGTCGTGAGGTGGAGGGGGAATGGCGAGATCCGTGTCCGATATCGCGATCTGATATTGAGTCTGGCTCAGTGTACGTGCAATCACACTGTTGCCAGCTTGATTGAGAGACACGACGTGTTGGGCGAAGACAAGACCACGGAAGGTCAAAGCTCAAAGGTAAGCGCTGTCGTTGGCGACTGACTATCTTGAACGACGCGAGGGTAGGGTCGAGTCCTGACGATAACCGGCTGGGCCGCCGTGGAAGAGTCGGTATGCTTGTTACGTTTTAGGTCTATCCCCGTGTCGCTGACGTGCCGCGCATTGTTCAAAGGACACCGCACTGTCGAGTAAGGTAGGGAGAGGAGGGAGCCAGGAGAGAATGCGAGGATACCAGCAAAAGGTTGTGAAAGCAAAGTAGCATGCGATGCGAGAAAAGGCGTTTCCAGCGACGCCTTAGCGCATAAGCGTCAGAGAGTGTCCAGTATAGCCATTCGCAGGTCCATGCTGGTCATATCCTGCAGCCACCGCGTGCCTTGCAGCAGAGACTCTTGACCCGCAGTTGAGCTGATGAGCACGGCGGGGTTTAGGCAAGGAAATAATCGAGTGCAGCACTCTTGACAACTGGGTCACGCTAATTTCTTTTTCTGTCCTTTTTTTTCGGGCCTAGCAGCAGAGAGAGTTGGAGGGACCCAGGCGAAACCGGTCTAGGTCAATACATTCCGGGAGTCCTTACTGCGCAATATGTGGGTAGATGGCCGACACTGACGCGTATCGATCAGGCATGAACGGCGGTAAATTCGAACATAAACGCGGGGCATCCACCCGGTCAGGAGCTAAAGCGTCAGAGAGTCTGATGTGGCGAGGAGGGAGGACAAGACGGAGACGACCCACATTCGGCTTACAGCGGCTTGGGCTTGTGGCCGCCCCCACCCTGTCTTGTGACATCCGACATCATACAGGGGCAGGGGGTGGCACGGAAAGGCGTTTGGCGGATGCGAACCTTCTGCAGGGGTCTGGAAGGGACAAGGGATCGATCAGAGTATCCTGAGTGGTGGGAATAGGTTGGTGCCACGCGTGCCACTTTTTTTTTCACGTGCCTTTGGGCTGGATGCAAGCAGACTAGCGGCATGCAATCGGGCGCGCGGGCGACCAATTCAATGGGACCATGCACCCACCTCCGATAACCGAGACTTTGCCTGGCAGGCCATAGCCTATGGCATGTCGCGTCCGACATGATAGGGGTGATATGGCTTGGCTGGCCTGAACGCGCGGCGCAGTGTTGCTTGTCTCCGCCCAGGGATCGTTGTACGCCTTTGTCTGCTTCTTGAGACACCAGGGCTTCCAGAACGCCTCGGACGACAACTGATACACATCCAACTGTTCTGAGCAATGTAGTCAGACGAGCTCGGTGGTCAGTGAGCGCGAGTGCCTTGTCTGCCAGATGGCAGCGTTATCGCCGTTTCTGGTACACCGTTAGGGACTCGACGCAGGGCTCGCGTGAGGGATGAGGGCGATAATTCCGACAGAGTATGATCGCTATTCGTTGTCACCCATATCAATTATCGACTGGAGGATAAAAGGGCGACACATTCAATATAAACCCATTCTCCGCACGACAGCAGGAATCAGTAGCGTCGTTTATAGCAGCATTCCCAACAAACCTCGCGAGATGCGAAGATACCAGTAGTGAAGGGCAGCCAGTCCGAATGTCGGCCCCGTCAGATGCCAGTTTCTCCGGCCGGCGTGGCACTTGACTTGTCACCCCGCCTTGGTCAGATAGAGGTCCATTCGAGTGCTCGGAAGTCAACTAGCCGGCGCATTCGCCGACAGGCCGCCGTTACCGCCGCTGACATGTCAAGATTGAAAGCAAAGGCGGGGCTGTGGCTCTTAAGGCCCGAGGCCGAGGCAGCGGATGCCCGTTGTATCGAGTCCGCGGGCCACCAAGGGGTCCGCGGGTGGGGCAATTCAGCGGGGTCTTGGGCTTCTAAGTCCGGCCAGTGGGGGCATTATAGGACCAACCAACGCCGCTCAGGCCGAGCAATAGATCAGGAATCGTCGCGGAGAGTTTCGACTCTGTGGGGAGGTATCGACTGAAAGACAAAAGGTGGCGGTGGCGGCGCCGCGGAGGCGGAGGAGGAGGCTGCAGTCTAGCACATAGGCACGAGGGGGCGGCGGCGGTGGAGGCGGAGGCGGCGGCTTCAGTGGCGGAGGACATTGCGCGCGGAGCGGGGTCGGCCCCCGGAGCAGGCGCCACAGGATCTCGGCTCGGCCCTAGTCTCGTCCGCCTGTTACATTGGCCATACATATCTGACAGGTGGACGCCACAGTTTGCCGACTCTGTCAGGTGTGGAGAAATGGGGTCGGTCTTGCCTCGGTCATCCATATCAGTTGCGTCGAGTTTGGCTCTTGGCTTCTTTCCTGTGGCGCAGGTGGAGCGGACGGTGGTTGGCTAAAAGTGGAGCAGTTAGAACCAAGCAGGGTTTCAGTGCCCTCCGTTCTGAAATGACCAATGCGTGGCCAATACACGGCGAAAGGTGAGGAAACGAGCAAAGGGCGAGTGAGACCTCGCCCTGTCGGCTCGAGACGGTTGAGACGGTGTCCCCACGAGGAATGGTGGGGACGAACAAGGGTAGGGCAGGGGTATCAAGGGAAGTTTACGAGATAGCTCGGAATGCCATTGTGCGTGTGCGCAAAGGGCTGGTGCTCGGGCGTAGTCCATTGAGTGGGCTCAGCCTCTCAGCTCTCACCATGATGTGATGCACCTGCTCACCACCAGTCGTGAGGGCAACCGATCAAGACAGGAACGTGGAGAGAGTGCGAACGCGACGCGTCAGAGCTGGAAGCGGTGACGGACAATATGACGAAAAAAGAACACGGGAAAGCGGATAGTGACTGCGAAAGCCGACCGGATATATGACCTTCACGGATTCCGATATCAGTAGCACCCGCGCACTGGGCGAATGGGGGCCATGCACAACGGTGAGGAGGCGAAAGAGCTGGTTCTGCGAGTGATGGTTGGGAGTCAACAAGAATGTCAGTGATCAGTGAGGACGTGTTCTTCTCGAATTGCACAGTCTCGCTTTCGTCACTCCCGGCCACGCGACATTGCCGTCGATGTGCAATGTAAAATAAGCAAGACAGCAGCGATCCCTCGGGCCGCAACCGGCCAATCCTACAACTGATCATCTGGGACCTGAGAAGATCGCTGTGGCAGCCTCGGCTGTCGACTTGGTATTGTTTATAATGTCTGTAGTCTCTGACAGCGGCCCATGGCTCTGGGATGCACTGTACTTACTGCCAGCCAGAAGCAGCTCGCGACTGAAATAGTGGAGTTGTGGAGATGAATGTTCACCACTGGCAAGCGACGACCGACTTGCCAACGCTCACCGCTGCCAGCCCCACATGGAACACGAGGACGAAGACGCCAATACCTATAACAACGGTTCCTCGTTACAGTCGCATTAAGCCACGGCGGCAAGCACAAACGCTCGCGACCTTCTTACATGCTTGGGAGGGCACGAGCTTGCTATGCCCGAAAGAAATGACTTCAATGTTTACCGCGGTCTGGCTTTCCCTGTGCACAAGGCGACGATATTGTGTGATCTGTGCGTAAGCCACCACACACCGCAGGACTCTTTCCAGCTCTATGGATGCATCATGACAACAACTTCACAGAGGAGAAGTAGGGACAGGCCAAAGAAAAACAGTCACGGTTCGCAGGGACATGGACGACAGGCAGGGAGTCGAGACAGGGAACAGAGAACAAAAAGTCCTCAACTACCCTCAACTATTTGGTGGACGGTTTCCGGCTACTGCTCGACACCACACGTCTTGCAATGCTTCTTTCTGGTCATTCCCTGGGCCTGTGCACTAACATCATGCCATTCGCGGCCGAGGCTATCGAGGCCAGGGCTCCACACCCGTCGAGCCGCCTTCAACACGCGACGAGGGACGAGGCGTCGAGGACGGCGACAAACATTGCTTGACATTCAACTCATCTTCATTAACGAAGCATCAAGCACTAAGAAGCATAGTCGTTTGTCACCACACTGATACTCCTAACGCTTCACGACATTACGACCAGCAAGCTCTCCACCATCACCGCACCCAACAGCGACAACGATCATCAGAGAAGCGGTGACTCTCCAGGACTTAGTAGTGACCCAAGAACGGTAACGCAGAACCATGGTGGACCGTGAACGCCAGCGCACATACAGCACAGCAAGCTACTTTCCCTCGCCGGTGCCGATCTCACCCATAGAGGGTACTTTTCTGGATAACATGTCGCGCCGCGACGTCTCGTTTGATATCCCTCGCTTGACGGATAAGGAGGTCGCGGACATCATCGCCGAGGGCCCATCCATTCGGGCGAGGATGGAGCGGCACAAGATTGATGTTGATTTTGGTGAGTTGAGTGTCGGTGGGGCGGTGGTGTGTTATGGTATGAGCGGCCGTGTGCTCTGTCTAGTAGCGATAGCAGGCAAAGTGCTTTTCAAGGTTCTCCAGGGCGGAAACCCAGACCGAACTGTAGGATCAACTGTCTGCAACGTTCTGCAGCGTTCTACACCCGCACGGTCATGACCTCAGAAGCCTCCGAAGCCGAGGAGTCACCTCGACCTTCGCAGTGGTATCGCGTAGGGATTCGGAGACATTGTGCGGTCGACTCCTCGAGGGTACGCCGAGGGTTTGACGCCGCTCAGGCCGCGGTCGCCATTGACTTCCATGATACCCTCATTTTGTGCTTCTTGCAAGGCCCTGGACTGACATTTCAGTCCTCGAGTGCAACTCGATGCTCCTTGAATGGGTTGCGATGCGCGAGCGACTTCTCCGACAGTGGCACCGTGTGCCTGCTGAGCTGATCGCGCCGCCGGCGACAACAGCTGTCCCGAAGGAGAGCCCACAGCTGCCGAGTCCGACGCCAACGGCTGCTCAGACTCCGGGTCTGTCCCGTGCTCGACACTCTTCCTTATCGTCATTACCCCCCCTGGGAGCGCTCCTTCAGCGCCGGCGGAGTCGTAGCCTGCGGGACCGTGCAACGGATGCGCTTGCCAAGAACCAGCGTGAGTGACCGTCCCTCGCTTCAGGCTGACGTTAGTGGTCGCTGGCTTCACCAAGCGCATGAAGCCTAGAAGGAAAGGTAAGTGAGCTTATGAAGTTTGCAACCTCGCGCTGCCTTCAGATCGCACTTGGGGCAGATGCTGACACGCAAGACTGTTCCTGCGCTTGCACATGTGGCTCCACCCCGGTTCCAACAAGCTCACTCAAATTTGACGACGATGCCGTCGTGGTTATCGACCTCCATGCCGAGTTGATCCGTTACGATGAGCTCTTGCGAGGACTAAAGGAGCGCTTTGACGACCGGGAGGCCGGCGAGGATGAGGATGAAGACGAAGACTACACACCCGACTCGATCGAGGTCAATTATGACTCAGCGTACGAGGCAGATGAGGAGTCGCTCACGTCCCCGATCACTGAGCATGGGCCAATGCACACGGCCATCAACCCCCCCAATCCCCGGTATCCCTGGCGGATTCCCGAAGACCCGGAACCCGACACAGACGAGGACGAGGTCTCCGACGATGGGGCAGAAACTGAGACCGAGATGGATTACGGGGACGGAGACACTTCCTCCATCCGCACGGCTACGCAGCAGTCTAGCGTGCCGCCATCTCCCACAACGCCCAGCACATTTGTTCTCGACGACCATCGCTCCAGCACCATCTCGTCCATGGGATCAAACAGCACCGTGGGGATCCTCTCAGCCGCGATGCAGATGGAGGCGCGTTCCATCCTCGGCTCAGAGTTCACAGGCGACACCTTTGGCATGCGCTCTTTCACCTCATCAGCGGGTGATTTTGGCTCGGTCGGATCCTACCGGCTGCACATGGACAGCTGCCGCACCACGATCAGCCACGCGGACCAAGAGCTGAGCGTTCTCCTGGACAAGTTGTTTGTCTTTGACGAGTCGGTCCTGACCATCGGTCCCGGTCCATTTCAAGGCGACGATGAGGCAAGCGAGTCACGCGAGCGCGCTCTTGGCGGGGCAGGGCGCGGCGTGCGCATCGCGACCGACATGCGGAATCGATCAGTAACAGAATTCGGCGTGCGGACGCGCAGCTTCACCGCCCCTATCACTGCTACGCCGTTTCATACCCCGGCCAATTCGTCAGACGGCCTGTCACATCCGACTGCTATGACGCATTCGGTCTCGGCAATGGCGAAGTTGCCGTCACAGGCTCAGGTGCAGCAGACTTCCGCCGAAGCATTCTCGGCCCGTCGATCGGTGGCGCTGGGAGGTGCCACTATTTACACTTTTACGCCAAAGATGCGGGATGGCGAGGACGGGACGGATGCCTTTCATCCAATGGAGCAGTTTGCGGACGCGTCGACTTTGGCGAGCCGGTCAAGTGCGAGCTAAGGGTTCGGGTGACGCCGACTGAGTGGCAAGGAGCAAGAGGAGTAGTCAGGTCACGAATAGGACTCCCGGTGAGAGCATTACTATCTTAATGAGTTGTAGAGTGTTGATAGATCTTTCGTTGTGTATGCCACCACCTGACAAACATAGCGTAGGCAACGGTCCAGAGGGATTAGTTGATCAAGCCTATATTAGAAGCTCGCGGGCTCGTTAGCCATCGTTAGTATGGCGACCGATCGCGCGCTTCCATCTCGAGCTCCCTTCCCTCCCCTCCATCGAAAAAGAATCGGCTGAAGGAACTGAATCCTCCTGTTGACGAGAGTGGGATTCGAACCCACGTCCGAAGACTGCGGAGAAGCTTGAGCTCCTTAACACAGCGCCTTAGACCGCTCGGCCATCTCGCCGGTGATGTCTCTCTTCCAGACGCCGCCTCGCTCGCCGCCTCGGAGCGCTTTCTCGCGCACGTTGAGCGTCGAGGTCGCTCATGGTGAGTGGTGCCATGTCCCCGCTGTTCGGTCCTTGGCCGAGTAGAGGGGTGAGCGAAGGGGTTTGTCAGGGTATGGGAAGCGTTGAGAAGGACCAATACGACAACGACAACCTGTAGCAGCTCAGCCAGCCTCGACTTCTGACGCTATTTATTGAGCCCCCACTTTAACAGTGTCCTATGTCAACAAGACGTCGACGTCATATCCACTGCAATCTCGCGCATTCTTTGTCCATATCTTGTCCTTTTGTCATCTCCGTCAGCCTTGCACGACTGTCATGTCCGAGAATGGGTCGATAACGAGGACACGTTACATCCTGGGGGCGAGGTTACGGAGGTCAGAGTTTGGTTCGCCGAGTGCCGATTGCCACGATCTGGCATGATCTACAGGAGACGACCTGCGCCTCGTCTCGCGCCGACCACGCACTCCTCGAGAACGTCCCTCTGGGCCCCCGATAGCCCCGATCCTGGCATCTATCCGAGGGAGCTGGTAGAACTTGCTAAGAGCCTGCCGGCGACGGGCGCAAATGAATCGATTCGAAGCTCGCGGCTTGGTGTTCTCTCGCGCGAACTCCCTCATCGACAGCCTGGCTGCTGTTGAGCAGCCGTGTATGGTGGATTCTCAGCTCGTTGAGACTGGCCTCCTACAAGGAGATTTGCTGATGCTTGCAGTAGTGTGTAAGTGCTGCATTGTACTGACTGCTGACTGCGCATGGGACATGGGACATGGGACATGGGACTGCTGCCACACTGACAGTTTGCCACTCGCCCAAAGAAAATGTACAGTACAGTCACCCATCAAGATACACACACTCACACACACACACACACACTCACACACAATCACGCGTCTACTCACTCTACTGTGCTCTGCGTTTCGTGTCTTCCTTTGCCTTCCTTTCTTTTGCTATTACTTTTGCATCTCCTTCACCATTCATCTCTTCCTCACCATCAACCCTCTCTCGCTCTCTCATTCATTCCTCTTTCACGCCGGCATCGCTCACTCTTAAGCCGCTCATCATCGCGGCTTCAACGACTGGATCGACTGGACTTGGACTCCGTCAACCAACCATCATTAGCGCCGCAGTATCCATCCGAGCAAGCTCCGCGTGCGTCACCGTCCGTCCCAACTCCGCAAGATTCGTGACATGTCGTGTCAAGACGACGACCCGTAAGTTCTCTCTTGGTTAGATGCACATTCGTAGCTAACATGCTGGCAGCTTTGGCGTCGACCTCAGCGTGAGTTTTGCTCTCGACGACGTGCAGCGCACCATCAGCTTCATGGTCCTTTGAGGGTATGCTAACAACCCGCGCAGGACGATGATGTCGATGTACCCCAGTACCGCGCTTCCCCTTTCCTGGGTCGTCTTGTGTTCAATCGAGAGGCCACTCCCCACACCTCCCGGCCTGTGGCACGCTCGCCTGCCTCTCCAGCCATGATGTCTGGGACCTTCGAAGAGTCGCAGGTCTCCCTCAGCGAGACGACGCAAGGCTCGCGCGACACCGATTCTCCCGGCCGCTTCCAGTCATGTGAGGAAGGCGTTCCAGACGCCACACCCCGCCAGGCTCTTTCAAAGGCTTTGGCCATGCTGGAAAGCAGGCTCGACTTGGCCGACGACCCCGCCAGGAAGGTCGACATCCTTCAACTCATCGTTGACGAACTGCACAAGGGTGTCCGCGCTCGTGACGCTCGCATTGAAGACCTTCTCCACAAGGACGCTGAGAACTGTGAGCGTGTCAAGTTCATGTCTCATGAGTTGGAGCAGTATAAGAACGCGCACGAGGAGGCTGAGTACCGCTTGGACAACGAGCTTGAGAACTTGGACGGCGAGCCCAGCGACCTTGCCGCTGCCTATCTGGAGATTGAGGATCTCAAGCACCAGGCCGCCATCAAGGACGAGCTCTTCTCTAAGACCGCCTCAGAGTTGAGCAACCTCAAAAAGACCCTCAACACGCTCACGGAGAGCCTCGAGCGCAAGGACCTGGCGACGGAGAAGAAGGACCGCCAGATCGAGAGCAAGACTCGCGAGCTTGCTGAGAAGGACGAGGTTATCGCCAAAAAGGACCGCCGGAGCGCCAAGAAGACTTATCAGCTCGCTGTCATCTCTGGTCAGCTCGTCGAAAAAACCACGCAGATCGACGACATGAAGGCCGACTTGGAAGAGAAGGACTCGCTCCTCGCCAGCCGTCTCGCCGAAAAGGACCGAATCATCGGCGCCAAGGACGCTCAGATTGAGGAGCAGGAGACGCGCCTGGCGGCTCAGCGCACTGCGCTCGATGCTAAGGAGGCAGAAGTCGCGGAGGTCAACGCCCGTCTGGATACCGTCCAGGAGGCGCTGCTTGAGGCTGAAGCGGCGACCACCGAGGCGCAGGACGATGCTGGTGCTGCGTGGGAGGCGCTGGAGGAGAAGGAAGAGGAAGTGGAGGAGAAGGAGCACGATCTGTTGATGAAGGACTGTACCATCACCGACCTCGAGCACAAAGTCCTCACCAAAGATAACGCCATCAAGGACCGCGAGCGCAAGCTCGCTCTCAAGGAAAAGCGCATGGAGAAGCGTGATCGCCTGATCGCGTCCCATGAGGTGACGATCGCCAAGAACGCCAAGGCCCTGAAGGCGAATAACCGCATCATCATGAAGCTTTCTCGTCAGGTTGATGGTCTGAACCTCGGCGTGTCTCGTCTCAAGAAGAAGGCCCACACCACCAAATCCACCTACAAGGCCAAGCTTCGCGACGCGCAGTGGGCGAAGGAGCTAGCGGAGGCAGCAAACGTGTCGGTATCGCCCAAGTACGCTGAGGTGGAGAGGAAGATCAACAGCTATGGGGCCGTCCGCTCCGTGGACGACTTGACCCTTCCGCAGATCTACAGCCTGCTGAAACTACTTGTGCCGGTCGAGCCCGGCCCCGCCGCATTGCTGAAGCTGCGTCCCAATCAGCGGCAGTCCGACGTCGCCTACCCCAACTTCAACGTCGACAAGGAGAGTGTGCGGTCGAGTGTGCGCTCCGACATCTCCGATTATGGCTCCAATGCAGACACCACTCTAGTTTCCAACGACTTCCTCCGTTTTACTCCCTCGACCAAGCTCAACAAGAATGGCAAACGCCCTGCTACGTCCACGCCCAACCGCGCTTCCAAACGCGGCCCTCTCCAGCTCCCTCTTCCCTCTGCCTCTCGCACCAACTCCTCTGGCACTGGTCACGGCACCTCTGGTTACTCGAGTGCTGAGGAGTCCTCCTTGGTCACCGACTCCGAGACCCCCGAGGACTCTGATGACAATGAGTTTGGCGACGACTCGGGCGAAGACTCTGAGGGGTCCCTTGGTGAAAACGAGACCGTCAGCGACGATGATGACGATGATGACGACGAAGACGACGAAGACGACGAAGACGACTCGGACTCCGAGGCTGTGACTGCGCCCCGCACTGTCTATGAAATCCGCCTTCCTCGTCGTCCCGTTCCCATTATTCTGTGATTGCGAGCATCGTCGCGCTACCCCTCCCGAAACTTCCGCCATACAGCACATGTTCGACGTCGCATTCACAAAGCTGTACCATAGCAGCTCTTAGTTACTGTGTATAACGCATCCTCACGTCCATTCACTCAACGCCATTCTAACAAGCTACGTTCTGCGTCCATTCTTCAACACACTTCCCCTCCATCAACCATGCATGTACTTCCGCCGTCCCGTTCACCTGTAGAGAGAGTCAGCATGCATCTGGCCTCATAAACCATGTCTGGGCAGTTCCGTTTGGAAGGACTAGTTGAGGTGCATCGTGACGTTCTACAAGGAGACAGGAGACAAAGGACAAGTAACTTGGAAAGACAACTGGGATTCGCTATGCGCCAACACGGAGCGCAAGATGGGAGAACAGGGGAGGAATGTTGACAAGAGGTTGTGCGAGAGTGGATTGAATGTACTTTTGATCATCACTTGAGTCATCAAGGGCGAGTCGTACTGGGTCGTGCGGGCATGAATGTATCTACAAGGGCGTGGCGTGCGGTCTGTGGTGGGGAGGACCGAAGAGTGAAGGGATGGATCGGATGATGGCATAAGGTGTGCAGAGTGGGAAGTGGAGGCGGTAAGGCCTTATCGAATAACACGCCCGCCGGGCGCGTCGGCGCAGACATCAAACGTCTTGTGCGCCTTCTTGCCAATGTCGGGCGGTGGGGCACCCTCGCGGGTCGGCGACATGAGGGGCGTCGGTGCAGCACGGTCAGCAGTCTTCCCGAATGAGGGCGAGAAGGAGGGCGGTTCGCGCGCAACGGCCAGACGGGCATGCTTCGCGCGCCGCTCGCGCTCCGCCAGGTCGGGATCAAGAGGGCGCGCGGGCGACCCAGGTGGGCGGCGCGGCATGGTCTGACCATGTGCCTGATGGAGGGCCTGCGGGTTGTGGGCGCTGGCGCCATGGAGGGGGAAAGTGGGGTCACTGTTTGGGCCGGTGCGGAGTAAAGTAGTAGTCGTGCCCCGAGAAGGGTGGGAGCGGTGAGCTTCAGGCGTCCCGGCGTGCGCGGAGGGCCGCTCGCGAGCCACGCTCGTCCGGGGTCGAGTGGGATTCGAGGTTGGGGGAGTGGCGACTCCGGAGGTCTGCAGGGGAGCTTCGCCGCGCAGAGGGGCCGACGTCTAACGTCAGTACGAGTGCATGGGATGGTCCTAAACAAGGCCTGGTGGAAGGACACCGGAGAAGGATGCTGCTGATGACACCAGATCCCACCGATAACGGCTGCGCCACTCTAACGCTTGCTTATCCAGAGTCCATAGTAATAAGCTCAAGCTACTCACCAGGCCGCGGAGGGGAACAACTGGACGCCCCGTCGCCGTGCGTGTAGCCTTACGCCGGTGGTCTGCGGTCAGCGGTGTGTCCCGTTGGGTGGCAACTTTTTGGAAAAAAAAAAAGTCCGTCCTGACGAGCACCTGGTGCGCTCGACGGCGACGCGGTCTCAAACGTACTGAGGTTCTCCATAGTCGCGGTAGCTATCGGAGCTAAGAGGGTGGATGTATTGAGATTCTCGTGAAAGGTCAAAGAAGGAAGTGTGGAAGCAAACAAGTCGAGTGAGTGATAGAGAGCTTTGGAAAGTAAACAAAGGAGGCGAACGCCAAAAGCTCGGGTGGCGAAGAGCTAGGCCTGGAGGTTTACACAACACGGTCAAGACCCGAGCTAGACAGTGAGCACATGGAGCGAGGACAGAAGAACACATTTGAGGGAGTGTGGTGATTGCATGCAGCCCGCTATTACAGGGAGAGGCAACAATGATCAGGAGCCTGGGTGCCCCTGCCTGGTGACTGGGATGACAGCCGTCTCACAGCTGAAGCCCGCGAGGCAGCCCGGTGCATTTGGATACTGAGCAGCACAAGCGTGGTACATACCTGGCCCAAGGCTTGTCTATCGCTACAGTTTCTCGTCTTCAGTGAGTCCGAACAATGAGGTGGAAAGTGTGAGGAGCAGTGAGAGGTAAGAGGAAATGGAGTTAGACGACAAGATGGTCAGTCATTAACGGTGTTGTTGTCGTTGGGGTCCGGGTCGCTGGTCGCTGACTGAACGAGAACACGTGACATGGAATGTCGCACTGATACGAACCAACATTCCGCGAGGCGTCGAGACCTTGGTTAGGGCAGCATGCACAGAGCCCGGCAGCTCTACGGCAGGAGATAGTCAGAGAGATAGCAATACCCGAATGTAGTCAAGAGCTAGCGTGTGCGTGTTTCGCATGCATGGTCACGAGCGAGGCAAGGCCATGCTGCCCATTGTTATATATATATTGTGGACTGGAAAGCAACAAGCGCAAAACCAGTCGCGTCACGACTGAAAACAAAACATGACAAAAAAGTCAGTCACGGTCAGTTTCGACCTCCCCTGTCACTCCCCATGTCACTCCTCGGTCCAGCCTTCACCTCATTTCCCTTCCTCTCGTCGACGGCCGATATTGCAAGTCGCTGACTCAAACCAAGACTAAGAATGCAGATGGATATACATTTGTTGTACCCTTCAGAGTCTCCTCAAGAAGGCTGACCGTGCGCTGGACGGACGGAAACAACCCACGACGCGCGGGGGAGGGTTAGTGGAGGGAGGACCAGTGGTCGGGTTATCATCGGGACTCGTCATCAAGGCCGAACGAAGGGTCTGCTTGTCGTTGCTCTCCTTCAACCGTCACAATGGTACATCGGGCCAACTTTGACAGCCTCGCTGCTCCTGAGCTATTCCGTCAGCGTAAGGACATCCTCAGGGGCCCGATTTCCATCAGCCGAAGTGTGGCCAGCACCGTTGTTCGGTGCCATGAAGACTCTACTTGCAACATGGTTGCATGCATGGCACTCATTGCCTGCATCGATTAAGGTAGCGTTCTCTTAGCGAAACGCTCCACAACATTGGCATGGGAGGAACCGGGGCCCTCACTACCTCGCTGGCATGGTTCAATGTTTGTTTGCAGCAACTTACTTCGCGCGCAGCACAGCGCTCTTGCTTTGCGACCTTGCAGAAAAGCTGGCTGCAGCGACGGATACTCAGTCGCAAGATCTCGAGCGCCACCAACTCTACCGTTGTTGCAAGGTGCATCCAGCCCGCCAGGCTGAACTTTGGCCGTAGTGGCGGGCAGCGACGAGCGTGACGTCCATCTAGACCAATGGACGGTGTGGCCCCAGCCGGGTCTCGTCTCCTAAGCTCAACGCGAAACAAGCGTTGGTCGTTGCTCGAAGCATGCATTGCAGGCAGCAACCTGTCCCAAACACTACAATCACATGGCCGCGACATGCATGGCGAAACACAAGAACATCGGAAATAAAGCCTCGAGCGTTACTGGTTGTTGGAGCTAGAGCTACCAGACATGAGCAATTGAGAACGACAACGGTGAACACCAATACGCCAGCCGAGACAACGCTGTCCAGCTGCTGTTCTGATCCTTTAGGATTCATCTTTGGTTACGTCTTGTTTCAGTACCTGAGACCCAACAAACGCAGTCGCGCAGTGGCTAGCTTCTGGTACTCTCCCCAGAAGTCTCCTGAGCGTGACCCGTTGCTTGGTTGCATGCCGTCAACATGGAGTATGACAAGGTTTGCTGGTCGAACGTCGCTCGCCAGGCAGGCACCAGCCAATTGAGCGAGGTACGGAAGCTCCTGGCTTGACGTCTGGCGCAGGCGTCAATAACGTACTCAACAGGCTGGAGTGGTAATGGCGAGGAATGGAAGCGTTACTGATGCAAGCCATGCATTGAGGACGGTGATGATTGGTGGTGATGAGAGTGCAGATGGGCTGACAATCAGCCTGCGAGCCATCCATCCCTGTTCCCCCCCATTGGGCGCTTGTTGCTGGTTCGCGGCTGATTTTCTTGTCGCGTCCTTGTTTATGGGGCCAGTCGACGTCGTCTCGCGGCTTGTCTCTCTTCCACCATCTTTCATTCCTGCAACTACTTTACTCCTACCTCACTTTTATCTTTCTTCTTCACATCACCCACCCGGCACAGTGTGTTCCTCCGTCGTCCCCCTTGCGCGTCCTTGCTTTGTGCGTTCGATCCTGCTTCCCGGCTCCGCCCATCCGCCTTGCATCACCATCACTGGCCGTCTTTCCGCAGATTCTCGCAGACTGCTCGACGACACTAATAGCGGACTTACACCACTCTTCGCTGTGATCCTTTCCAACATGTTACCACCATTCACGAACTTTGCAAACCATTCTCTGCCCTCTGTTCATGTGGACGACAGAGTTGTAGCTACTCGATCTCGGCTCCCGCATTTCCCAAGCCTGACGTTTCGATCTCGGCCATTCCGTAACTCGGTGGCCATGTCGCAACCCCCGCAAAGTGCACCGACTGGGTCGCCATCGCGTCCTCACCGCAGCTCGCGCTGGAACAGGCGTTCTCGAGTGATGCCCCTCGGCTTTAGTCTTAACAACCGCAACTCAACTCTCCCTCGGCGAGAAGTCGACTTTGGAGTCTGCATGATTGATGACGAGTGGGCCCTCCTGGTTCACACCAAGAATGACTTTGACCAGCTGGCTCCGGTGGTGCCCGTTTCGCCTCTGGGAACTATGGACGTGAACGTGTCCCCGTCCGACTCGCGCCAGTCGAGCGGCACCTTCAACGCCGAGGCGCTCAATGCACTCGAAGGCAAGCGAGACTTCTCCTCAAACAACCTGCAACAGACTGCCGACATGTCGCGAGAGACTCTGCACAATTTGCAGAACATTCCGACTGCGGTGACCATTCCGGAGAGGCGTTCAAGCATCGACGGAGCGCGCCAGCCCATGGCTCACCTCCGCCCACCCCCAGGCCGCCCTGTATCCGTCATTCATCCTCCGCCCACGCAGGCCCCAGTCTCTTGCCTCCGCCGTCAGTCTCTGCCTCCTCAGCTTGATGGGACACGCCGTGAGTGTTGTGGTTGCGAACGATGTTTACGTCCGAAGATCTCATTACTGACATTCTAGCGACGTCGATCAAGTTTGCGGACGAGGCCCCGTCGCAAGAGGCGGCTCTAGCTCAGCGCGCAGCAACCGTGGCGTCATTGAACGAGACGCTGCGCCTCCGCAAATCATACGCCACGCTCCAGACCCAGCACGCCCATCTGTACGACGCGGCGCTTGATGCCCGTAACGAGATTGCCCGTCTTCGCGGCCAGTTGGACCATGCCCACGAGGTCATGGAAAGCCTCATCAACTGGGGACTGGCGATGCAGACGGAGAACGAGATTCTGCGCGAGCAGATCCCCAACGGCGGGGTCGCTATGGGTCCTATCCGCGTCAAGAGCGCTGGTGAACTGCGTGCTCTTTTCGACATCAACTTTGGCCGTTGCTGAGCCATCCCGCAACCTGTGTTCAATGGTTCCAGCACCGGGCATCCGAGGTTCGGCAGCTGTGACTCAGACGCCGCCGCAAACGCGGAGTCACACGCACGATAACACTGTATTATACGACACGACATGACACGACATATCATCTTACACACGACCACTCACTCTCTTCCCCCTCGCTATCTTCCTTCAGACGTTTCCTGCCTCATCTCCATTGGACAATTTGACATTGCCTCCCTTCCACTCTCGTCGTATATGACTAGGCCTCCCGGACTGGATCCGAGAGGAAACCTTATGCAGAGCCACTCTCCTGCTGACTCTCGAGGCATCGATTCTATCATACATCTGCATGTATATATACTTGTGACGCAGCTCCCAGTAATGTAGTGGTCTGTGCCGGCCAGATCCCTGCGTGGCGGGAGATCTGCCTCGTGCTCGCCGCGTATTCAGAATGAGCCGCATGTGCTGCTCATGACACTTCCTGCTTGCCATCCGGCGCAGACTCCTTGCCATGTCCTCGAGGCTGCGAGGGCGTTGAAGGGCGTGGGAATGAGGATATGGAGGTGGCCTGGAACCCACACAGCAGCCGTCTCCACAACCGCGTACTCTTAGTCCTCTTTCTCATTCTTCACTCACATACTCATCCATACTCACATACTCATCCATCCTCATACCTACCTGAAGACTTACACCTACCACCATTCACACCATGGCCGAAGATACCGTCATGGCTGACTCCGCCGCTGCTCTGGAAGACGAAGGGATCCCAGTCCCCACTGCAGTCGTAACCGTCGCCACTCCCATCCTCCTCCCCGTTGTCGTCCAGCAAGAGAAAGGAGTCTCTGGCGATGAGCAGGTGGTCGAGGTGGCAGCCGAATCAGTCCCATTGCTGGTCGCGAATCCGACCGAGGCCATCGTACTTTCGGTCATCAACGTCGTCGAAACTATCGAAACCGTCACTGAAGAGGCACCTACTCTCGCCACCGAGACCGTGAAGGCCGATGCTCCAGCAACCGACGCGGCCAACCTCTCCGCACCCAGCTCGGTCTTCATAGAAAGCGACGATTCCGCCCCCAATACCCTAGTCGACCGCACTCCGAACTCGGCTGAGCTGGAGACTCCATCCTCATCCCCGGAGACCAGTCTGGAGCCCAGTGCCCAATCGTCGCCCCCGGTTGGAACACCCGCAGCTGCGGCTATCGACAATGACGATGCGACTGCGCCCGCGCTCATCGATGCTGTGAAGGCTGAAAGCAACGAGGACGTTGCGCCCCTGCCTCGTCATGAATCGTCTTTTGCGTCCTCTGGTGGAGGTAACGCCGACAAGGAGCATGCCGCTAAGGAGGATGCCGTCGAGGTACTCGGCAGTGAGGATGTATCGAGAGCCGCCCATGACGAGACCGAAGCTGTCGTGGGTGGTCAGGATGAGAAGTCGAAGACCGCGACGTCGACAGCCTTCACCCAGGAGTCCTCCGTACCTGTCACCGCCACTGGAGTCGAAGACATCAAGATTAAGACAGAGACAGACGATACTAGCTCGGCCTCCAGCCAGACCCCGGGTGATGGCAACCTCCCTTCCTCGCCGACGGGTGGCGCCGACCTCGACAAGAAAGATGTGTTTGGCAATCACGTCAAGGTCAAGGTCAAGGACGAGATCGTTGCCGAACCCGCAATGGCTGTCGATCTTCTGTCCCCCGCGACCACCCGTGTCAAGAAGGAAACTGCCTGTGCTAAGCGCACTCGCTCAGAGAGGTAAGGCTGCTCGCAGTTCATAACTGACACTAGCCCTTCTCGCGACTCTGAGCACAAACGCAAGCGCAACCTCTCGGTCAAGCTAGAGCCGCAGATCGAGCCTAAGGCTGAGGATTCCATGCTGGAGGACGCCGACTCGGTCAGCCAAGAGACGGTCAACGACAAGCTGTCCCATTCTGGTGCTAGTTCGGACACCGCCTTTCCCTCCCCGGACACGACTATCTGCGGCGAGGCTGACCGGCGCTCTCGGATTGCGTACCTGGCCTATCTCGCAGATGTGAAGCCGCCCGACCTCAAGATAGAGCACGAAGAGGCGATCGTCACCAGCTCGGGCGACAAGTACGTCGTCGACATGAGTCACCCGCGTGCACACGAAGGCCACGCGGCGCTGAACACCCTGGTCCAGCTCGGTCTCGTCTGGCTCGCTGCCCCCACCACCACCGGTATGGGACCAGTACCGTCTTCGCCTGCAAGCTCGGCCTCGAGCAACCGCTCCTCCTCGCAAGGCTTGCTCGTACCCGTCGGCAAACTGAATGTCCTCAGGAGCGTCATTAGCAAGCTCGACGCGGCGTGCGAAGAGCTGAAGGCGAACTTGTCCCCCGTCAACGAGCCACAGCCCCTTACCGCCAGGCACTAGACGCCGACTCGGGGGGCTGTCAAGCTGGATCGACCGAGCACATAAGGAGAAGATACGATTGGGGATACGGATTGACTGTGTGAGTAACACAGAGAAAGAGGTCGATGGGCAATAAGCATGTATGCACCAATCAGAACTGCCATTGCTGCCTTCAACGCGGGGTACTGCCAGAGTCCCGTACATACACAAGCCTCGGGGCGCAGCGAATGCGCAGTGGTTTTGTCGTATAACGATTTTGACTGAAAAGGTGCTCCAGCAACACGATTTGTGAGTTCTCGTAATCCGGGTTCGATGCCCGGCAAGACCTTTTTCGAGTCTGGTGGCTCCAACAATGAGTCCACCACACTTGCTTTTTTGCCATAAAGCCATATCTGCTTTCAAAGAGTCTTGGAAAGCAGTCAGATGTCAGCTTTTGGGGGCAGAAACCTGCTGACGTGATCGTCGATGTCATGCGTATCGTTGATCACTGGAAGGATCGTCATGGAGTGTGCAGGCGTGTGGATGTGGCGCCCAGGACAACACGGATTTTTGTCTTGGTTTTTCGGTCGAGTTTTTGCACTTTGCGACAAAGCGATTTTCACGCCGCCACATGCTGTCCAGTATTCAGAAAGGCACTTGATCAGACGAGGGAGGGCTATATCATATGTAGAGCGCCCCGTTCCGCGCCGAGTTTAGCGCCGAGGTCACCACTGCCCACAGCCACTACGGAGTATCTAGATCTGCATAATAGGTGCCATGGCGGGGCACCGCCTGAGCTCCACAAAGAACAACCGCGAGACATGACGTTGCTTAGTGCCGAAAGGTGATTGCCACAGTTCAGCCAGACTGGCGGACAGCCACCACAGAAGTCATTAGCGCAGTGGCACGGATGGCGGTGGCTGACTCCCACTCTCGCAATCATTGAGCGCCCGGCTGAGGCGTCGAAGTTAGCGAGTTCACGAGACTAAACTCCGGCCACGCCGCCGCCAAGAAGAACAAGGCTGTGAGACGACTCGCCGTTGCATGCCGCAGGGACCTAGACCTAGACCCCTGGTCTCAGCCAGCCCCGTGGCCTGTTCCACCCACGGTGACTTACAGGCTCTCACTCATCCCCAATGGTTGTTTTACCATGGTGCCGTTGTGCCGCAGATGTGTCTCACCGTTGCCCGGTGAGATGCTCACGGACCCTAATACCCCCTCGAATTGAACAAGGTACAGCGCCATTGCGTGGGCTTTCAATGCGCCCAGAAGTCGTTCAAGCGCGCTGGAGGAACGCCAAAGCGACGTCCGAAGGAAGCGGCCCGCTGTCCTGAATTTCGGCTTAAGGGATCTCGAGGCCCGGGCCGTGTCCTGCGGAGTGGGTGGGCTGGGAATGTTGATGCTGAGGAATGGAAGACACAGCAGCCTCCGGCTTCCCACAAAGTCGCATTCCGGCCGTGGAGGACGTGGAGCGTGGTGGAATCGGCACGCCGTCGCAGCACTGGCGTGGTGTTGTCACGAGACTGGTGTAACACCGGCCAGGGCGATGTCATTGGTCGGAGCCGAGGCGATTCCCTTCCATACGGCAGTTGGTCGCAGCTGACACCCACCCCTCCCTGGAGCACATGCGACGTCAACCAAGACCACGTGCGGATAATCTGCATCATCGCAGCCACCGCTAGGGCAAAGATTCCTCCCTCATCTTGAGGCACTAATGGGTTCGCCACGCTGCGGCTGGGCGTCTTCATTGTAGTGGTGGCACTTCTCATCCCCGAGCAGCTGTTGTCCGCCCTTTGCTTCTTCGGCACATCTTCGGCACATGACCCGCCACGGCTTTGCTACGGCTCCGCCACATCTGCGTGTGAACTCTATGCAATTCCAGTAGATGACCACAAGCGCCACCGAAGCTCACAAGCCGCCTCACCTTTCAGAAGCTCGCACGACGCCGAGGTGGCTTGCCCAGAATCCAGCGGATGTTCTTGTAAGCCCGACGCCAGTATAGAAAGCCTCCGCCCGCTGAGTCCACACATGACCTTCCTGCGACCCTGCCGAGTATCGGCCCCGTTGGAGCACGTACAGTACTATTATCCAAGACAGCGGCGCACCTGCCTCGGCGCACCTCGTCCTCTCGGGTCCAAGAGCCCCAGATCTTATAGGGTCACAAGATGGAGCTTTGAGGTGCTCGAGCGGTAAGAACCAGGAGCTTAGGGAGTACTTGGGTCACGGGGTGGTTCCTTGATTGCGCTGAGCTCGGGGAAGGAGAGAGTAGGATGATGACGGCCTGAGATGACGAACGACCCCCTCGATTTGATAAGAGGAGCGTGCGTCAAGTGAACCACGTACGGAATCCATCTGTGCGTGAGATAAGACATGAGGGCTAGATACGCATTCTGAGTCAGACGTTCAGTCCCGCGAACCATGATGAGAGAACCAGAAGGTTTTGCCTCATCTCAAACGCCACGCTCAACCGCCAAGGAAAATTACAAGTGAACATCACATCGAAGCTCTCGACAGGAAAGCAAAAGAGCAACTTACACGAAGAATGAGTTCATATAGTACATAGAGAGGACAGAAGCATGTAGTAGTACAGTACAACTGGCCGTTGCTTGCGGGACAAGAAGAATCCAAAAGATATAGGAAAGCAGGACAAAATCGGAAAAATTGTGGGACGTGGTTTATGAACAGATGATATGCGATGGGATGTGTGTGAGAACTTTCTTGAATAAGTTAGAGGAAGACCGAGTCCGCAAGAATGGGACGAGGCCGCGACGACTTGATGGCCCGGCGGGTCGTGCGGGTCGCCCGAGTTGGGGTCGAAGGCACGTTTTTACGGGTCTTCTGTGTCTCCAACTCACGTTGGAGGTTGCGCACGAGGCTCTCAAGCTTGTTGATGCGTCCTACGAGCGCAGAGCGGTCCATGAACTTTGTGGGCGTCAACGGTCCAGAAGCGGTGGAGGAATACAGCGGCAGCTGGCCGAGGGGCTTGCGAAGCGAAATGCGAGGACCGTACCTGGAGGTAGGCGCAAACGAAGGCCGCTTGGGTGCCCAGGGGGCCATCGCCCTGGAAACCACAACCTTCCGAGGAGTCGTGGTGGCACCAAGAGTGAATGGAACAGGTGCAAGCTCGATGGGCGAGCCAAGGACATTCTCTGCTGTGTTCCCCACATGGGACGAAGCCACCGGGGGAGGAGAAACCGCAAAGAGCAGATTGCGCTTGGAACGAGGGAGCTTGGGGCACTCCATGGAGGGACCACGAGGAATGGACGGAGGAGGAGTGCAAGGCGCGACGCTGGTGCTGGCGGAAGGTGTGGGGGCACTCAGAGAGCCGAGGTTAATGGTGGCACCCTCGTCCTCAGGGGTGAGGGGAGGCGAGTGAGGCATGGGGACTTTGCGAGAAGCGGCAACGGCAAAGAGCCTGGCGGTGGGCATAGGGGTCGTCTGCTCTTCAATCACTAACCAAGTCAGCAATAATTCTCTTTCCAAACAGAGAAGAGCTCCACTTACTTCGCTTGAAGAGATGACGAGCAGTGTCAAACTGCTTGGGACGGTTGTAAGGGGTGCTGGGAACTTCGGCGTTGACGTTGCGGTTGGGACCCATGGCGAATTGTTAAGTGGACGTGGGTGGGTTGTGTGGCAGTCTATATGTGTGAGAGGGGAGACCCAAACTTGGCGTATGGGATGATTGTTGATGAGACGGAGTTGATCGTGGCTTAAGAGGCTTCGGGAGGACTGAGAACCACTTTTAAAAAGGATGGAAGTCGAAGGAAACGTCCGACAGTGGCTGTGTCACAAAGTCAGCGCACAGTTCTATTTGAATGTTCAAGTCCAGTGACGAGTGACGAAGGCAAAATCTCAGTGGACAAAGGCCCGGGATGAGAAGCAGGAAGCTCGTGCATGGACCATCTAAGGAAGTGAAGTCCATTGTTGTCGCACGCTTCTCATTGTCACCCGTGACGTGGGGGATCTTTGTACTCACCAATTGACGAAAGCTCAAAGCTGAGAAGCGTTATGGGTGAGAGTGAAGAAGTTGTGGTGGCAATGAAGTAGTGCTTGATGGGGGGGTTGGAGAGATCACCACAATCGAGCTAGATATAAGAGTCGGCAGCTCGGTCTTCAGCTCGTTAAGATACCAGATGGTGAGAAGTAGCAGAGGAAAGGTTGCTGAGGGCGTTAGAGTGACTCCAACATGAACTTTTCTGTGTGAGACAGGCTGGAATGCAATGTCTGACCTGCATCGCTGAGTGGCTGCAGGTCTTGGGTTTGTTTGTCAAGTGCGTTTTACTTGTGCTTGACGTTCCCTGCGGCTTGCTTCCCATTCTGTTAGTCCTGAAGGCACCGCACTCAAGCATCCTTACCCCTTACTAGAGAGGCGTTAGAGAGGCACTCGGGGTTGTGAGGGTGCAAGACCAAGAGTTGCACAGAGGTGTGCCGAGGTGTCCTGCTCCGAGTCATCTCCGTGCCTCTACAACCGCCCCCGTAAACCCATAAGCCCCCATCCACCACACCCTGCAGAGCGCCACACGGCCACTTACAACAGACAAAGGCACTGAGAACGCCTTGGTGGCGCTCAGGAAAGTTCCAAGATCTCCTTGGTGTTCTTCAGGAATCTTCTCTCCAAGGCGGACACACAAACCCTACAAAATCAGTCGCGTTGGGTATGTATTTTTCTTTGTTTGCCGGGGGCAGGCACGCCCCGACCAACCGACGAGTCAGAACCGGTCCGTGGGCGTCTTTTCCTAGGGCCCATCAGCCGGCAGCGTAATGCTCAGCGTACCGTATGTGACCTAACGGAGAACCGTGCGGCATAACGACTTTCTGTGGTCGCAGAACGAATTGGGAGATGCTTACAGCAGGGAGGGTAGCCCCCACAAAGGCAACGACGCCCCTCATTAAAACTGGTAAGCCTGAAAGTCCTTGCGGGCATGTCAACAATGGAGGAATCGGAATGTGGGGGAACAGGAACCTCACGTTTCCCACTGGGGCGCCAAATCATAGGTAGCATTGTTCAAGAGGGCACATTGTGGAGTGTTTAACATGGCACATCCTGGGCGCCTTTGACGTGTTGAGAAACAGCTGCTCCACACCAGTGGTGAGAGCTCCACGAAACGCATGCAGAAAATTGGAAAGAAAAGAACTCGCGTTGGTCGACGCCTCGTTCCTGGCCAGACCCGGTTCCCAAATGGAACACCACACTAAAGCCGGCGCGGAGATCCAGATGAGGAATGTATTCACCATTTGGGGTGTTGTATCTTTGACGATTTCGTTGGCATGGAGCTATGGAGGGTCAGAGGCGTGGAATGTAGTGCACTAGCACTTAGCGTGACTTGGATCGCGAAACGCAGGATTCCAGGAGCTCCGAACGGCAGCAAGCTTCAAAACAATTGTCATGCACGCGTTTCTGATAACTATTTGCCGGCGACAGCCAGCTTCTAAACGAGCGTTACCATTTCAATTGAATGGTGGGCTAGGGAGGTCCGAGCAGGCATCAGCGCACGTCTCCCGAGGACCGTGCGTCCCCATCGTATCAGTCGACGGGCATCCACCGTTGTTACGGATGGACACGCGGGCACAGGGCCGACTCTGCTAAAGACAATACGTGAAAATCGAGACATGAAAGCAGACAAAAGCGGAGTTGACAAAAGAAATCAGGCGCCCTCCGCCAATAGCACCGAGCGCCCAAAACAACAACAAGACTTGGGGCAGGGTGGGTGAAAGCCACAAGTCTCCCTGGTAAAACCCTACAAGAAGGGCAGGCATCTGAAGGCATTGTGGCTGGACGCTGGGGGACTCAATTGACGGGCTCTCATGTCGGCGCGTTGGCGCGTGCCCCGCTGGCGCAGTCAGTACCACCCATCCTTTGTTGGGCGTGCTGATGTAGGTGACCGCCGGCAGCGCGGCAGCTGGACAACAAAGTTCCGGCATCCTGTTTCGCCAGAATAGGCAAAGTCCTCGATAGTTCATCGGATAGTCCGGAGGCCATGGGTGAACTTTCGGGTCCGGACTGGGCCGCCGGTGGCGTTGACGCTTATATTTCACTAGCTTACATCCTCAAACAGCGCATGAGAGAGCAAGCTATCTGACCAACTTAGTTGCAGTCTGGCCCCAAGCTCGCATGTGACCATCTTCTAGCCACTGGCCGCGACATATGCCCCTAGTCGTAGTGGGTGAATTGGGCCAACTGCAACAACAGGAGAACTAGACTTATCCTGAGGGTGGAGATCCGCTGTGATCAGTTAGTTGTAGTATGGGTGTCACCGGAAGAAGTGCCGTGTCCGGCGATCGTGGGCGGGGACCAGCCATGGACGGGTGAAGCGATGACTGCCCAGAAATCGGTGAGACCCACAGTATCCGTAGGACTGACTGACTGGAGCTGAACTCATGCTCAATATCATCCTAGAGCCTCATAGGCTGACTGCCAAATATTGCCACATTCACCAGTCTGAATGAGTCCTGGGCAGATCATCTCCGAACTCCTGGCTCCGCACCCTCGGGTGATATAGTGTCTCATACTGCGCCTCTCGGGTCGGAGCGACCTAACCTGGTCAAATATACTGTATGCCTTACCGCTAAGACAAGAGGCACGTGCAGGGAAGAACCGTGCACAGGAGACTGCCCGTCCAATCCCAAGGCGAGTCTGTTCAGGAGAGGAGAGAGGTCTGGCGGCTGGGCACCTCAGAAGACCCCTCCGTCGTGACCCCGTGGCGTAATGGTAGCGCGTGAGATTCCAATTGGGATGCTTCTTCCTCAAGGTTGTCCGTTCGATTCGGGCCGGGGTCGCTTTTTACAACTGGGGCAATGTAGAACGACGGCCGGAGAGTCTCTGATATCTGAGCATGCATGGGAAGTCATGGAAGTCTTATGCTGAATGTGTTGTTACCGTAGATTGCAGGTCGGAACATGGGCGCAAAACGTGAAACCCGACATCCGTGCCGATCCGTGGCAGCGACAATGGCCTGCAAAACTGCCACGATCGCCTACAGCCTCCGTCTAGTCATCGTCGGTGGCAGTATTATTGATCAGATACTTGAGTCGAATCCAGTCTGACCTCGAAAGCTTCAAATCCCCCCCGTACTGCATGCAGGGCATGATGGGGGGCGCTGTTGTCTAGGAAAAAGAGAAGAGATGCTCGCACGCTGAGTCGAACAGCGGTCAGCTCAGAGGAGTCGAATCACAACCACAACGAACGGTGATAACCACCTACACTATACGAGCAGATGTGCGTGCCAAATGGCCAGTGACTTCGCCATCTGATAGCTTCCCGGTATTCAAGCAGGGTCGCTTGGTGAATATCAAGGCCGAGAATGTGTTGTAGCTCACCGCCGCTCATCGCGCCCGAGTACTTCAAGTCTGAGCCCCTCTGCTGCGGTCAGATGGAGGCCGGTAGCTTCTCCCCAACCCGGTTCATCACACTTTCGTAACGATGCTACAAAAGCACTGTTTACAGCACATAGGCACAGGGTCAGCTACGCACGGTCTGCGTAACGCCTGGACCCGGTGGTCGCGGCCGAATTTGTGCGAGGACGCCCGATAAATGGGCGCCGAGGGGGACTGTCTCTCAGCATCTTGACCTGAACCTGGTAGGAAACTAACTTGTGAAAAGATCTATTGCCTGGGAGAACATCCTCTGGGTGGCGTCCGAAGAAGCCCGAACGACGACTGAAGAGAGGACGCTTGGGGCTCAGATCCAGCTCTAGGGGCACCGCGTGCACCGGGCTCGACATCAAGGGCCGCTTTGGCAAAGGCGGTGTCATGGGAATGAAGGTCGAGGGAGGTGAGGTGGACGGGCTTGGGGTCATAGCAGATCTGTGGCAGATAGGTGAAGGGGTGGAAGTACGGCAATGGGGTACATCGGCTGTCGGTTGAAACTGCCAGTCGAGTGCTTCTTCAATCAAGGGTGTGAGCAAAGGTAGGGGCTCGAGTTCGAGCCGAGGTGGCTCGTCGCTGATTAGGTTTACGACTGTCGCCGGTGGGGATGAATCAGGGCTGGAAGGCAACTGCTTGGTGCGCGCCCTTTCCGTTTCAGCTACTGTTTACTAGTAAGTAGTTTGAGCACACTCTATTCTTCGTACCACTTGTGCAATAGTTTGAGGTCGCGATGGACATGACTGTGGCGTGAGTCCAAGGGGCACTGTAGGGGTCCTCATGGCCAAGCTCACCATCCTCACGATGTACTCGAGGGCCCGTGCGGGCAAAAGGGTCGTCGTCGTCGTCTTCACCCTCTTCGTGGTCAGCGGCGCAATAAACAGAGCAAGACCCACCAAACTGAACGACATGCTGCGATCGGGGTGCTGTTGTTAAAGCCGCTCCGTGGTCCACTGTCAAGATACATACTCTTCCTCGGTCGTCTGAATACCGACTCGACTCGTGTCCACGCATGGCGAAACGGTATGGCAAGCATGCTGCTGCTTGCGCGTGTGGGGGTTGGGCTGGGACCACGACGAAAGGACATTGGTACCGCCGATTGTGAAGTAAGTGGGTGGAGCACAACAATGAGAGAGCCATGATAACATGGACCAGCTACCTTTGAGTTAGGAGTAAACTGGTCAGCTCGCACTCGTTCCGACAAGAAGCTAGAGATGAGAAGGGGAGCGTTGGACGAAACGCGGGTTCTGACATGAGCCATGACCTCCGAACCAGACTGTCCCTTCACTCCGCGCGATTAAACTAATCGCCTGGGAAACCATAACCATGATATCATCGAACACCCTCGAGCTTCCTTGTGGTGCAGGTGGCTCTCTCCTTCCGCACCGACATTCATATTTGACGTCGCAAGATCTCGTTTACTGAGGCCGTGCACTCAGGGCTCCCTGGTCCAGTGTGGCGAAAGGCGCAATCTGCGACAGGGTCGCATGCGGCTCTGGATCGGCTGTGATATTAGGAAAGCTGCACCGGTAATCAGTCCATTGACGAGCGGCACCGGAAACATTAGTGTGGGCAGGTCTATCAGTGTAATAATCGAATACGCAATGCATGTTCCCGAAATATGAGTAAGAAAGGGGGTGGAAGATCCAAACGAATGCCAAACACGGATGCTAAACTATTCGTTACGATAGTGATAGTGGAAGATGATGATGGGTATGTGTAGAGAGAGAGCTAGATATGTTATGTTGTACAGTTACAAGTGATCTGTAAGCTGTGTTTGGCCTCGTTTAATAGGATTGGTGTCTTAAATTGTTAACTGTTGGATCTTAAATGATGATTCTTGCCGCGCCGGCGCATTTAGCAAGCGAAGGGGTGAGAGAAGATTCCCTGGCGGTAGCCATCGATAATCGACTGAACGGCCGAGTAGAGACCGAGGGGAGTGATGGCGACAGAGATGAGGAGAGCGAGAACCGAGCAGAAGAAGAAGAACTTCTGCTTGAACGGCTTGAGGCTGCGCTCGTGGAGCTCTCCGGGCTTGGCGAACCAAGGGTGGTTGTCATAGAACCAGAGCATGGCAGCTCCACCGCAGATGAACCAAACGGAGAAGAGCGACGAGATGATGGTAAGAATCGGGTTGAAGAAGGGGATAAGCTCAGAGAAGATGAAGCCGACAATCCAGACGAGAGCGACCATGCCCAACCAGATGAACTGCGAGCGCCACGACTTGGAAGTAAGAAGGGGGGAGCCACGAAGAGTGGTGACGTAGAGGTACTTGGCACCAACGTTAGCACCGAGGATGCCGGAAACCATAATGGTGATGAGGGAGATGGAGTAGGCGGTGATGCGAACGGGCGTGGAAGTCATGGTGAGAGCAGGGGAGGTAGTGTATTGGCCTCCAAAGACGTAGATGGTGGTTCCAACGATGATGTAGGCAACGGTAGCGACGAGCTGCGAGAGAGCGAAAGACTTCTTGAAGTCGTTGGGCTTCTTCATCTCAGAGCAGAAGGAGAAGACCGCCATGTTACCGCCGTAGGCGAAGAGCACGTTCGTGAAGCCACCGAGGATGGACATGAGCGAGGGGTCCTCGGGAGTAGCGAACCACTCGATGGGGCCTCCCTTGGGGGTCTCCAGAATGGAGGGCGACTGAATGCCAGTAGCAATAATGGTGATCATCGAGGCGATGAAAATGGCGCCGATCGACGCGAACGACATCCACCAAAGCTTGTGCCACTCACGGCTCCAGCTCATGATAATGCTCGCAATTGTTACGATCAGGCCAAACCAGACGAGACAGATCGCGTGCTCCGAGATGTTGTTGAGGGCAGTCTGGCCCACAAGGACGTGAGAGCCGGCAAGACCCATGGCCTAAAGTTGTGAGTAAGGAGAAAGGTGGAGAGTGGAAAAAGTGGCGAGTGGCGCCACACTGAAATTGGTACACACCTTGAGGATCATTCCCCAACCGAAAATCCTGGAACCCCACTTGCCGAACATGACACCTCCGGCGTCGCCAAAGTGCATGACACCCATGTGACGGCACTTGAAGTCGATCATGATCCAGGCGGTGATGTAGGCGAGGATGCCCATGCTGACGGTAGAGATGATGCCACCGACGATACCGAGACGCAAGAAAATGGAGGGGAACGACAGGATACCGAGAGCAATGTTCTGCGGATGTTAGCCTCAGCACTTGAACACGATAGGTCTGATTTGTCAGACAGTGGGGAAGCTCACCTCGGCGGTAGCGACGAGACCAGCCTTGAGCCAGCCCATCGAACGGAAGTCAACGTAGTCGTTCTCGTCACGCGCTGCTGTGAAGGCATCCTCCTCGAAGTTCTCCTCAGCGACAGCGGTCATGGGGGTAAAGTCGCCGTCACCGTGGGCCTTGCCGGCGAGGGCAGTGCCATTCGAGCTGATGGAGCCAGCCTCTACGTCGGCACCGGTCACATAGTGGCCAGAAACATCCTTCTCGTTCTTCTCGTTGGTCGAGCGGCGGAACATGGTCTGGAGATGACCAGCTGTCGAGTTGTCGAAAGTATGGAAGAAAGTAGTGGTATGAATAGGTGTTAGTGATTCACGACAGAGAAAGGGGAGATGTGAAGTGTGATCAAGAAAAAGTCTGATATTCTATACTAGTCGGAACCAGCCCGCAAGATTTCCTAGGTGAAGGTGCGAAGCTGAGTAAAATCCTACAAACTAAAACGCCGGACGGCCCCACACGGGCCCACGCAGCTAATCGTTGTCCCGCTGAATGCGGGGGAGAGGAAGCTGGGTGGGATGCATGCAGAAAAAGTCGCCCAGAGTGATTGCAAGCGGAAGGTTAGTCCCTTGTAGGGGTGTGGATATCCGCGGCCCCAACAGGTGGCCAGTGTACAGGCAGTGGAAATTCGTCTGCTAAGCGCGGCGCAGTAGATTGCGATGATTTGGCTGAAAAATGGAAAACAAAAATCTGGTAATCTCTCGTCCGAAGCGGAAAAGCGGAAGCTCGCCAGCAGTAGATCAGAGGAGCCAATGCTGTTCGGAGCCCGAAGACTAGGATATGGATGGGGCAGCTACAGGGTCTCTTCATCTTCGGTTAGGTCGAGGCAGAAATATCGAGGATAACGAGGGTCGCCGAGGCTGTCTCCGTGTCTGGTTTTGCTCAAATAATCAGCGAGCGGCATGGCGTCCAAGGTTTATGGAAGCCGCCGGCAGTACGCCGTGAAAAGTGCGCATGTGTACAAGCTTGGTGCCACACGTGATACCCACAAATAGACATTGCCATCGAATTACAGTAGTCTCCGCGACTGCTGCCTCATCAACATGTCTGTTACGAGGATCTCTAAAGTCAGCAGCATGCATCATCTATTGGTAAGCTCGCTGGCCGAGGGATGTATTGTCTCTATCCACTATGCAAGCTGTCTGTTGTGCATTGCATCTCGCTCGGCGGCCTTGAGTAGACGTCGAGGCCAGCATCAACTTGTACTGTACCTCAGGGCGGAATGTCAGGGACCTTTGACAAGCTGGACTGGAAACTTTTTTTTTTTTTTTCGATCTGAAAGACTGGAAATTTATCCGTCGCCGTACCCCGTCGGCGTTCCATACTACTGCTTCTGCGTTATATATTTGCAATGATCCGTCGATACATAAACTCGGAAGGGATCGCTACGACAGCTCAATGCAGACGAGCGTTTCGATGGCACAGACAGTACTGGGGTTTGCTTGCCGATTCCTAACTATAGTTGCCGAACGACAGCCCACCTTGCAACGTTAGTACATTCCGCGCGCCTGCAAGTTACCGTCACTAACCGCTGTTCCGTCCAAGGCTTAGCAGGTGCAGTAAGCCGATGCGTTCATAGCCCCATTCCACGACACAAAGGTACAGACAGGATAGGAAATGATATGCCGGCCGGAGCCTGTGAGCTTCAGGAGTGTTGCCCCACATCTTCGTCCAACAGGTCCTCCCTCACTGGCCACTCGACAAGGGGTGATATAAGGAAGATATAAGGTAGCCAGCATTACGAGAACTGTCCTGACCTCGTTCCTGCTATCACATCGGGCGCCGGAACGGCCCCTCGAGGCGAGCACCTCGTCTCGAGCGACTTGCGGTCTGCTCGGAACGAGCCCTGACACGTGTAGTGAAAAGTATCCAGTCGTTGACTCGCGACGAGGTCAGCAAGAGATCAGGCATTGTCTATAATAAGGATACCACCCTATCGGAGGCTTCTTGGCACTCTTCAAACGGCAATCACTTTCGAGCACATGTCCAATGAAGTCTGTTATCAACCCGAGAATTCTCCAGATATACCAGTCGACCCTGTCTACATTTTCGTGCCCTGTTGAACGCTGCGCCGGAGCTTGACAGCTGAGCTGGGCGCCACGGAAATTGAACGGCAGACAGTTGCGAAGGCTCTCGTGCATACGTTGGCCATTGGCAAGAGCAAACGGCCCTAAGGCTGTTCTGTACCAGATACTTAGCACTCAGGGGCACAGTACGGCTGTTCGCGCCCTGCTCACCGCGGCCGTGGAGGTAGAAACTGCCTTGCTCGACGCCACAAACTACAATCTAGCCCTCGAACGAGACCCGTCGTCTTCAGATCGGTCGTCGGAACAATCCAATATTCCAGCAGACTTACCCTGTCCTCCATGGCTTGTAGATGCCGCCATCACGGGGATTTGGGTCCCCGCGTGCCCAGCATGCTCGCACCTTCTCCATCGCGCGGGGCAGGTAGGAGCCTCCTACTCTGGGAGCTAGTCGTCCCAGGATCCACTCGAGATACCAGACCAGGCGGGGAATAAGTTTGCTCCCGGACGGATGAGGCGGAGGAGACTTCCGTAAGCAGAGCCATGAAGAAATCCGGCAATCCGGGTGAGAACGATCAAGGTGCAGCGCGAAATTCGGCCGACCCCACAAGGCTTGCCTGATGAATGGCCCCGCTACCTCTGCACGATTACTAGGTCTTCCCCCCTTACTGGAATTGCCCGGTAAGCTGCTTGAAACAAGGCGGTGGGCATCCGTCAGAGTGCGCCCACAGTGCACAGCCTGAAAACCTGCAGTCAAGAGTCAAGATGACCTCGGACTGACTTTCGCATCGCAGTATAAGTCGCACATGAGACGCAAGCTTGAGACATGCAGGACTTCCAGTGCGAAGTAAACTTCACGTAGGACTTCGACGCGGGCACGCGCGGTTGCGACGCGTGCCACGAAAATCAGTCTCGCATGATCACACTCTCGTTACGTTCGTACGTCGCACCTGTCCGCCAGCTCTGCCGTTCGGCATCCACCAAGGGAGTCAAAAAAGCTTCTCCGCCAGGGAGTCGAACCCTGCTCTACCGCGATCTTTTAAGAAACTCTCTATTGAGAGGCGGTTATACTAACCGATATACTAGCGAAGACGATATTGGGAAGCTCCTGGGGGGCTGATCCGCGGATCCATAGGGCGCAGGATCTACACGAACAACTCTGATCAACATGGCACTGATCGCTGTCTGTTGATTGAAATGGAAAGGCCACAGACCTCATGTATTGCTTCCTGAGACGTTCCCATTGAGGAAAACAACAGAATGTACCAACCGAAGTCTCGTCCTCTGATCGCTTGATCCTCGGGGCGAGACAGATTTGCTAGTCGGGTTAGGTTAGTGAACGCCTCAGAAGCATCAAGCGATTCCAGCTCAGCGGCCGCCAGTCGCCCAAGACAAACGAAGCGTCCTGCGTCGCGAACCTCTCCGTACCTACCATGCCCTCGTCTGTTTGTCCGCGCACGGTCCGTAACTAGAGATTCGCACAAGACGAGTCTTCGGGTCATACATTCCACAACTTTGCAAGGGTGTCAACCCATTCCTGATGGTTCACCTCCTCTAGAGCTTCGGCCAAGCGTCTCATTCGTCTTAATAGCCCCCTATCTTAAAGATGAAAGGACCTCTTCAAGTCTTCCGGAACTTGGCTCGTAGAAAGAAAGAAAGGCAAGGTACTCAACGGCGACAATACCAACATGCAAGCCTACAGCGTTCGCCTCGCCGCCGCACCGAGTCGGGCGCCGCGTCACGATGGCTCAGTGCCGGCCGGTGGTTCGATAGTCCACTCAACATGACGCCCAACTCCCGTCCCTCACGCATCTCACGACCCGCGGCTCCAGAACCGCCATCGGTAATGTCCACAGACGGGGGCACCGAGCAGGCCGAGTTACTGTGGAGGCGGAGACAGATGCGGCTCTTGCGTGAGTGGCTTAATCAGACATGTCTAACCCGAGTGCAGCGGAACGAAAGAGTCTGTTCGTGTTTCTACACGATAATGATTGGTTCCCGTCACACGACGCCGAGAGCGAAACGATGTCGGATCGTCTCCGGGCCCTCGGTACCAGTGCCAACGCGACCGTCAGCACACGCTCTGGACTGGGTTCTCGGCGGAAGTGGCGCGTCAACATTAGTCCGATGTCTACACCGCGCTTATTGTCAGATGTGGCCGAGGGAGGGAGGTAGGGATCGACGCAACCCACAGTGGTACTGACTGCAGCTCCCGCATATCGTCATCAGACAGCGACGCCCAGTCTCTTCCTGAGGAGCCCACACCATTGCCTCCGTCACTGCCGCCCCGCCCACATCACTGGGAGCGTGTTCGCTTTCAACAGTCAAGCATCGATGCCCTTCTAAAAGAGAACGCTCGGCTGAGGACGAGACTTGAAACGCTAGAAGCCAAGCTCAACTCTTTTGAGGATACGCCTTGCGCATGTCTACATCAGTAGACTGTAGAGGGCTGCCAATGGCGGCTCACACGTATAATGCAGCCTGTATCACCCTTTGGTGAGGACAGTTGGTCACTGATCCTGACACCATGACACTATGTTACATACTAGCCCTCCAGTAGTTCGTCGTTTAGTGAAACCCGCCTACACTGCTATGGCACATATGATAACAGCACTCACGGCTAGCTGAGGTATGATACACATTGTCGCCAAGAAACTTAAGCGTCACCTCCCATCGCAGCCAGTCTTCTCGTCTACCCCTGTCAATCCAGACCCAGCTATCTCCATATCCTCCAAACATCGATAGAGCGCCATGAGGCTATCCTCAAGAGTGGCAACATATGTCTCGGCAGCAGACCAGTCCTGCTCGTGCTTAGGGATCTTGAACTCTCCTCGTGCGGAGGCCGAGGCTCGTCGGCTCTGGGCGACGATCCATCCTTCACGGGCTGCAGCCAAGGACGGGGTCGATGTGTCCGACTGCCAGGATGATGGAAAGTCGTCAGAGGTCTGAGCTTGAGCGTCGGAGTAGTCGCTGCACATTCCCAACTCGGAGACTGAACCATCAGCGAAGGCAGACGACTTGAGGGCAGGCGAGCGGAGCGGGCTATGCTCATTGCCGTCAACGTCCATTTGGTCTAGGGCATCACTGGGAGCTGATATCAGAACAGGCTCAGGAGCAAGAGACATACCATCAGGCTGAAGAGAGGGTGGGGGCGGCCGTGTCAGTGGTGGTGTTGCTGGAGGCGTAGGTGGTGTCGTAGGTGGTGTTCTCCACGACTGCTTAATGGGGGTGGGAGGGGTCGGGGGGTGGAAACACAGGATGGGGACGTCGCTCATCTTCTGCTGTCTGGACGACTACAGTGGCTTCTATCGTGCCGTGTTGAAAGTGCGGGGGGAAGTGTAACTGTGTGTGAAGATGACGAGGTGTTGAGAGAGTCATATATCATCCTTCTCACCATACCCATAGTTGATGCTACTCTGGCGGTCACACCGCCACCGGGGGAGCACTCAGCCGTTCCATCGCTATATTCCTTGTTTTGTGTCATACAACTGCAGCGGACGCTGGGACCTCCAACGACGAGTCCTGAGTGAAATGGAGTGCAGCTGCTAGCCTAGCGCGGTGCACCAGACGGCGACCTAGTGAACATAATAACAGTGTAGCCTGTAGTCCGCTCCTAAACTGAGACAAGTAGACGACTGGAACAGTCAGACCAATCAGCTAAGACACTATGTGTGTAGATCTCAGTGAGTGGCACACCATACAAGTGATACCCCTTTAGAATCAGACTGCAACAATGAACGCCACATGCCGGTACGGCCAGGACCACATGATCGACGCCTTGGGCCATTGGTGCGTTTGGTACCAGTAATCGTTCACTTCAAGTACCGTGTTCCGGACCCGTTCTACCAGCCACAAAAGACTCTTCCAGTGGCGCGTGGAGCTTGCAGGCTGCAACATGAAACAGAGCGCTAAGTCAGCCCTATCGCTGCTTCCCTCACTTGCTACAAGCCACACACCAGGACTGTGGTCCGGATGGGTCTGGATCGTCGACATGGCGGATATTCCACCCGACAGAGTCCCCTGTCCCCAATACTCGCCTACCTAACCCTTCCCTGCTCTGCCGTCATGCCCGTTATCCCAAGCCTAGTGAACGCGAACGGCGGGTCTCCTCGGAGGTCAACGGGGCTGGAAGCCGTCCAATGTCTGTTCCCGATTGATGCGATCATGACCCTTCATCCGTGCGCATGATTGGGCACGGGCGCACGCGCGGCCGGGGCGCGCCCAGATCGAGTTCACCCAATCACTCGGCGGCTCGGCCACTGCTCTCCCTTTCCAAAAAGGAGGCTTGGGAGGAAGCTAATCCTCTCTTGACGAGAGTGGGATTCGAACCCACGTCCGAAGACTGCGGAGGAGAAGCTCCTTAACACAGCGCCTTAGACCGCTCGGCCATCTCGCCGACGATGACAGCAACGGGCTGCTGATCGCTCCCGCTGACGTAAGACAGAACCCTTCAGGTTGACAGTCTACGCTGCATCCTGGTGCTGAAGGACAGACATGCCCTACTCTTCTTCGTTTGACGACGATTGAAGACATCGGGGGCAGGAAGATGGACGCCGTGGCTCAATTCTGGAGTGCCGGCGAGTTTGCATGAGGCTACCACCATGACACCAAGAGCAACGGCAATCTCCGAATGATCGGGCCGAGATTGTGGATGATAACAGCTGGGCTGTCGTCGCGTCGTCGCCCTATTTACGAGCCTATCTTGATAGGCGCACCTGGGCTCTACAAGATACGGAACGTACACGAATGGGCCGATGGTTACCAACAGTTGTCTAGCTGTACCAGCTGTACAGCCGTATAGCATGTACAGCTGGGCTAGTTGAACTCGACATGCTCGACATCTCAGGAGCAGCATTAACGTCAAACACATGTACACATACACTACAGGATCCAGTATGCACGCGGCCGCACCTCGCAGCTTCCCGGCACTCAGCACGGAATAGACCGAGAACTCAGCGAAACCCACTACCGAAGATCACCAGACACGTACGGGCCCCGCGATGAGAGCTACGGCGGGCCCCGCCATCCAACCGACTGAGCTAACATGCCGCCCCCCGCCGACTCTCCAGTGAATCCATTCGGTGACTTGCCTAGTATCTGCTACCCCGCCCGCCGTGCGGGGCCATGCGGCGGGATTGCGCTACTGCCCACAACTACGGCCTCCCGTAGACATGACCGAGAATGAACTCACTTAAAGCAGTGCACTGGGGAGTTCTTGTCGCCTAATCATCCCCAGAATGACTGTCACAGAATACTCGGTCTCCTACGGGGAGGCAGAGCACCAAACCACCGTTCCGTGGCGGGGCGCGCTGCCCCCACGCGCGTGGCATACCTCCGACGCCCCGACTCTAAGTCTGAACGGCGACTGGCGGTTCCGTTACTCGCCCACCGCCGACGTACCTGCTGATTTCGTGGGCGCAGCCTTCAGCGATGGCAAGTGGGACACTCTCGCTGTCCCCTCCCACTGGGTGCTCCACGGCTATGGCGCCCCAATCTACACCAACCTCCAGTACCCGTTTGCGGTAGACCCTCCTCGCGTTCCGACCGAGAACCCCACCGGTGACGACCGCAAGGCATTCGAGATCCCGTCGGGCTGGAACGCCGATGGAAAGGTAAGCCGCTTTCATGTGCTTCATCTGACGACGTAGATTGTTCTTCGTTTCGATGGCGTCGAGTCCTGGGCGAAGGTCTGGGTGAACGGCATCGAGATCGGCATGTCCTCTGGATCCCGCCTACCGGTGGAGTTTGACATTACGTCGACGATCAAGCGCTCGGGCACCAACGTCCTTGCCGTTCGTGTGCACCAGTGGTCGGCCGGCTCGTACCTCGAGGACCAGGATCAGTGGTGGCTCCCTGGCATCTTCCGCGACGTAACTGTGTTGTTCCGTCCAGCAAAGGCTGTAGTCGACCACTTTGTCCACGCCTCCTACGACCATGTCTCCGGTAGCGGTACCTTGATGGTCGAGTGCAACCCTGGTGCTCGCATTACTGTCCCCGAACTGGGAATTGATACTGCGTCGGGGACGGAGGTTACCGTGCCTGTTGAGCCCTGGTCCGCCGAAGTCCCTCGCCTGTATGATGGTCTCCTGGACACGGGTGTCGACGGCGAGCGCGTGCCGCTCCGCATTGGCTTCCGCAGCATTGTGATTGACGGCGTCATCAAAGTCAACGGCAAGCGAATCCTCTTCAAGGGAGTCAACCGCCACGAGTTCCACCCCGAGAAGGGCCGCGCGCTGAACGATGAGACGATGCTCAAGGACGTCCTTCTCATGAAGCAGCACAACATCAACGCTGTCAGGACCAGCCACTACCCTCCCCATCCTCACTTCCTCTCTTTGTGCGATGAGCATGGACTATGGGTCGTCGATGAGGGAGATTTTGAGGTAGGCGACAAGCCCCAGTATCAAGCTGACGATGCAGACGCACGGTTTCGGCCTCTGCGACTGGCGCGAGAATCCCACCGACTCTGACGAATGGACTGCCAATCTAATCAACCGAACCCAACGCTTCGTTGAACGTGACAAGAATCACCCGTCCATCATCATCTGGTCGCTAGGCAACGAGGCAGGAGTGGGCAAGAACATTGGCCACATGGCTGAGTGGATCCGGTCACGCGACACCCGACCAATTCACTACGAGGGCGACTGGACGTGCCGCTACATTGACATGTACACGCACATGTACACCTGGCACGAGAGGGTCGAGAGCATCGGCAAGGGAACCGAGGGCTTCACCGAGTGCGCCTGGGCACAGGTCAAAGCTGCCGACCTCGAGCCGGCGGACCGCGAGGCCCTTGCTGAGCGTCGTGCAAACATGCCCTTCATAATCATCGAGTACGCCCACGCCATGGGTAATGGACCTGGCGGACTATCCGAATACCAGGCCCTGTTCGACAAGTACCCTCGCCTCCAGGGCGGATTCGTGTGGGAGTGGATTGACCACGGCCTTCTCAAGTCGACTCCTGATGGAAAGGAGTACTACGCGTATGGCGGGGACTTTGGAGAAGAGACTGGCGTGCACGACAAGCACTTTGTCTGCGATGGTCTCCTGTTCCCTGATCGCCGGCCCTCGCCTGGTCTTCTTGAGTACAAGAAAGTCGTTGAGCCAGTCGCGATCGCCGACGCTGGTGACGGCTCGGTCTCTATCCACAACAAGTTTGACTTTGCGAGCCTCGACCATCTCACATTTACTTGGCGTCTGGAGACTGACGGAAAGCTCATCTCTAACGGTCAGCTGGAGGTCCCGCCCGTCCTTGCTGGGGAAACTGTCACCGTCAAGCTCCCGGCGTTCTCTCCTGGTGCCGGCGAGTCAATCGTGACTGTCATCGCTTCCCTTGCGGAAGATGCCTCATGGGCAAAGGCTGGGCACGAGGTCACTTTCGCGCAGGTTCCTGTTCCGGTATCGTCCACCAACGGAGCATCGAGTGCGGTCCTCGTTGCCCCTTCTGTCGACACCGACGCCGGTACCATCACGCTCGGCCCAGCAACCTTCGACGCCAAGTACGGAGCCCTTACTTGTCTCGGCGAACTGCCCGTGGAGGATGGACGTCTGGACGTCTGGCGCGCTCCGACAGACAACGACAGCGGAGGTGAAATGACGGAGAGATACCCCGAGTACGCACCTATCGCTGCTGAGAAGTGGCGGGCAGCCGGCCTCTTCCGGATGCACCACCGCATCGACTCGGTGGCCATCAAGGGCACTGCACTTGTGGTCACTACACGCGTTGCCTCCGCCATCCTCGACCGTGGGCTGAAGACCATCTATACCTGGACTTCTGACGGCGAGGCTGTCAACTGTGAGGTCACGGTCACTCCTGACGGTAGTGGAAGCTGGGACTACCTGCCTCTACCGCGCCTCGGCGTCCGCCTCGCGCTTCCCAAGGATCTCGACAGTGTGTCGTTCTACGGCTGCGGACCTGGTGAGGCCTACCCCGACTCGCGCAAGCACGCCAAGGTCGGACAGTACGCCTTGAGCGTGGACGAGATGCAGACGCCGTACACGCATCCGCAGGAGAATGGTAGCCGGATCGATGTGCGCACTGCCAGCGTCACCTCAGCGTCTGGAAAGGGCATCCGCATTGACGGCGCACCCCCGTTCGCCCTCACAGCACGTCCATGGACGAGCGACGACCTCGATGCCGCCAAGCACCCATTCGACCTCGTCCCCCGCGACCGCCTCTACGTGAACATTGACTTCAAGCAGTCTGGTGTTGGGTCCGCTTCGTGTGGACCGGGCGTGCTTCCACAGTACAAGATCCTGCCCGAGGAGGGTAAGACGATAGAGTTTGGATTCTCGCTCCGAGCCATTTAGAGGATGACGTATGCATCAAATGATATGAAGATTGTCCTTTATCGCATCGCGGCCTGAACTATAGACTCTATTGTCTGTTTCTGGAGCACACGCACGAGTACTATGCTGCTCTGGGTCAACTAGGTCCTACGGGGAAGGGGTGAAATCGTTGCCCACGAGGACCATCCCCTCCGGGCATACGGGGTGCGCGACATGGGAATTGAAGTAAATGGGTCAATGGCCTGGGGTGGGTGACGCCCGGCAGGCTCCTCGCAGTGGGGAACTATCGAGTCCGTGTCCAGCACAGGCTCCTTGCCGTCACAGAGGAGTGCACACATCCCGCTCGAGTAGCGCGGCTGGGGAGCATGGAGGCAGCTTGAAGCTGAGAGGCGGGGCGGTCGTCCATGCGAGGTATGCGTCTGTTGCTGGGAAACCGCAGGAGGAGCAGAGTATGGCTTGATGTCACAGCAGCGGGACCCCGAACTGGAGCCAGAGCTCGAACCAGTATAGGAGCCCGAGTACGAACTCGAGTATGAGCTCGAGTACGAGATGGAATTTGAGCGAGCGCGAGTGTATGGCACGCCGCGGAACGGTTTCGGGCGCGAGGCAAAGACATATGTCGCCTGGGTGCAGTGCGCCCGGACGGGGTTGTGGAGAGGGAGGCTGGCCGAGTGGTCGGTGCGCGCCATGGAAGTCATCTTTGCGTGTTTTGTTCTAGGTGCTTGTTCGTGGCGAGAAGCAGTAGTTTTGTCGCCTGCGCAGCTGTAAAGATGAAAAGGCCGTTCGTAGAAGGTGTGGGGAGGGCTGGACTTTAAGAAAGCACTGCATCCTATATATACCTACAGCTCACGGGAGATGGCAAGTGCAGCCAAGAATGAACGGCTGGGAAGATCCAGACAGCCTTGTTACTTGTCCGATCAGACGGAAGAAGGGGCCTACGCTGTCGAAACAATGTTCTCGTTGCGGATGTTTACGTCGGTCGCCTGCCGAATTGGCACAAACAAGGTTTCTACATCCGGCTTGAAACTACGCGTCCACCGCTCGATCCCGAGCGGTTCGGTTTAGATAGAGCATGAATCGCGAACATTAGGTATGCATCCCCGAGTGTCCGAGCATCTGGGTGGATAGGTCACGCGCATGAATGCTGCTTTGGTGTGTTGTGGCAGCGACGGATGCCACAACTGGAAACGCTGATAGGTGAGGAGGCCGCATTAACTGCACCTCCTCGGTGAGGATGCCATCGTTCTTCACTTGCCTCAGCGAGCATGCTCGGAAGCAGTTGGTTTAACCATGGAAACATACGTTCGGAGGGGTTTCAGGTGGCTGGGAACAGATGACGAGGCTCCTCCTCCTTCCAATGTGGAAAGATCTCCGTTCCAGCCTCCGAACATTGTCAGCCAGGATTCATGTTTCGACCGTCGGGCGGTCATCTACGTCTGCCCCGATAAGGCACACATTACCTTACGTTCAGCGCGAGCAACTTGAGAATATACGACTTGCCATGCTTGCCATCTATGCGAGCGCGTGCACAAGGCCGATCTGCCTCTTGGCTCACCTAACGCACGCTGATCATTGATCACAGATATCGCTGATCATGCATGCAATCATGCAACATTGGCGACTGTGGCTTACCTCCGAAGTCGCCACATGTCCATAGTCCCCCCTCCTCTGCTTTCAAAAAGGTGGCTTGGGAGGAAGCTAATCCTCTCTTGACGAGAGTGGGATTCGAACCCACGTCCGAAGACTGCGGTGAAGCTTGAGCTCCTTAACACAGCGCCTTAGACCGCTCGGCCATCTCGCCGATTATGTAAGCCACCAAGACTGCCACTTCTATGGACAAGCGTCGGGGTGCGTCTACGAAGGCTCCCGCGCGTTATGATTAGTCGCGGAATCGCCATATTCCGAGGCAGACCGCCTTGTACCGGAGAGGTACCTCTTCTCCGTCTCATCTACTATCCACTCGGCTGCCAGGTGCCAAAACGCCAAAAACCATCGGCAGCCATCCAGCCATCCAAAGTAGCCCCGCCATGCCGCTCGTCGTACCTTCGTGCAGTCTGCCTACATCTCTGGTCGCAAAAACATACTTGGCAAGCTCGTGCTTGCGCTTCCGACTAACATGTGATTCGAACACACGCGGGCATAACCCACTTCCTATGCTTAATAGCCGGGAAGCTCCTTAACCACTCGGACAATTAGCCGTTCTGTGTTCTGATGGTGAATTGCCTTCTTGAGAGGAAGAGACGGCTGTGACGTTCACTTCTTGGTGCCCTGGGACATGCCAGGTACTAGAAATGCCGGGATACTAAGGGAACCGGTAAGGGGTAGATAGGAGAGCTATGAGGACAAAGGTTGGTATTGGCAGCGCTGATCGGTAGGTAAGATGCCATGTCAATTCCCCGAGTTCGCGCTGAGGTGAGTTGCCAGGCGGTCTGTAGTACCCGTACATGCGCCAACCGCAAGTGATTCCTCTTCCACTTTGACTTTAGGCTAGATCGGCTCCGATGGACTGGACTGATGGCTAGCCCGATGTTTGGAAGGATTGGGTCGTAACCGAAATGTCGGGCTCTGACTAGTTAGATAAACTCCTATGCTCAACTCTCGTAGACACTTGACGCCGGCGCCTGTTCCGAAGTGATTGCGCATGTTCCGTAGTGACCTTCTAGTGTATTTCGTGGAAACCCCACTCGACGAGGAGCTCAGTTTCACCTGGGAGATGACGTGGATGCGACCTCACGGGACATAAGCGCGATGCAACGATGCCAAAGAGTGACTTACGCCTCGCCCTCTGGGATGTGCCTGGGGACTTGGAGCGTTCAAGCATCATGGTTGCGATGCTAGATCAGGGCCGATAAAAGTCGGCCGATTATCTGTCACGTTATCCATCACATTCCGGCCGATTATCTGATAGCGATGGAACATAAAAGTGGAGCCTCCGCGAGCCAATGGAGTTCGGAGGTGTTTGCATGCACCTCCCCCCAGCTTTCAAGGATCAATGGTCAGGTTCCTGCTTTAGCACCTGTTCTATTCCACTGCAGGCAAAAGACCCACATGGAGCGAAGGGTTGCGCCCGTCGACTTTGGCGAGAAGCTCCAGGTCATGCATGTTATTCCACATCCCCCGGGCCAAGCCCTGGGGTGTAGCTTAAACTCGTAATGTTCTCGAAATAGCGCGCTTAGGCTTGGCATTTCGGCCGATCGTCGAGTAGCTTGATATCCTTCTTGTTTCATTGTTGCACGCTCCAGCTTCCATCGACGTCAAAGTAGTGCTAGCCAATGCCTAGGGAGTCGAGACACGAAGCCGTTGCTGCTTCCAGTGGAATCATCTAAACAACACGACTGGGGAGCTGCACGACCGGTCGTGCATCGATTGGTTCGGTGGAACAGGTTCGACCGAAACTAGAACGTTGACTAGAGTGTTACAGGTGACTGTTAAACATAAAAGCTCCTGGTGCAGACTGCCATCTCTTCTCTCCCAAAAACACACCCCTGCCATACGCAATGGTCACACTCCCTACCATTCTCCTGTCGACGCTCGCTGCAGTGGCAGTGACCAAGCCGACCAGCGATAAACTCGTGTGGGTCGGACCGAGGCCTGGCGAATGTGGCCTAGGATGTGTCGACACCCTCAAAAACGCCAGGTTCAACGACATGAGCGTCGGTGCTGATCCCTATGAGGCTGTTTTCTTGAGCTCCAGGTACTGGCTCCAGTCCTGCTTCGCCTGCATCGTCAAGTACTGTCCCGACCCCAAGGAGCAAGCCTTTACATGGAAGGAGATTACTGTCGAGGGGGAAGTGTACAGCAATATCGTCGTCCCTCCCATGGATGAGATCCGCCGCTCAATCGACATGTCCTCCATTCCAACAGTAGACATTCTGGCCAACCCCACCGCCATCTACAACCAGACCATTCTTGTATCGTACACCAACTGGAGAGCTGGGTGGCGAACAGAACGTGAATGGAACCAACAAATGTCATATGTAAGAGGACAAATCTTCGAATGGTCTGACACCAGCACCACGCGTATGGTTGGGCACTTTACATTCTTCTCGGCATCATGGTGCTTATCGGCATATTCAACCGCGCCTGGACCATGTGGCTGTCCTCCCGAGCTAAGCATCTCGACCCAGAACAGATGACTTCCTCGCTTTCCGTCAAGCCCTCAATCTGGCAGCGGGTGTACACTTGGTACAGAGGGAGTATCGGAGTCCCTGCTTGCTTTGGCTACCGTCACATGCAGGCCTGGGGCTTTCTCTCGATACCGACTCGGATTGAAGGCATACTCATCTGCATCTACTGTGCCATCAACTTCATTTGGAGCTGCACCAACTATCACGTCTACGATGATAACATGTATTGGTACCATGACAAGCCAACTCAGCTCTGTCGCTATATTGCTGACCGCACTGGTATCATGTCCTTTTACAATCTTCCGCTCCTCTGGGTTCTGGCTGGGCGCAACGATGTGCTTATCTGGGTCACGGGCTGGTCTTACTGTAAGCCTGAACACCTCGTATCCTTTCTGATATCAGCCTCGTGCAACCTTTTCCATCGTTGGGCTGCACGCATCGCGACCCTGCAAGCGATTGCGCACTCGGCGTGAGTGGCACTTCGCCCTTGCTTACTGACGATAGGGGCTACACCTGGCTGGATCGCGACTCTCTCGCCGAGGTCTTCAAGGAGAGGTACTGGGCGACCGGTATATTTGCGACGGTCACTATGAGCATCATGATTCCTCTTTCCATCAGGCCGTTCCGCGAGAAGCTATATGAGACGTTTCTTATGCTTCATATTGCCCTCGCACTCGCCACCTTAGTTCTCCTGTTCTATCACGTTGAGATCTTTGAGGGTCAGTATGACGGATATCTCTGGGCCTGCATTGCTGTTTGGGTGAGTAAGGAACTGGCGCCACTACTGATATCAGCTCTTCGACCGTGTACTTCGCATCATTCGCGTCTGCATTCTCTCCTTTAACGCTTTCCGCATCGGACAGAGCAACACTGTCGCAAGTCTCACCGAAGCCAACAATCTACTCCGCCTCTCAGTCAAGTCTTCCGTGCCACTCTCTCCCAAGCCGGGAAGTTACTACTTCCTGTACTCGCCCTTGTCGATTGCACCATGGGAGAATCATCCGTTCACCCTTGCCTCATGGAACAAAGACAAGAGTGGCACCACTCTCAATTTTCTGATGAAGACGGAAGGCGGGGCGACGCGTCGGATGCACAAGCGCATAGGCAAAGTGGCCGACCGTAAGCATGCTTCCATGACCATTCTTCTCGAGGGACCATATGGCACGGAGCACCACCTGGAATTCTTCGATCATGTCCTTTTCGTCGCTGGGGGTGCCGGAGTCACAGCCATCCTCCCGTACATCTTCGAGCTCGGGAAGCGCCCCCGTGTGCGCATTCAAGTTGTGTGGGCTGTGCAAAACATGAACTTTGCCTCAGACGTGCTCGCTCATGAGCTCTCCCCTCAAAACGTGGTCGACATCCCTATCGACCTCTACTTGTCTCGAGACGGCTCCCTTCCGAATGTGGCCACTTCCAGCTCACCCCCAACCCCTGAGAGCCCCGACACCGTTGCTCCATCTTCGCCAGTCGAGAAGCTCTCATCACACGACTACAGCGGCATCAAGTTCCCGGTTCAAGCCAATCTCCACTGTGGACGCCCTGACGTGCCTTCTGTCCTTGCTCGCTCCATCTCCCAAGTCCGGGGTGCCGAGCGCCTTGCCGTTATGGGCTGCGGTCCCTCGAGCATGATGGATGATCTCCGCCGTGCTGTCGCCCATTCCTACGGTACAGATGACGGACAGCTGCGAGGCTCTCAACTCGAGTACTTTGAGGAAGCATTCAACTGGTAGATGTGGATTGGTAGCTCTGGGGGGGCGTGAACGCGGGAGTGGTAACGCGGAATCATGCAGGCCCTGTGATCTACTTCATAATGAAAGCTTGAATAAATTGTGGAAACAGAGAGGGAGTGCTTGTGGCAACAGAGAGGGAGTGCTCTCTTTCCCCTTCACGAATAGTGCTCCCTTTCGCGCTCCTCCATCAGTTCAAGTAGAGCGGAGTCGATGGGTGTGCGGCCTAGTCCAATAGCCACAGCCCACGTGTGTGGTTCCGTCTGTGATCTATTAGTAAGACGGTCGATACCATCAGGCCCACCTCCCCTCCGACAGGCTTCTTACTCACACACTCAGTTGTGGACGGCTGTTCATCAAAATCGGAAAGAGTATCCTGTCCCGCACTTGGGGTGACTGAGCAGCATGGGCAGGGTGTAGCCTCGCTCCAGTGCGGGACATGGACAGTGAAGGTCAAGTCGGACGATAGCATCGCTTTGTATTCTTGCACCGCGTGATTCAACTTGTCTTGACAATCGCAGGCCAGGAGGAATGTGGACCCGACCTTGCTCAGCTCGACCGATTGGGGAGGGGAATTCCTCTTGGAAAGCTCTTCCAGCAGTAGCCGGGCATGGAACCAGGCACTTCCCCGGTTGGCCAGACAGTTCCCGGAATGAGGAAAACGTCTATGGGAATACCGTCCCTCTGGATGTTGATCGCAGATTGCATCGCAAGAGAAGATGCGAAGATGTCGGCAGGGATACGTTGGCAGACGTTCAGAAGAGCCGAGCTCAAAATCATGGAGCACAATAGTGTCGAGGTTCCAGTGCAAAAAGAGAGCATCCACATAGTCCCTCGGCAGTCCATCGAGCACGAGCCTGTGGTATCGGGCCTTCAGCTGGAGCCTACCCCAGAGCGCATTTGAATCATCGTCCGAGTCGTCAACTTGGTCCTCTCCGGACGGAATCACCCATCGTCGAATGTCCCTCATGTCAAAAGAGTCTACCCAACTGTCTCGATCCTCCCTAACTGGATATGTAAAGCAGGCGGTCGTGGGATTTGCTGATCGTGGAAGGAATTGAAAAAATGGATGGGGTCGCACCTCAGTGTCTCCGAGTAACTCTGTTGAGCGCATGATGGTGTAGCGGGCTACACACAAGATGAAGAACTCGCTGAATGCGACCGTTTCAACCCTACAGAATAGAGGTGGCTTGGAGGTTGGGAACAGGTTATGAAGTCGTGTTGCGGTCCGTGCGCGTGGAAGGCCAACAAGAACGAGGTGCTGAACGAGCCCCAAGAGCTCTACCTTGCGCTGGTGACTGGCATCGTTTGGCCACCCTTCTTGATAGGAGCTCTTTAGCTGTAGCCCTCTGATGACACGATCGAAGTTGTCATTCTTCACAACCAAGGTTCGGTACAGAGCGGAGCCGGCGATATCGTGAACTGCATGACTCAGAGTCATCAGCCGCGCCAGCGCTTGTCGGGCACTCGTTTCCCAGATGTTTGTCCGGATATCATGACTGAGATGGTCGCACACGCATGCAATGATATCCAAGGGGATGGCGGCACGGTGCACTGTCACCAAGGTCTACTGTAAGGATAATGTTGCGGCCATGCGGACCTACGCGTTTGGGAGCTCTGAGTTCAGGACTGGGCGAGGGTTTGCGCTTGAGCATTGGATCACGGAGAATAATGAAGGTTGAGAGGGGGATGGCAATGATCAGAAGAGGAGAACCATAAGGCATGAGACACATTGGCTAGTTGGTGGTGGCGGTGCGCATATCATGTGCCATCTGTAGGCGTACGATCTCATAGGCTGCGGAGATCCGGATATCCGACAGATCAGAGGGAAAGTGGACATGTCGACGTTCTGGGCGCGTCTTATTGATGGCCGCAACCCTTGCTTATGAGCTGTGAGCTGTGATAGGTGAGCTGTGATAGCTCCGGCTTCACTCTCCGTTAGCCGCCGAACATCACTCTTTTGGCATCAGGTTCTCGGTCATGTTCGCACAAAACCAATGATCAATGAATGGTCCCCGGCCAGGGTGTAAACGGGCGAGACGAGACATGTTGAACAGTTCGAATTGCGCCGAATCCCGTTTCTCGTTTCTCCTTTGATCTTTTGTTCTCTTTTCTCATGATCTCATCTCGGAACATTGTGTACATTCCACACTCCACCCACTCACCCACCACGAACGAAAGCAATGTCTCTCATTCACAGTCTGTCTCGTCTTTCTGTTTGCCTGCTCTGTCCGGCGGAGGGCAAGTCCCCGCTGCATTTCACACTGGTGCAGCTCATGCCTCGCAATTGCGAATTCAGATAACGGCTGATCGCAGGCGCATCAATCCAATCCACACAGCGATGACAGATTATCACAGGCGCCTTTCATGACGCTGCTTTAGCATATGACTCTCTCCATCTCCAGCAGCGGCTGAGGCGCACCTGCCCATGTTGCTGAGATGACAACTATGAAAAGAGCTCACCAAGGGTGGGACCTTGTGCAGAAATGGACCGACGAGCACACGGGATAATCTGTCCAGCGGCGCGGATAATTAGACCTCTTCTTGATTACTATAATTCAAACTCTTGTAAGCAGTTTTTCTCTAATCAACAGCTCGGAAAGATTAGAAAAACCGGATATAACAAATACTAACACTGCAAGGGATCCCCCACGCCGATTTCGGACGTAGAGTGGCGGATGGCGGAGTGGCGCTCTCGCTATTACCCATCGAGCGGGTCGTGCAGGTCCAAGGACTCGTGTTGGCCGTGTGCGAGGCTTGTTTGGAGCGGCCTGCGCGCTCCGGGTGACGCGCTGGGCGCTCTACACAAAAGGCAAAAGGGCCTCGTGCGATCATATGCGCGCTTTGTCCTCGTCAAAACTCTGTGCATGGCTACAAACTTTAGGAGATTGCATTTGCATTTGTACGCTACACTTACAACATTTATCGAATTCCCACAGTCCAATGTGGTCCCCTGGTTAACGCCTCTTTAGGTCGTCTTTGTCTTTGTCTTTGTCTCTGTCTTTGTCGTCGGTCTCATCGTCGAGGACAGTCTAGGACAATCTAGGACCATTTCTCGGCGGATAACGAACAAAGGACACGGCTTGTCAAACGACGAGAACACGCGACAAGAAATTACACACACATTTTAAGCCTCTCAAGACCATTCCATCAGCCGTCCTAATCCCATTTCCCTCCACTCCAAACCTCCATTATCAAGTCTTCGTCATTGTCACTATCGTCGTCATTGTCATCAACCAATCGCTCACCATCAACCATTCCGAGCACACCGTGTGAGAGTAAGAGCAACAGTGGTCAGATAGAGAGAGAGAGATACGATACCATAGTAGTTTCTGTTGTGCACCACGACAACTGCTCTACACATTCTCCTTCTCGATTCCTTTACTACCACACACTCTCTCTCTTCCACTCGACGTTATCGCTCACACCATCACCCTCAACTCCATCACTCCCCGGCCTAGCAGTTATCGTTACCATCTCCTTCATTTCGCATTCAACTGTCCTTTCCCCCACCCCCTCAATCCCCTGCATTCATAAGCAGGACCTTCAAATCGCTTCAGTAGCATTAATAGCATGAGCTCGACTAGCGTCAAGGGGGAACGAGCGCCGCGTAAACGAAGTCGTCCTACTGGAGAGCCAGCTCCGCCTCGCAAACGGAAGCAGACCACTGCCCCTCAAGCTCTGGCAACGTCGGAGTTGGAGGCAACACCATCAAACCCCGGTCTTGGTATCATTGCCCCAGCCCTTCCAGCACACCCCCTATCTCTGCAAGGCGTCCCCGTGGAGCCTGATGCTGCGGATGGGTCTCGGTCACCGGCATTTATGATGACCATGGCTCCCAATGGTGCGCCGTACCCCAACTTGTTTGCCCCTGAGGGGCCTGGTGTGAATTATGGCATCAGCCAATCTATGATGGCCAACTTGTGAGTCTGTCAACCCGTTCGTTACTGATACTCTTCAAGAGGCCGAGACCATGGATATTTCTCTCTGGAGCACGGTCACTTGTACAACCACGCAGAGATGGGGGACCAAGCAAGCGACTGGTACGTACTTTGCTTCATTTTTCAAACGATAACTGACGGTGACAGTGGCACTCCGGCTGGCGGCTCATCGGTGGCACCGACTCACTTTATACAGTTGCCCATGCTATCCCAAGCTACTGGGCCCACATCCCACTTGGCTACAGGATACCTGCCATACATTACAAATCCCTACATGTCCAACGCCTTCAGAGCTTCTCACAGCTCACCCATAGGCCACTCTCAACATCAACGGGTTCACGGATATACCATTCACCCTTCTCCGCAATACTTTGACCCAGCGACGGGACAAGTGTTCAACGTCCCTATCGGAGGTCAACACTACGGGATGCCGACACCAATGATGAAGCCTGCACCGATGACGCCTGGACATCCTCCCCAGGCATGCTCTCCACCTCAGCCTGCAAACGCCCCTGGTGCTGAGGCAACCTCCCATAACCATTCAGCAATCCTCTCCCCGACCCCACGCCCATGTCAAGGAACCCCACGTCTACTCTCAGCAACTATTCCATACATTGGCTCAACTCCTCTCCAGCCGTCTACCCCACTGATGGCACCTTCTCAAACTGGAGTGAATATTACCCCAAGGCTCGTCTCGGCCACCCTCGCTGTGCCTCCTCAGAACCTCTCTGCTGGTCCACCTCCTCCTGCGCTACCCAAACGAGCTCCCACGCCAGGAGCAAGATTGGTAACTCCCTCGACGCCCTCGCGTTTGCTGAGGTCGCCTGACTTGTCGTCCGACACTTCGGCAACGTCAGATCTATCTAGTGCGCCTCCAGAATCTCCTTCGGTGGCTCCCCTTGTTGCCGTGAAACGGAGTGAACCTGCTCCACCGGTCCCTCCTGCCCCAATGCGTTCGATGCCGCCTCAGCTTTCTGCGGATCACTCTGCCTGCATCTCTATGTCTGTTTACACCTCAACGATGAACCAGCTCAACACGGCACGAGGGCAAATGCAACAGCTACGGGATCAGCTGTCGAAACTCGTCGCGGCCGACCGACCTCCAAACGAGGATCTCGTTGTATCCATCGCCAAACGCATTATCGACTCCGACAGTCGTGCCAAGTCGTTGAAGAACAGCGAAGCGATGATTCTGGCCAAGCTTGAAGAGGTCTCGAGGGAGAAGGACGACGCGGAAGCACAGGGCCATAGTCTCAGCAATGAGCTCGCCCGGTCTCGGCAACAGGTTTCTGAGGCCAACATGTCCTTGATGCGCTTGAAGGAAGAGTACTCCCAGCTTGAACAGCAATCCACCACCCATCAGGCCGAGTTCGTCAAAGTGAACGGCTTTGTCCACGCTCTGACCACACGTAACAACACTATCGAGGCCAATCGGGCCCATCTCATTCAGCAGCTTGCCGTCCGCGATCAAGAGCTGGCTGCCCTCCGTGCCGAGGTTGCAGAGGCCCACGACAAGGTGGCGCACTTGGTCTCTATCACCGGCATCAACCTAGCGGAGTTGCGACGTGAATCCTCTCCCGCCCATCTGGTGGCCCCTCTGCTAGAGAGGTCAAACTCGCACTCGTTCCCTCCCACTCCAATCTATACGCCACTTCAGTCGCTTCCGATGGAGGGCTTGCCTCTTCCATCCCAAAGTACGCTGCTTTCCGACGTGCCGAGCGTCACCTCTGAGCCCCTTCACTCACCAGCTATGCCCACCACGCCGCTGAGAAGCACCTCTCTCCGCGCCACCACTCTGTCCCCTTCCCGCTTCACATCCCGCCCTCACCACTCGCCCCGCGGAAGCATTGGTGATGGTGGCCTCGGGGTCACTCTCAACTTTGACGAAGGAGAGTCCACCTCGCCGTGGAAGTCATGGTTGCAACTGGACACCAACACTACCAACCTGAACTGTACCAACTGATCTCGAATTGTCCGACTGCGGCTTAGCCACCCCTACAGAACCCCTACAGACATACACGCGGTACACCCAACATTGTACCGACCTAGCGTCTCGAGCTCGCTACTGTGATTCCACGACCTCCTTTAAGCATTGTCATGACTCGTTGTCCTTAATCACATATACACTTTTGTACATACTTTAGCTTCACCAAAATTGTAACATAAAAGCATGTCTGGCCACAGATAAACACATTATAGGGTCGCGCCTCATTGTAACCCGAGGCGGTATGAATCATCTTCTGTTCTAGAGAGTTGGACAACCGACAGCATCTACTCCACTCTAATCTTGGCTGTTGGCTCTTTTACGGCCTCCGACAAGTTCCCACAGCGATGGCGCGGCGATCACCAGCCCACCTACGAGCATGGTGCACCCGGTGAAGACGCCAGCGTACACGAACCTTCCGTTGTCCGCGCCAATCAACACTCCACAGATGACAGGACCGACGAGGTTGGGTATCGCCCCTACACTCCACAGCATGCCGATGCGCATGCCCACCTCGGGGACAGGGGAGATCGCGGCAGTAGATGCAGTGACGAGGACCATCCAGGCGCCCGACGCCGCGCCAAACGTGACCAGCCCGGCGATGGCGGGTCCGGGTCCTGGCGCACCGGTCCAAAAGGCGAAGATGGAAATCACTGACGCGATCCCCGAGGCGTGGAACACTGGCCAGACACCAAACCTGTCCGCCAGCGGACCGCCGAGCATGCGTCCACCAAAGGAGCCGGCCTGGATGATCGCGACCGAGTACGCAGCGACGGCCGGGCGCACCCCGTTGGCTTCCGCAAACATGATGGCGTCGAAGAAGGGCACAAAGGCGCTGGACGTCAGTGGGCATCCCAGCGGAAGGAATGGCTCACTTGATAAGGAAGATCCCGACGCCAATGACCAGACACGCATACCGCGTGTCCTTCCATGCGTTGCGAACGGCCGACAGCGGCAGAGGCTTGCGGGGTGGGAGACGAGCGCGCAGGAATGCGCAGGCGGGGAGCATGAGCGCCATGGTGAAGAAGGCCGTGACGAGCATCGAGTCCCGGAAGGCTGGCGTTAGTGACATCTTCAGGCTCACAGTGACTTACAGAGACGGTCGAGAAGCTTCTGCATCAGAATTGGGTACACGATGCCCCCTGCGCCCGCCCCAGCGATCACGACTGTCACAGCAGTGCCTCTTCGCCGCGCGAACCAGTGCGCCGTGATAGATGTCGAGGTGGAGTAGACGAGCGTGCCCCCCAGCCCAAACAGGATGTGCGCAAGGAGGAACTGGTAGTATTTGCTGCAGACTAGAGGGGTGAGTGATCGCGTCTTTGCCCATCTACATTACATCACTTACAAGCGACTGCCACCAGAGCTCCAGTCAGCAATGTCGTTCCCGTCCATATCAATAGACGAGGGCCATGCGAGTCGAACCGCCGGCCGACGAAGAGCGAGCCAAGATATGTTAATGTGCCCTGCACAGCTGCGATCCATCTGAGGGTTAGATGATCCGGCTTCACCAGATACGGTACCCGAACTCACGCAACAGTTGCTTTGGAGTAGCCTGACAGCTGGTGGGTGAGATAGTACGTCTCGAGCTGGCCCATGGACGTCACTGTGTCGGTCAGTAGGCTTCGCCACAAGCAGAGCACGCACCGAAACCAAACACGCTGAACAGAACCAACGACGACGAGCAGACGACGGACCACGCGCGGAGGCCGCCATCTGGCGGGGGACCAATGTCCGTCACCGAGGCGCGCTCGGCAATCTCCAGCTCGGCGTACGCCTCGTTCGAAAGCTGCCGCGACAGGTACCCCTTTGGCTCGACATGGTGGCTCGTCGTCGGTTCAAGGAGCGAGAGGGGCCGGGTCGGTGCTGATATCGGGTCCTCCTTCATGCCGAGGTCATTCAAGATTACAGTACTACGAAGGCCTAGTCATTTTTAGTCTTAGAGTGAGCCAGCAATGTGTTTAAAGTAAAAGTTGAGATGGCTTCGAGTCGGGATGATGCTGCCATCAGATGAACGCAGGCTTTCCGTAATTGTCGTGCTACTCCGCCACCTCCACTCTGCTGACTGAACCTCCACCTCCACCTTGCTTTTACGACTCGACCGCGTTGCCAATCGCCTGATGACCGAGGGCGGCGGCTCGGCGCCAGTCGTGTTTCATCGCAACCCCCATCTGCAGATCTGCAGCCGAGCCAACAGGCGCCGGGCCATAACACGCAACGAAATGCAAGTGGCCTGCTTAGTTTAGTGGTAGAATTTTCCACTCGTAGTGATCCATCCGGAACTTACAATGGAACGGTCACCCGTTCGATTCGGGTAGTAGGCACACTGCTTTTTGGCCTTTGTGGCTTTGTTTTTCTCTCGTAAACGTTTGGGCCATGGAGAGCTGTCGGGACTCGCAACGCGCATGCCGCGCGCCGTGCCTCCCGACGCGACGCCAGTTCCACCAGCCGCCAGCCTTCCGCTGCACGACGTTGTGCACCCGTATCCCACCACTTGCTCGCCGACAAGCATCGGGTGCTGACCTGGACCTGTACCTCCGCCTCGTGTATGTTGTGCTTGCCACATTCCTTGGCATCAAGGTGACACCGGCCCGTGCGTGGTGACAGATTTCCTCCTCCTCGCACCCATCTGCAAAGCCTCGCCTCCTGCTTGACTCCTTCAGCGACATTGTCGCCGCACGTCCCGCCACTTCTCACCGTTTACTGCCTACTGGCTTGCGAGCTCGTTCCGAGTGGATGGCCCCTGCGTCGAGTGCGACGAGTCCTACTATCTGATCATAAAAGTTGGGATATGAAACTGATACTGAACCTTTATATACTCTCTGGAACGATTGACCTCTTTGCCGTCTCTTACGCCTCGTACACACCTGTCGTCCTCGCCATGCCCGAACTGTGGGTAAACATTGTCATCGTCCTCCTCCTGTCGACCTGCGTGGTGGGGATGCTGTGGTCGGGGATGAGAATACTTCGACTGCGGAGGGAGAGGCAGCAGCACGTCGAGGTCGTCCAGTCCCGCATGTCCGCCAGAGTCAGTGCAAGAAGCGCCACACTACCAGCTGTTCATGCGTGAGTGAAGTGGTCTGAGGTGCACTTGAACCCGCAACAGAGCGAGCAGGGCTTGCTAACACACCATCAGAGTTGTCCGACCACCGCAGCCTCCGTTGGCCAAGTCCGACTTTGGCTACCTCGGACCGAGCTATCCCGCCAGCGTCCTCGCCTGGTCGGGAAGATCACATACACGCGTCACGATCTCCCCTGCTTGAACGAGATATGGTCCTAGTCGTCACTGTCACGATCACCATCACGATCATCATCACCATCACCACCATGCCAACGCCTCTCACCACCTGTCTATCCGACTCGACTCGCTGCTGTTTCCTCTTTACTGCCCATAACGTCTCGCACTGCATCAACCTCTTAGTAGGTTGTCGAAGGAGCTTTCTCAGGCCACTCATGGTTTCCACTGAGATGTGCCAGCATCGAGCTCCAATCCCTGATGGTGGGGACCCACCACCCAGAAGGACTGCAAGTGTGCCAGCACGTCGACGCCGCCCAGCATCACCAAAGTTGTTTGGTTCCTCCGCCCGCTACAGAACTCCTTGGCCTATTCTGGGCAGTGCGTCCTGAAAGTTACATGGCTGCATGCATCTCGACTCTTTTAGCTTCATGGCAGTACGTGAGGTTCGTAATATGGCGGCTGAAGTGTCAAATCCTATTCGTCGTTTTCCCACTCACTCATTCTTAGCGGCGGCCCTCGACAGTCCTCTGGTAGTTCTCCACCATCCGCTGGTGAGCCTCAAGCTCCTGCTGGTGCTTGAGGAGACCCTTTTCGTAGTCGGACATGTTGCTGTTGTTGTTATTGTTGTTGTTGTTACCGCCGTTGTTGTTGGAGCTAAACTGCTGCTGGTTGTTGTTGTACTGCTGGTTCTGGTTCTGGTTCTGGTTCTGGTTCTGCTGCTCCTCCTTCTTGTCGTGGTGCTGCTTGATTGCGTAGCCGGCACCACCAATAGCCGCAGCGGCCGCGAGACCACCGGCAGTGACAGCGGCAATCTTGCCCTTGGACCAGCCCTGGTTGGGGTCGACCTGCTGGCCCTGCTGGTTGAACACCGTCTGGCCCTGCTGCGGCTTGTAGCCGGGCGGGTAGGGGCGGCCGTTGGCATCGAAGAACTGCTGCTTGGGCTTGTCGTCGTCCGAGTCCGAGTCCGAGTCGCCCTTGACCTTGTGGATCGCGTACGCGCCAGCAGCGGCGACGGCGACGCCCGCGGCGATCTTCTTGCCCTTGGACCAGCCCTCGCCGTCCGAGCTCGAGTTGGAACCCCTGCGCTCTGGTGGTTTAGTTTTGGCTCGGAGCCGGGTCACTCACGGCCGGCCTGCTGGTTCTGGTTCTCCTTGTCGTCGTGGCTGAAGAATCCCATTGTGTTTATAAGTCTTGTGTGGGAGGAGGTAGGAGATGGGTGTGTTGGAGAGTTGCTGCAGAAGGCTCGGAGACTGATGGGGAGAGAGCCACGTCTTGGTGCTTATGAGTGACTGAATGCGTAGTCCACTTCCACAGTCGCCGGGACGGCTGACGAGTCGCTTGACGTACGAGGCGCCAGGACTGACCATCAAGGTGGGGGGCGAGTAGTAGCAGTAGCATTCCACCTCGACGGTCACTCCTGTCCGTGTCCTCGAGTTTAGGATTGGAGAGACTCGTCAACACTATGAGCCACGAAGCGTAACGCTAGGAAACAAACTCGAGCTGTGGGATGACACCAAGGCGATGAGCCATGCGCCGTTGACGCCGTCGACGCTCCTCGAGGCTTGAGCCACAGTAGTGCGGGGCAAAGTGGGTCGAACGTGGACGAGACACCGACAAAGCGCGATCCCAGCGTTCGAGACAGACGGACGGTTTGAGGGATCACTCAAGCCCTCAATGGCGTTGATCTTGGCGTCGCCACAATTGTCCCCGTCGACCCCAGGACTGCAAAGTGTCCTCACCACACCCTTCAATCGGTCTGACTGACGAGACACAGACTGCGCCAGACTGTGCTAGACTGCGCCAGAGTGCGCGACAGGTGATCTGCAGCCGGCATCTACCCACCGGGGGCCCGCGACGCGGACGCGGTGTCCCATCTCGGCTACTTTCTGCGGACGCTGCTGTCCTCTGGTTGCTGCTGCCCACATGGACCCTGGGCCGGCTTTAAAGGACGCTCATGAGGCTGCCTTGACAATGAGATCGAATGGCAAGAAATGGGCGGAAATATTAGGAGGTCAACGCGTTGGCTCGGGGCATCCCTCTTCGGCGGTACCATCTCACAAGCCAACTGCGTTGACTCGCTCTCCAAGTATCGCCAACAGATATGTCTCATTATAATGCAGCAGCGGCGGCGGCCATGCCGCGCTACAAGCTACTCCGACAACCGACATCACTCCGGAAGCAGGTATAACACCCGGGCTGCAGTATTCAACCAAGTTGCGAGTCACAGTCACGTCACGGCGATCCCTTCCGCTATGAGATCGACATTCCTGGTCGCCCGGCCCCGGATTTCCATGTCGTCGATTAAACCTGGAATACATGCTCCCCGAGAGCTCCAGGACTGTCATGCCATGCCAAGACAAGTGACCATAAGGCGATGCATGGCCTGCCTGCATGTGTTCTGCACGCCGTCAGTGGGATGGAATAGCGAGTGCACACAAGAGTGATGGGGTGAAAGTGACGTGTATCCCTGTGATGCCCAAGTGTGAACATACTGTACAAGCGACCTGGCTTCGGCGAACGAGGCGTTGTCACTCTGCCAACTTCTCTTGTTGTTTCGTCCTTTATTGCCCGGTCTCTGTTGCAACACAGGACCGTCGTTCAATGAAGCCGCCGTTGACTAGAGCAGAGCCGTCACGGATCCGCGCTATTGGGAGATTCAAGTCTGTGCACCGAAATGCAACAGTCTGTCGGGTAGACCTGCCATGTATTACTTGTAGTCTGTGCAGCCCTCAAATTGACTCCACATCGCTGCTCACACTCCTCACACTACCCCTCAGGCGACTCCCGTTAGTGCTACCACTGTTCTCTTCCACAGCTTTACCATCGCGTAGACAGACCAGCCTCAAGAGACAATGTGAAGCTGCTCCTCAAGGCTCAGCTCCTTAGCCACCAACTCGAATCAGCTACAGGTTCGATCGCCTTTATTCTGGTGCCCTGTGTTCCTCCTTGACGGTGGAGGTAGGCAAAGGTAGCACCTTCATCCTGCGTCGAAACCGGTGGCAATGCAATGGGCACCGAAAGTGAGGGTCGAAGGCAGGAGACACAGCCTGGGAAGTTCTAAGTCGCGCCTCTGGATCTGGTCAAGCACATGGTCGGAGTAGGCTGATAGTCGGTACCAGTCTCGAGCGTTTGGGGTATGCTTCATGCAGAGCGACATTCATCCCGCGAACGAGTACCACGAGTTCGTGCAGTACCTGACTACTACGCAGATCCCAACATCCCCTTGACCCCCTTCACATGCAGAGCTTGGGCAGTGTTATGACACTGTCAGGAAGAGGGACATGGCCGGGGAATTCGAGCCCGAAACCAGACGACTTCCAAGCGGTGCACTTGCGGAACACATTTCACTACCGCGAAGCCGGCCACCGCATCGCCAAAGCGTTTTGCGATCGCTGCTGATCATGCTGTGGCTGCCTTACCCCCTTACGTCGCCTTGCAGGTATGCTGCACGTGCATTCATACGGACACGGTCACACAGAGGACAAGGCCCGAGCTGCTGCGCAGCTGCAGCTCAAGGTCGGGTTCCAAACCGGGCGTCTTGGCGTGCGCGACGTGCGCGACGTGCGATAGCCACCGACGGGATGCTTGCTTGCCCTGAGGTGGGTTTCGAGTCTCGCCAGCTTTCTCGCCAGCATCACCATATGACGGTGCTGCGGAGAAAGCCAGTTCACTGGTGTGGTGTAATTTCCGAAAAGCCACCCGACCAGCTGGGCATGTGCGACACCCGGCAGGCTGGGCCTTCACTGTGACATCCGACTAGCGGGATTGGGACGGAGTTGTCGGCGACTTTGTTGCTCATCGTCGTCGGGCCCAGCGGCACCCAGGGGAGAAACGTGTGTACTTGTTCAGTGTCTGGCGAGCCGCTGAGCTGTAGTCTGACGATCAGAGTGTCGCCCCCTCTGGCCTCTGAGCGATTGGGCTGAAGGGACTCCCGGGCTTGGCATGCCCTTCAGAGTGCACATACACCAGCCCGATCGTTACAGGCTCATACATGCATGCAAGGGTGTGCATGCATCATGCAGTCGAACAGAAACAATATGACTTGTACGGGTGAATGTGGGGTCTGTCCAGCATGTCCAGACGGCACGCACAAGAGGAGGTGAATAAAGCATCCATACCGGTGCCGGAATCATCGCCTGATGGAACATCCCCTGGCTGGCCGTTCTTGTTCACCACACCATTGTGACCCTCAAACGTCAGCCAGCTGCACTGTGATACTGTGATCTGTGATGGCACACCGCGGTGCATGGACGTCATACTATCCGATCAAGCATGGGTAGCAGCTACAGTACACATACAGCAGCGCCAATGTGCAAATGTGCCGAGCCAAAGTCCGAGGTCGCACACTTTCCGTGCACGCCGCCTGCACCGCGGTGACTTTTGTGTTGCAGTCAGAAGCTGACTGACATGCAGACCAGATACTTAAGCACTCACGGCTTGGCGAAAGTCTATTCTCTCTCCTTGTTTCTCCACTTAATCACTCCTTCACCCAACCCTCTGTCTCTAAACCAAGGATGCTGGCATCTTCGACTACCGCTCTTTTCTCCCTTCTCCTCGCCGTGACCGCCGTGACCGCCGCCGACACCGAGGTCATCGACTGGGCCTGCCCGCCATCGGACGGACGCCTTCTGAATGGCATCGCGACGCCAGAGGACTGTGCCGTGAGTTCTGCCTGTGTTGAAGCTTGAGTCACCAGCTAACTCCCAGTCTCGTTGCAGTGGTTTGTCCAAGTTCAGCTACCACCGCGAAGGCGTCTGCCGGTGCAGCGATTTCGACGCCTACTCCAGCCGCCCCGGCTGCGGCTGGACAGTCCTGGACTCGGCCCCCGCCAAACCCGCGGGGACCAAGGCGGCCCAGCCGCTCCTCCCGCGAGCCTCCGACTCGGCACGCAAGCGCAAGCGCATGGAGGAGGCGGCGAAGCGCGCAGCTGTCATCTCGGACTGCCCGCCCGGCCATACAGAGTGCGTGGGCTCGGACGGCAAGCCGAGCTGTGTAGACACGAACATCGACGAGCAGTTCTGCGGCGGGTGCCCGTACGGCACGCCGTCCGATCGCAGCCTCTCCACAGGGACCGACTGCACGAAGCTTTCTGGCCTCCGCGCCCGCAGTGGGCGCGTCATGGGCGTCCAGTGCCACCAGTCCAAGTGCCAGTTCAGCCAGTGCGGCAAGGGCTTCGTCCTTGCTCCTGACAACACTCACTGTATCCCTAGCTCCGAAAAGCGCTAAGCACTGACAAGTTGCTCACTCATGTCTAACACCCACCGACTGACTGACACTTGCAATGCTGCCACTGATACCCTCCCCCACTTGATACCCCGCGACCCCACTCATCGTACCCGGCTCACCTTGTAGCATAGTCGACCCCGTAGACACTCAGCATTGAATGCATGTACACTACACTATCCACGTCTACGACGTGCATACGAATTCCTGCGGAGGGTAGAGGAGACTAGATCAGAACGCGTCGTGCATGGCACCGCCTCGGAATCTGAAACACCGAGATTTGTGACCGCCCAAGACGGATTTGTGCTGGGGGCGATGAGTTCAGTCTCCTTCATTTTCACGTCATCTTTTCCATTGCTCCGTGCTGTACAGCAAGTGACGCCGAGAGGATGCATGTGATCACATTAGGAGTCACGTCCGAGAGAGATGCATGAGAGTCACGTCCGAGATGCATGAGAGTCACGTCCGAGAGTGATGCATGTCCTCTATACAACTGTGTTGTGGGATTTTGGTGTCGACTATTCAGCCTCAAGAGGGCGGTCTTGCCTGCCTGGAATCTCGATACAGCGACATGTTTATCATATTATAGACACTAGAGAGAGTTGGGAGCACACGAGAAGGGTTTCCGCACGTCACCGGCGTAGTCGAGGATGATAGCCTCGACGGAGGTGTACATGCCCGGGCCAAGGAGGAACAGGCCCAGGAGGAAGATGATGAGGTTGATGACCGTTAATGTCGACCTCAGCACACCCTTGAAGAGCTGCCCCTTGTTCAGGCGGTAGTAGGCGACGGCCCAGAAGATGAAGCCGAAGAACGAGTCAAAGGCGGCCGACATGATACTGAGGAAGTCGCCCATGGAGGGAATGACACTAGGAATGTTAGCAGATGAATGGGGTTGTCAGATTGCCACAGCGGACTCACTTGCCAAAGATGAAGGCGATAGCCCAGACGACAATGACAGTCGCCACCCAGACGCCCCAGCCGAGAACAGTGTTCGAGTGCGCGTGGCGCGAGTGCCCAAGGAGACGCTTGTAGACAAACTTGCACGCCACGTTGGAGTAGATGGCGCCAATGATAACAGTGGGCACAATGACGAACGCGAACGAGCTCTTGCGCATCCAGGGCTCGAGGAACGATCCAACGAGAGGCGCCTGAGCGTACTGGCCGACAAAGTAGTATCCGACAACCGCCACGATGAGGAAGAGACACATCTCAAGGAGCGTGAGGGCCGCGAGGGCCTTGGGGAAGTCCTGGGGGTTCTTCATCTCGGCGATGAAGGAAGGGTAGAGAATCTGGCCGATCCAAAGGAATGTGATGTTAAGCACGGCATTGAGACCGTCGACAAAGCTGAGGTCCGGGTTGGGGAAGCCGGCGTAGGTCTTGACAGGGCCCAGGCCGGGGTACACACCCTTGGGGCCGTAGCCCTTGCCCGGGTGGGCCTCAATTCCACTGTAGATGACGCTCAAGAGCAGGGCAATGCCCATGCAGATGGCGCTGAACACGGACATGAGCGAGACGTGCTTGAGCGTGCGGGGGAGCGAAAAGACGATGCCCATGATCATGGCGATCGCCTGGAAGCCAACGGTGCAGACGGCATCGTTGGAGAGGGTGTTAAGAACTGGCAGGGTCAACACATGCAACACTAGGCACAAGCTCGCTGAAACTCACTCTTGGCACCGGTGAAGATGTGGAAACCAATCAAAAGAATGTTGTTGAGGAGCAGCATGATGGCTGTTGCCTCGTAGGCTAGGCGGGGAACGCGGGGGAAGAGCTTGGCGGCAATGTCGCAAATGTCGCGGGCCTCGGGATACCGCATGCACCACTGCCACAGAGTGTACGATGTGTCTGCCAGTCAGCTACTGCGGTGGCGATCGAAAAACGCAAGCATAGAAAAACGCAAGCATAGATTGTACACTCACACCATGTAATAAGGCCCATACCGATCTGCACACAGAGGCCAGTAGCCCAGCCGAGGACGGAGAAGCTCCACGGCAACGCGAGAATGGCCAGACAGACGTACTCGCCGAACAGGAGCAGTGTCGCCTTTTGCCAGCTGAGTGTGCGGAACTTGATGTCGTGCTCGGCATCCTCGGCGGCGAGGGCGGCCCAGACATCGGAGGAGGTGTCGGAGGCGCCCTCGGCGGCGCGCTCCTTCTTCTGCAGCTCCTTCTCCTCCTCGGTGAGGTGGATCTTCTCAGTCTTGAATGATGCGAACCCCTATAGAGTGTGAGCACAAAGTCGTTTGGTGGAGGCTTGGTAATGTCTATTCGTGGGGTCTTGGCAGTGTGCCACCCAGTGGCAGACAAACTTACCATGATGGATAGTGAAGAGAACACAAGATGTCGATCCCCTTGTTTCTTTTAATCTTGGCGGCGGTCCCCTCGTTTCTTGTACACTTGGCCTCGATCCGGTGCAATCTGAAAGAGAAAAGCAGTGAATACGCAGAAAAAAAAAAGTTAGCGCGGGTCTGATGCGTACGATGCGAGGTTGAGGCGGGGGGTTGCTTGATACAGCAGAGGGCTGCATGCGGGGGGTGGTGGAGAGCAGCGCAGTCTAGACGAGTACGTGTACAGTACGTGTAAGGTGCATCCCCTGCAGTGCCTCTCTTGCATGGTGATTCAGCACGTCATAGTTAGCCACGACCTAATCGCGACCTCTTTCCTGCTCTGTCCTGCTCTCGAGGTAGTCGAGCAGCGAGCGAGCAATACGCCGCCGTTGCCGGGGTGGACCAGGGACAGGAGACCGATACGATATGGAAAAGGGGAGGATTTCCTGACACGAATTGCCATATCAGGAAAATTTCAAAACTTGATAGTTCCTGGCGGCAACGTGAGATTGTGAGATGAGACTTGGACGCACAGGGCTGTACATATGTATTGGGCTGCATGCATTATTGGCTGCTAGACCGACCTGCTAGACCTGCTAGTTTAGTACGTCAGTGATAGTTTGTCAGTCGCGAGACATCCGATTGGGATGGCTTGGGATCGAGAGGTGAGGTGCGTGAGAGAGGGCGAGAGAGGGACAGCCAAAACAATTACGGTATCAACGACGTCAACACCGGACCTCTGTCATGGATCATGCAATCATGCACTCGCTGGTAGTCATGTAAAATCTGCCTCTCATGCATAGCTCTGCTGGCTCTGCTAGCTCTGCTCTAGCCTCTGCATGCCTAGCTCCCCATGATCGGGTTTCAGGTCACGTGGCAGCACTCGGGCTGAGCTGGCTGAGATTTTTCGGCCTTCACATTGGGTCATGAATATGTGGCGTCGGGATCTTCACCCTAGGCCCCCTTGGCTCCATCGTCGAGCAGCATGAACAACTGTACCATGCAAGCATCGTCAGCTTCGGATGTAGGTGCATAGGGGGAGGCGCAGAAGTGTGAAGCGCCTCCATTCCTGCATAGCAACACCTGCATATAACGATGAACTGATTGGCGCAATTGACGAGATTGGCGAGAGGTAGTGCAACGGTTGGGCTGTGGAGGACGCCACCACCAGCTCGCGCATTAACTGTTCGCCCCCAGATCCCAAGCTCCCAAGAGAGGGGCGATAAGTCGCGACCACGTTGTCTGCATTCCACATTACTTGACGCCTTGGGGATGGATTATTAGCTTTGCTGACCTCATTACCTGTGCGGCTGTAAATCTGGCATTTGCCTCTAAGCGAGGTCTCGTAGCTTGTTGCCATTCGGCTTCGAGATCGGTGTGGAGCTGATCCGCGGCATTGTTGAGGTTGAGGCTGACGGAGCCCCACCACTGGAGCTTGTTGATACCAAGCATGAACATTCTCAGTATAGACGCCCAAGTTCTAGATTGCAACTCCTCCTTCCGAGACCGTGCACCTCGCTTCCAGACCCTGCAGTACGCAATCCACAGCTCGTGTGACGACCTCTTTCATTTCAATTTGCATCCGGCCGGTCTGACACTACTTTGGCTGGAGAACATACGCCTCGCCGCCCGACGTCGGCTTGCCCTCCCTTACCCTCGCTGTCCTGTTCTTCAGATCCATGACGATGCTGAACAGCGTCGCCGAGCCGCCAAAGCTCTTCGCGTCGCGGCAGATACTGCCGGGGAAGCCGCACTCGTCGCTGAGCCATGCGGTGATCTCGTCGCCGGTGATCTGGCCCTCGTCGGACCTGAGCAGCTCCTCGATGCGCGCGAGGCGCTGCGGGCTGTCGGCGAGGAAGTTGGTCGCGAGCTTGACGCCGGGGTGCTCGACGACGTAGTGGTTCGAGTGTAGGATGGCCGCGCCGCCGCGCACGTTCTCGATCCGGGGCACGCGCTGGACGTCGGAGCAGGACACCTCGAGGCCAAACGCCTGCGTTCCGTCCGCCAGCAGAATGTGCCCCGCGGACGCGACGCCACGCTCAGTCAACCGCTGCGCGATACCCGCGGCATCGAGCTCGCCCGACCAGTCGAGCGCGGCGCGCAGCGCGAGGTGCACGGGCAGCTTGTTATGCGCCACGCCCAGAGCCGCAATGGCATTGAGACACACGCCGACGCCCGCAGACGAGAGGCCGATCTTGCCGATGATGCCCGCCTCGGTGATCATGCAGATCCCTGGGCGGCCGGGAATGTTGATGCTGATGTTGAGGAGGTTTGGCGCCTGTGCGACTTTCCAGTCCCAGTTCTGGGCGAGGAAGCCGGCCGTGGGCGAGTGGAAGGCAGCAGCAGTGCAGCCGTCATTGTACAGTCCAAAGGCCACTTCTGTCCGCACGTTGAGGGCGACGATGGAGGAGAGTGGAAGGTCGGTCGCGTCCGCGATACCTACGCGTCAACACAGCAGACAACAACTCTACTGACCCTGCATCTCCTCAACGTAGTGCGGGTACTCCTCCTCCAGGAAGGGCAGCCACTTGCTTGCCTCGGCACACACGGGCTCCCACCCCATCTTCGCCTGGGCCATAAAGTACTCCTTGTAGAACGCCATGGTGCCGTGCACCTGCGCGCGCGCCTGCTGGCCGTGCTGCTGGCCCACCTGTTCTATCAGCGCCCTCCTCGCCGATCTCCCACCTCGTACGGTGTTCCCGAGCACGTAACAGTGAGCATCTTGAGATTCGTGTTTGTCTGTTGTCGAAAGTCAGAGTGTTGGAAGAACGCACTATTGAGCCTCGGCATTCATAGTCGCCGTGGGTGGTGGGCAGTAAGCTGAAGTGGAGGCTTGCCTTCAGCTGTCGGCGAAGGCCGGCGATGACGAGTGAGGGTAATATCCGGCAAAACCAACCGCTCGCAGTATGCAGCCAGGAGCTTTTCTACGATCTCATTCCTGCATTCTTCATCATTGCTTGTTGATGAGATCCCGAGTAGCTACTTATTGAGTGCTCAGTGCACTCTAGCTCACGTAGGGTCACAATGCAAGCACGCACAGTATACGGGATCTTACGTGACCAATCTGCCTCCTATACAGAGAGACAGAGACGCGTCACAGACCAACACCGCTGTGCTGGCGCGACTTGTGGTATAAGTCGCGGAGCGTGACCGGAGCGTGACATTTGTCACGCTCCGCGACTTATACCACAAGTCCACAAGGCGGTCCGGCGGACGCCGAAGCAACCCATCTCTTGCACTTCTAAAACCCAACTGAAGCTGCAGAGTGTATCGGCATGAATCATGCCGCAGCCTGAAAGGCACGCAACTCTTGGTGCATCGGCTTAGGCCGTCACCCCGCCGCCCACATCTACCGGATTTCGGCATGCCGGCGTTGCAGGCAATGAGCGGTCAGCTGCGGTGAACTGTATCTCGCCGAGGGAGAACGATGCGGTTGCTCCTCTGTACGCTTCTCAAGAGTACAAGAACGACGAGCTGAACGCCCCTCTCAGCACATCCATCATGGCGACGACAGCTGAGAGCAGGAAGCTCACGGTGCAGGAATGTGAGCCCCGCAGGGGAGGGAGCTGACGGCAGGCAACCAGATCATATGCCAGCCGGGCACGCCATGGGAGATTGAGGAGGTCACCATCAATGGCAACAAGCTCAAGTGCTGGAAGAACGTGAGTGGCGCACCTTCAGAGTGTCGTGCAGGAAGACATCCCGCAAGAGATCGGCTGACAGCAGCAATACCCGCACTACCGGGCCATGCTCCTGGACGCGTTCGCCAAGCATGCCGACCGCACGCTTGTCGACAGCCCGACACAGTACGGCGACGGGCGCGAGAGCGTGACGTATGCGGAGACGCTGCAGCTCGCCAACAACCTGGCGGGCTGGCTGCGCATGCGCGGCATCGGCGTCGGGGACCGGGTGGGCATCGTCGCGTTCAACAGTCTTGGGTATGTCGAGCAGCGAGCGCGTTCACTGACAGGCAGCTGGCCCATCGTCCTCGTGGCGATCCACCTCCTCGGTGCCGTGCCCGTCATGGTCAACTCGTCGCTGCAGGTCGACAGCCTGCTGCACTGCATCAAGATCTCCGAGCCCAAGCTCATCCTCGCCGACGCGGCGCTGACAGAGGTGCTGTACGCGCACCGCGACGGCCTTGCGCCCGCGCTGCGCGACAACGTCTTTTCGTTCCAGGACGTCTCACGCTTACCCATGGGGCACAACATGCAGGTGGGCTTTCGACGTCGAGTGGCGCTGACGACAGAGCATCAACCTCAGGACACTCACTGTGCCCGACGACGTCCTCAAGGGTGTGGTGGAAGGGACGGGTCTGGAGGGGCTTGGTCCCGACGCGGACGCGACCATCTTCTTCACGTCCGGCACGACTGGATACCCCAAGGCAGCGCTCGCGACGCAGCGCGCCAACATGCACAACTTTACCTCCGCCGGCATCGGTGAGTGTAATCATGCTCGTTAACCCCTAACCCTCAGCGCCGATCCGCGCCGCTCTGCGACAAGGCCTGGCGCTCCCGGACATCCTCGCCGCTGCGGCCGAGGCCGCCGCGGGCCCGCAAAACGTCATGCTCCTCGGCGTCCCCTTCTTCCACGGTACGGGTTGCGTGTCGGCGCTCGCCAAGTCGATCCAGGACGGAGCCAAGATCGTGCTCATGCGCCGCTGGAGCGTAAAGGACGCGGTCAAGCTCATGGTCGAGCACCAGGTCAACACCGTCGGCGGCGTGCCCGCCATCACCAACGCGATCATCAAGTCGGGCCTGCTCCCCAAGGACCACAAGATCCGCGTCGCGTCGTACGGCGGCGCGCTGCCGCCCGAGAACCTCGCGCAGGCCGTGGTGGAGACGTGGCCTGATGCTATCCCGTGAGTCTGTGCGGGCGGAGTAATGAAAAGATCGGTGTAGTTAGACGTACAAGTGAAACCAACCAGCGACAACCTGCATCCTTCATCCTGCTGACACCACAGATCGCAAGGGTGGGGCATGACAGAGCTCACGGTCCTGCACTGCGCACACGTGGGCAAGGACTACCTCGAGAAGCCCAAGTCGACCGGGCCTCCGGTGCCTATCTGCGAGATCCGCATTGTCGACCCCGAGACACGCAAGGAGGTTCCCGCGGGCACGGTCGGCACGATTCACGCCCGTGGTCCGAACGTGATGAAGTGCTATGTCGGGAATGAGAGTGAGTAGCCCATGCCCAATGGTTGGAACGGAGCGTCTTGGAGTCCCGGTGCGGTGACTGACCCGCCACAGAGGCCACGCGGGAGACGATCGACAAGGAAGGCTGGCTCGACACGGGCGACGCGGGGTACGTCGACGACGAGGGGTGTCTGTACATTGCCGACCGCAGTGAGTCTATCGCAGTTTTGTGTCCTGTGGCGCTAACTTCAAAGTCAAGGACATTATCATCCGCGGTGGCGAGAACATCTCCTCCGCCGAGGTCGAGAACGCGGCATATGTCGACAAGCGCATCGCAGAGGCCGCATCCGTGCCGGTGCCCCACGATGTGCTGGGTGAGCTTGTCGCACTGGGTGTGAGCCTCGCGCCCGGCGCCACCGTCACCGCTGAGGAGATCATCGACCAGATGTCGACACGTCTGCGGAGGGACGCGCGGCCGGTGTTTGTCTGGATCTCGGACGATGTGCTTCGTGAGTATGAGCGGCTGTGGACGGTTGTCCTATCGTTCGCACCTACTGACACCCAGCGCGCAATATCAACGGCAAGCTCGTCAAGGCCGACATTAAGAAGATTGTGCAGGACAAGTACAAGCAGAAGCTCGCGCGCGAGTCGAAGCTCTAGTGGCGATCTTGTCAGAAGTATGCGAGTGGTTACGAACAGAGGTGGCTGCAGATGCGATTGCTGGTGCGGACTGACTGCTGAATTGTGGCGGCACTGAACATCTGAAAGCGCAGTTGCGATCCATCGCCGAGATTCAGACAACCAGATGGGTGTGGAACTCGATGGCAGAATGTCGAGCCCGATCGTAGAAGGTTCTCGCATCGGAAGCGTGTCAGTCATAGTGTCTCACCCGCGAAGCATCGCAGTTCATTCGCACCACAATGTGTGACTTGTTCGTGTGCTGATCGCCCCTTCCCGCCGGCTGACCCCCAAAGTGTGCAGACACCCGGTCCGCCGGGTCGCTCAATGCTACACAGTCACCAGAGACAGCAGAGACAGCGAGCGAGAGCTGTATTGTGCGACGCCGAAATGTCGCGGTGCATCGGTCGCTCGCACCCGCCTTGCACCGTTCTGAAACGCGTGACGGAGCCACAACAGCGGTCGAAGGACAAAATGTGGGACAAGCAAGACAAGCAAGACAGCGAGTGGCCGAGATAAAAGGTATAAAGATACACACAAAGAGTTCGACAGCGGTTGTCAAAGACAGAGAGCAAGAGCTCGACGCGACGAGCACAGGTCTCAGCCATGTCCGCGGAGTCTTTTTGACCGCGCGCACAGACACCATTCATCGTCATGGATCATTGACACCAAAAGCTAGACTGGCATGCTGGCCGCTGGCACCGCTGAGACCAAACTCCGCCACTCGATTGTCCGAGCGAGGTGACAGTGTCAGCGCATTCGCAGGGTCGGTTGCTGCCGCCAAGAACGGCAGTGACCGTGTGAGCGTCGGTGCGAACGTCAAGCGGTGCACAACAACGATGATCGCTGTCTTGTTACTACCCCCGACCCTCCGCGCCTCCGCTCGCCGTCAGTGATTGATTTGTGAACGCACATTGTCATTCTTCTATTTGTCGCTTCTCGACGTTTGACGGCGTTTATAAAAGACGGACGTCCAGTCGGCAAGGGATGTTCTCTCTCCCAACAACACTCGACAGCCTCACCAGCCTCAGCACACTCCGCTGCCTCCACTCCGACTCCACCACCACCACCACCGCCTTCCTTTCCTAGTTGGAGTAGAACACCACACCACCACTGCACAATCCACTTCAGCCACCCGCTCTGATCACTCGGCGGCCATCCTCCGCACTGCCTCTTCTGTCAATCACCTCGCCGCCATCTCGAGCAAGCATACTTGCCTCCTTTATCTCCATCCCTTTCTCACTTGTGCGCCTTCGAACGCCCCTCCCCACCCACTTTGGCTCAGTCCCCCTCCTTCCCCACGCCCCCATCCCAACACATACACCCCCACGATGGCCAAGCCGATCAAGTACCGTCTCGTCCTCTCTGTCCTCAACGAGAACGAGTGGGTTCTCGTGCGCCAGGTCGGCTCGCACCAGACCTGGAAGGATGGCAACGGGACAAACTTTACAATCTTCACGCGAGACGGCGACGTGCAGCCAGCGCAGATCGCCGAGCTGAAACGAAGGCTTGGCCGCTGTCCCGAGACCTGGTAATCCTCTGCTTGGGATTCCTCCCGCAGCTGGTAACATCTGCTCCCCATCCCTGTCCTCTCGGGCGCTATCGCTCACCGAGACTGGACGGAGATTGTGGTCGAGCCCCCAGCGCTGAGCAGGGAAGCCAACATTGCCTCCGTTCCTCCACCTCTTCGATTTCGAATCAACATCGTTCCATTATTTCGTCTCGTCTCCGTCGCACGCTTCTCCTCGCTGTCGAGAGAGGTGGAAGCCCCACGCCATACAGCCATATCTGTGGTTCTCTGTGATATATGTACACTAGGTTGTATGTCATGCCATGCCATCTGAATGAATAAATCAAACGCGCGTCCAGTTATCGGGGAATAAACTGTTTATCCGAGGGGCGCTAGCTCGGATATGTGCTATATCCACACGTCCAATGAGCAGGACAACAACTAACCGATCCTCCTTTGCCCATTCGTTTGACGTTGACTTTGGTGCACGACTATTCATCTCGGCATTTCTCCATCCGACATTATTTCCTTCCCATCCTCAGCCCATATCTACTCTCTCGCAGCATGAAGATTCTCGTACTGGACGGCGGAATGGTATGTTGTTTACTCACGTCCGCGTGTTCTATCCTTGCCTGCTGGCTATCACTTCGTCACTCCACGAGCAACCACCGAGCGCAGCTGACAAGCAGGGCACGACCCTCGAAGCGCAGGGCCACGACGTCTCGACACCCATGTGGGGGTGTGAGCTTGTGCACCGCGAGCCGGACATTATCCGCAGCGTGCACAGGAGCTATGTGGAGGCCGGGGCCGACCTGGTCGAGACCGCGACGTGGGTGCTGCGAGACGCTGCGAGACATGCCGCGTAATGGAAGCTGACAAGACAGATATCAGCTCACCGTGCCCGCACTATCCGCACAGGGTCACTCTGAGGCGGCCGCGAGGGGAATCATGCACGCCGCAGTCTCGCTCGCTGCCGACGCCGCCCCCGCCGGGGTGGTGCTCTCGCTCGGCCCGTACGGCGCAACACTGAGCCCCGGGCAGGAGTACTCTGGCTTCTACCCCCCGCCCTACGGCCCGCGAGGCTTCTCTCCCTCGGGAAATACCAACTATGCCGCACCGGCAGATGAAGAGGGATACATCTCGGCGCTGGCGGACTGGCACCTGGACCGGCTGCGGGTGTACGCGGCGCACAACTCGTGGGACGCCATCGCGTGGGTGGCCTTCGAGACGATCCCGACCGTTGCGGAGATCCACGGCGTGCGCCGCGCAATGGCGGCACTCGCAGCCGAGGGGCGGGGGAAGCGCTTCTGGATCTCCTCGGCGTTTCCGGGCGGCAAGGCGGGACAGATGGGCGCGGACGGCGAGTCGGTTCCCGTCGCGCAGGTCGTGGCTGCCATGACCTCTGCAGCCGACCGGGAGGCTACTCCGGACGGTATGGGGATCAACTGCACCAACCCCCAGTTTCTCCCCGCCCTCGTCGAGGCGTACACTGCCGCTGCGCGCGGGTGGCTCATCGTCTACCCCGACGGCGGGAGCGTGTACGACGTCGTAACCCGCAGCTGGTCCGATGCCGGCCGCGTCGCCCCAGAGCAGTGGGCGAAGGGCCTCCTCGAGGCGGTGAGGGGCGCACAGGGGTGGGAGGGCGCCATCGTCGGCGGGTGCTGCAAGAGCTCGTTTGCCGAGGTCGCCGCATTGAGGAAAGAGGTTGGGAGGTAGTGGCGGGGCTCGGAAGCAGATCTCAGAGGCGAGGCTCTGGCACGATAACTCCTTCCCTACTGTTCCAGAAGCTGCTTCAGATTAGATTATGGGGCATATCCTGACCGAGCGCCCATGCTCCCTCTTTCCATAGCGGCATGTCACTCATTCACAGAACTGCATGATATACTGCCGTGTCGAGGCCAGTGCAGGCACCGGCCTCCGTCAGCGTCCCTCCAAAAGTAATGAGGCAAATGTCATCACAGCAGGCACGGAGATGGGTCCGATCCTTGCGGCGGCCTCTCATCGGAGTCATGTGCTCCGAAGAACATGTGGGACTCCAGTTGCATGGCCTTCCACTGTGGCCACCTATCATCTCAGGCTGAGCTCCTATTATTGCACCATATGCGAGCTCCAACACCAAACAGACCGAAATTTCGGTTACTCGTCTCCTTTTCGCGAAGGTTCACGGCATCCAACAGAAGCACAAATGTACGGCAGCATTCCGTCAGTCCGCTTGCTGCTAAAGTTCACTCGTTGCATCCCACAGGCCGGTGAGGTGATGTTGACAACCTTGATATGCAGGGGAGAAAACGGTTTTTGCGTTGGCTGAAGGACTGGGGGGTGATGCTGGAAAAGAAAAGGATGCGCTTAAGTAGCGCAGACAGTGCGCTGCAGGGCCGCCGGGATCGCATGACTGGTGGAGTTGCGGACTACGCTCTCAAACTGTTAGGTACTACGTCGCGAGACAACGCGGGGGGTACGCTTCTTCTATCGAGCTGTTATCCAGATGCTCGCAATCCATGATTCCGTCGACACCTCTACCGCGAGACCAAGGGCTGGAGGATCAAGAGACGAAGAAAACTGGCATGATAGACAGCTTAGTAGTCGTAACGGCCCCAAGGCTCCAACGGCCATCGCTCGCCTGGGTGTCAGTAAACTGCACAGATCACGAAGAACCTACCGCACACGGCACAAGGCTGATTCGGCAACTCGTCTTTGCTGTCACAAAAGGAGATCTGAACCTTTGAGTCTGTCTGCCATCCGCTCTCGATAAGAGCTGGGGCGATCGCCTCTCGGTTCGCTGGGTATCGAAAGTAGAGAGAGACAGGCTCACGGTCGCGAAGGTTCTCCTCCCAATCCTCCAGATCTACAGGAAGATCAATCGCAAATCGTGACCCACCACTGCAGAACATTCTCAAGGTCCTCCACGTCACTGGACCGCTCAGAAGCTGGGTTGGACCTATACGTGAATGTCCAACGAGGCCGTTCAAGCACCTTGCCGGGAGGAGGAGAAGGTAGTGATAACTAGTCCGAGTTTCCACGCAGGCGTCAATCGTGTCAAACACCACAACATGCTCGCCGGGAACTCCCACCGGACGGTTGCTGTTGGAGGAGCGATAGTCGGATTGTAGAGAGGGGGCAGGGTCACATGTCCGCACCTGGGAAACGTTCGGGAAAAGAGGGGTCCCGGGAATGCACGAGTCCCACACAAGCAAGAAGTCTGTGTCGTGCAGAGGGGTGACGAGAGTAAGACGCTTAGTGAATGAGATGGCTCTACGGGTACGATCGGGAAGCTGTTCTCCCCAAGCCGTGATCAGCTGAACAAGCTGCGCTCGTTCAAGATGAACGTCACGATAGAGCTCACGAGCGGCAGCCTCCCAGCACGAGCTGGATACCACCAAGAGATCCAGCAACGTGCGACGGTCCTTCGGCCGCGTGGGCTCGAGATGGGAGATGATGACCTGCAGCAGCTCCAGAGGAAGTCGCGGCGTCCCGTTGCGTTGGGCTTGAGATGTCTTCCCTGTTCTGACCTGATGCTTTGGTAGCGTCTCCAGCGGCGGGGCGCTCGCCCTCAGAAGCTGTTCTCGGGCTGCAAGTGTCAGGGGTGGCGGGGGCTGCCAACTTACTGCATTGACGTCCATAAAAGGTTAGCAGAGGTGGGGCATCGTCGGCGATTGACTGCCGTTGTGCCCTAGTCAGAGGCATGATAGTGTTGGCGAAGTGTGTGGTGGGAAAGTCATCGAGCCAGCAAGCTTCAGCGTGTAAATGGACGTCGTGGACTTGTTTGGTTTCGGCGACTTCCCCTGACGCGTCAACAGATAAATAGCGTTAGGATGATCCTACATCCCGACATGTCTTCATGATATCTTACCTCGGTGTGAGTCCTTCATGCGTGGTGGCAAATGACTACTGATACAATGCTTTAACATGCTCGGCACCTGGGCGCGTCCGACTAACGTGTTGCGTACAGGCGTGAAGCATGTGATGGGACACCCCGCAGACTCATAAACAAATGTCCCATGAAAACATCATGGTCGTACTTGCTCTGATTGCTCTGATCACTGCACCGGAGCGTTCTTTCGGATGGCAGTGCATCTACCGGCGAGATGTTGCAGGTATAGTGTACAGCAGTGCACACTGCACTGCACTGCATGTGAAGGCAGTCAGCAGCCCTGCCACCACTGTAGTCCCTATTGAAGAGACTGAACCGGTGTTCTTATAAGGTGGAACTGCACACCCCAGGCCTGGTGGACTCCCATCGACCACGATATGAGATTGACCATAGTCGTCGCCGCTATAGCGGTTTTTGTTGGCGTCAAGGGTATGTTGGCAGGTGCAAGGTCATGGCTGACTGGCAGATATTCAAGCCCGACCCGATCCTCACTCGGACAGTGATCACGGCCTCCGGGATGCAAGCGAGCCTGACATTGGCCGTCTTGATTCACGAGCAGGGGTCCCCACGCTCTTCGGAACAGCCGGCGAGCCAGAGGCAGAAGATGCGGGTCAACATGGTGGTGACAACTGCTGGCTTGTCGCAGCGATGCAAGCCATGGCGGTACGTGACGGCGGCATGATCAAGAATCTCTTCAGAGCATCTACGCGGTCTCGCGTCATTGTGAGCCTACCAGCGGACCCTCGGAATCCTGTGGACACACCCAGCCAGTATCCGATTCAATACTCCAGAGTCAAGAACCAGGTCGAGATTCCAGTGAGCATGCCCTCAAGAAGAAGTATGATGTAGACTGTACGGCCAAAAAGCACAGTATCAACTTTCGCGGCGAGAATGTGGAAAGGGTGAGGAAATGACAAACCGGGTGACATGCTGACAGCACCAGGGCTTGGAAATGCTCTCTGGACAGCAAGTTCACTTGATAGACATCCCGCCAAGTGCTACAGCGGCCAGGCTGAGGAGCCTGTTCAAGAAGATTGAGACGATGGAAACGCCCGCGGTTCTTGGCACCAGTAACGACGAGACTCTGTTCGACGCCGGCGATGAGTTTCTTGTCGACACGCATTCTCTGGCAATCGTGAGATGGGACCATAGAAAGGATAAGTGAGTTGCACTCTGATTATTGCTGATCAACTCCAGAGTCCTGCTCATGAAGACATGGGCCAACGCTCCCGACGTTCCCGAGAGGGTATGGTACTCGCCTGACGACCTGGAGGGACTGGTAGACTCTGTGAGCGTCATGGGTCTTGATAGCTGGGTCTTTAGACGGGCTCTCAATGGGGACATTGATTCCCCCACGGACGAGGCTGCCGCGCGACTCTCGGTGCTGTTTAACCAAATGGCATCCGGCTAAACGGCCACTCTCCCACTGGCATCTGTGGCGGAAGACCTTTGCCCTTGCTACCTCAGCCGTGCGCTACCCCACATCCCACACAACAGGCCCCCATTGGTCACCATAGACATACACACTTGCATGCATACCACACTTCAACTCTACAGACCCGTCTCCGTAGTTTGTTGGGGCGCATTTGGCCAATCGCGACTGTACTGGCTTTATGGATGAGACTATTGTGGTCGACAGGCGAGCCGGCAGGCGATGTTGCTCATCATCATCAGCCTTCGTTCTGGCTCAGCCGGACCGTCGAAACCAAACGGGCGCTCACTCCTGCGCGCGCTCTGACATTGATGAGGCGCAATCAGCGATCGCACCGGCCCGAGGGTGGCCGAGCAGTGTATCAGCCATCAGCCCACCGGCGATTGCACGCCCCGCCCGCCCGTCTCCCGGTTCCGGCTCGTTCCAGTTATGGCCACCCGGGCCGCGTGCGGCATGGCGCCCAACGACTGACCGTGCCATCGTGTCATGCAGTCACGTCTCGTGGACGAAAGAGTCAGCAGAATGGACGCCACTAGGGGGCTAGGGCCCGGCCTGTCTCGCGATCAATCTTAGATCCCGGTGTGCGGGCCGCAAAGAGTCAGATGTGAGACAGCGAAACGAGAATAGAAGCTCGGGATGTCTCGGCGACCTGCAAGGGCGCGTTGGTCGTGTTCGGCGTTTGTAGCGAAAGAGAGAAAGACACAAGCGCTTCGACATCTTCGGCGCTTGCAACACGCTTGTGCATGCTCATTCCGTCAGCCAGCGGCACCCTCCGATCCAAAGCGGCCCGCGCGCCCTGTCAGAGCCGTTGCCAGGCGTTGCAGGAACACGCAGGGAGATGAGCCAGCAGGGTGCATTGTGTTTTGGCTGTCCCCAAACTCAATCGCCCTGTGGCACCCACCTGGGCGTCAAAGGCCGTGTGGCGCCTGCGTGCAGGTCAGGTGGGTGACGCAGATGATGGAGCTGGGACGCGTTGGAATCGATAGACTTCACAATGTCGAGATTCTCGGAGTGGCAGCGGACAACTGCCTCGGAGACATGGAGAGATACATTGCATTGTTGGCCGAACTGATCGCCAATGTCTCCGCGGCATTCGCTTGGCTTCTACGTCATGAAGCGGCATTGCGGGACAGCCCCGCATATGATTTCGGAGCGTTTGCGAGCCTCTGGCGCAGTTGTCTCGACGTACGGCAACATTACTCCGCATCTGCCAAAGCCGCGATCTGTGGGACAGGCACATTGCACTCTCCTCCCGGCGAGGACCTTGGCGGCAGACTGTCACACTTGCTGCCATTTTTGATTTCCGCCTGTCACGCTCGCTGAGATCGAGTTCGTGGCAGTGCTGCCAGTAGAGACGCGGTGCATCCGATGTAATCTTGCTGGTCGAGCGTGGCGAATCCCCGACCCCCTCCCCACAGTCCCGGGTGCGGTTGCGGTTGGGGCTGGAGGGAGCAGTCACGGTGGCTCTGTGCGAGCAACAGCCACGGTTCCAGTCGCCCGCCACTGTACCGCGGAACGGCAGATAGCTGGAATCGGCGCCGTTACAGGCGCATCGCTTACTGGCAATGTGGTAGCGCTGGACTAATACAATGGTTGTTACTGCGCCAAGCTATTGCATTCTGAGGTTGAGGAGGCCATGTGGACTCGGGAGAGCCGACGCAGTCCGCTCAACGTCCGCAGCAGCCGGCGAGTGTGTGGCCTCTTTCTGGGGAATTCCGTCTCCGAGGCTGCCGACGGAGGTGTTTACAAAAGATCTAGGCCCAGCGCGGAGCACATGACATTAAACAAGTGCCATGGATGCTTGTCCACTCACAAGCATTGTATCGTGCCAAGCAGACCTTTGATGGAAATGGGGTGCCTAGGTGACAATGCGACATGCGGCCCCTCCTCTGTTCACCACCACCGTCGCGCCGTAGATGCCGGTCTCACTTCTCTCTTTTGCTTTCCGCTGTGCCGCTGCACGGGAACGCGTCCGTTGAAATGGAAATGGGTCAACGCTGTACAGGACCCGAGGAAAATCCTCACAAATCTTGTTCTCAGGGTTGGGTCAGGGACGAGGCACATACGTAATCTTATTATTTCTGCTGGGCTTGCTCTCTTCTTCCGCCTCGATCACTTGCCAGTCTTATTTTTGTCGGTAAGCCATTCATTTTAGTGCCATTTTTCTACTCGGGTTGAATGACTCTTGTGGCGCACAGGCTCGCTTTCCACAGTCGAACAAGAGCAGGAAGAAGGGGAGAACAGGCTTGTCGGTTGAGTCCCTTGTCCTCAGAGAAGAGATGATGCATGCAAGCGCGGAATAGACTAGGGAATGGCTGAGCATTCATTCTCTGTTTCTATTGTGCGTATTCAACAAAGCCGGCTTTTATTAGACTTTTGTTGCTATTATGGATTATGGATTACATTAGATTTATAATGAGCCGGGTGCCTGGATTAGGAATTTCCGGACTTGAAAACACAAAAGCATGCGGAGAGAAAATGAATTTTTAACAATAATGTAACATGATCGCCCGCATGGAAAGATTGTCTTGTCCTCGCGGGGCACAACACACACACTTACACATCTACACAACTACACGCATGCTCCATCTTCGCATGCACAAAAGAGGGGGATAGCCGGAGGAATGCAGCAACAATGGGGGGGTACAATACCAGACAGACGAAGACGGAGACGGAGAGAGAGTCTTGTTCCTGCATTTTTTTTCTTGTGCAGACCGAAAGCCGTCCATCCACAATATCACAATGTGGTACAGTAGTAGTATAGCGCTCTGCAGCAGTTGGTTTGATTGTCTCAGATGATCAGCATTCCGCTTCTCTCTTCCTCCCCCCCTCTTCCTTTGGCCCCTAAGCCACCACCCCACGCCATGGTCCTTGATCCTTACTCCCTTACTCCCTTACTTCCTTTCTCCCTGCGCCTCTCTTACTTCCCTTGTTCCCCCTTTGCGCCCTTTATTCTCGCGTGTGGTAGCAGTAGCATTGAGCATTGAGCATTGTGCAGTTAGTCTGCGACTTAGTGTGTGTATGGCATATAGTGTGTGTATGGAATACCATTTTCCTTTCATTTGCCGCTGCCCGTATGCCCCGTGGCCCGTACCCGGTAGTAATACTTTGTGTGTCCCGTGGCCGTGGCCCCATTCTACATACATACTACATACTATTCATTTCATTCAACATTCTGACGAGGGTATAAAGGTCACTAGTGGCCATTTCATTGCGGCTTTTCTCTTTCTCTTTCTTCGTCTTCAACATCTTCAATCCTCCTCCTTGTCAACCCTCCCCTCCTTTTCTCTCTTCGAGCAGGTCTCGAACTCCCACTCCCACCCCCATCCACTCACTCACCCACCCGACGCTCGTCTTCACGACAGTTCCACTCGGCGCGCTCTCCTCCGCATCCGCACTTGTTCATTCTCAATCGCACAGTCCACCGCCCACACGCGCACCGCCGCTCCCTCATTTCGTAGCATCCAACGGTATTGAACACTGGTGTTCAGTCGTCTCAAAGTAAACTCTCTGTAAGTGTTGACTGCAGCTGTTCTCGACGTGTTTCTGGCGACGCGAGAGCGCGGTGGGTGGATGGATGGACCGGGCGGCAAATTGAGGCAGACGGGGAACGATGGCGTCAAGGAAGGCCGTACTTGGGTCAACCTTGCTTGCCTTCCTTGCCATCTCGCACCTTGACGGCCTTGACTCGTGTTGCCTTGTCTTGCATCTACCCATGACGCGTCGCGTTGGATGGTACAACAAACCGGATGGACAGACGCACTCTTGACAAGATCGCCTGCTAACTCCCATCTAGCGTATACCTGTAACGCGCACGACAATTCGATCAAGATGATGTTCGGCTCTGTTCTGCTCGCCCTCTCTGCCCTCGCCGGCACTGCTGTCGGCCACATGCAGATGACCAACCCCCCTCCTCTTGGCTCGTCCTACAACCCCCACACCACCCAGGCCGAGATTGACTACAACATGATCTCGCCCCTCGGCGGTGCCGACGGTTCCCTCGGTGCCTTCCCCTGCCGCGGCCACCTCAACCTCCTCGGCACTGCCGCTGGTGCTTCGGTCGCTACCTGGGCTACCGGCTCGTCCCAGTCGCTCTCTATTGGAGGCAGCGCCTACCACAACGGCGGCTCGTGCCAGGCCATGCTCTCGTTTGACCAGGGCGCCACCTGGACTGTCATCAAGTCGTGGATCGGCAACTGCCCTACCTCGGCCGGCGGAACCTTCTCGTTTGTCGTCCCTGCCGACACCCCCACTGGCTCGGCCATCTTTGGCTGGTCTTGGTTCAACCACTCGGGCAACCGCGAGATGTACCACAACTGCGCTTCGATTACCATCACTGGTGGTGGTGGATCGGCCTCGACCCCCTTCAGCGCGCGTCCTGCTCCCTTCATCGCCAACATTCCTAGCACCACCTGTGCTACCATTGAGGGCGGCGATGTGACCTTCCCCAACCCCGGCCCCGACGTTGAGAACACTTCGAGCACCCCCAACCAGCCCGTTGGTGACTGTGCCAAGGGCGTCCCCAACACTGGTGGCGGACTGCCCGTTCTCCCTTCTTCGTCGTCGGCCAACACTCCCGATGCCACCTCTTCCACTGCTCCCGAGGAGTCTGCCACTGTTATCGCTCCTCCCCAGTCGACCGACAACTCGAACAACGAGGTCAAGCCCACTGTCACCCAGACTCCGTCTACCCCCAGCGCCACTACTGTCCCCAAGCCTGGCAAGTGCAAGCGCTACCGCAAGCGCGGCCACCCTGCTCGCATGCGTCACTAGAGGTCTGGTACCTCGATTTTGCTCTTCCGATGAGCTAGCTACCGCTTGGTCCAGGTGACCAAGTGCTAGCCTCGGCCTCGCAAACTCCACCCCCTTTATTTATGTTGTGTCTTTTCTTCGTTTGGTCTTTCTTGTTGACATCTCTCACCACTCTCACTTTGACTTTTTAGGAGGCTGTGCCTCGTTATTATCGTCGCTTTGTGAACATGCATAGATGTCAACATTGTGCAGATATCGGGTGCAACTGAGCGGGCTGGATCAGTGTAGACTGACAATGAGACAGTCGGAACAAACAATAAGGTGGAGAAGAATGGCGCTGATGTCTGAGGACCGTGGTCTGGAATGTCTCGCAGTTCTGAGTGTGATAGACGTCTCTGGCCAAGTATAGAACAGGATGCCCTTCAGCTTGTCTCACCGTACTTGGCACTCTGTGATGGCCATTGTTCACAGGAGATCGCTGAGATGCGCGCTCCGCACCTCAACCGCCGGTTATCCCGCAGTCGGCATTGTCCGCCTGTCCTCTTCGCATGGAGCAGTCCTCACGGCGCGACTGTGCGTGTCGGTACTGCAGTCCAGCCTGCACGCCGGCACGCATCTCCGAGCCGTGCAGACCGAGCTGAAGGACTTTGGTGTCCAGTCATGATGCGGGGTTGAGAGAGGGAGCTGGGCGTGGAGGAAGACAAGTATGGCCGAGGGCCGAGGGAAGGCACGACTGCCCCTGCAGTCTACAGACTGCAGTAAACCCACTGCAGTAAACCCACGCCTTCCTCCCGTCCACATCTCCTCTCATTCAACTCTTCCTTTTACTCTTCTCTCCACTCCAACCCACCATGGCCCCCAAGACAACAACGAAAAGTACGCCCCGCCCCGACCCGCACTGACCGCAGTCTCCGTGAGCGGCTTCTTCACCCCCGAAGGCCCCGCCCCCGGCGACCGCGCCGCGCCCGCCGCGCCCGCCGCGCGCGAAATGTCCCTCTCGATCAGCCACTCCGACTTCAAGGCGGCCTTCCTCGAGGCGTTCCCGCAGTACGCGCGCGGTGGAGGCGCACGACCACGCGGAGCGCGCGCTGCGCGAGCGCCACTGCGCCGATGGGGCCGGCGTGCTCGCCCTCCTCGGCGCGTCGGTGCCCATCAACCTGCCCGTGTCCCTCCTCCTCGTGTGCTTTGTTGGGCTGGTGGCGTTTATCGTGCATGTCCTCGAGTCGGTGGCCGCCAGGCCGTACCGCTTCTAGACCCCCTGTGCTTCTGTTTGTCTTAGTGTTGTAGAGTATCATGCAGCGTGCTTGCTGTACAAACACCACGGTGAAACAGACACTTAGGAGCTCACGCACACCGAGGGCGAGCATTGCCATTGCGGCGTCGACTCGACGGCATCGGCACACGCTTTCCGAGTGAGCCAGGCTCCCCGGTCCTCTGAGCCTCAGCATGAGCGGCTGGCTGTCGGCTAACTGTGTTCCATACGTTCCCGCCATACAACTCGAGTGTGTGTGTCTTCCTTTTCTCCCTTCCTCCCTCAACTCGTCCATCTCCCATCATCATGCCCAGGGACAAAGGTATGCACCCGGCGGACGGCACTGACGCGCAGCCCCGGATGTGCAGGACGACTCCCGCTCTGAGGCCCCGGATCTCAGCGTCTACCAAGCCTCGTCGCGCATCACCCACGACCCCGTCGCCACCAAAGCCCCGGGGCCCGACCTGTTCGAGGCCGTCGCGATGCCCCTCTACCTCGTCCTGGCGTTCGTGCTGATGGTGCTAGCGCTGTTTGCGGTGTACATCCAGCTGGTGTGTGCGCTCAAGCTCCGCGTGCAGTTGTCGGGCTCCGTCTGAGTCACCCGAAGCATCATTCTCATCCTCGTTGGTCTCATTTGCCGTGAGCTGCCGCTCTGTCGTAGATCCAATCATGCCACTTCATGCCCTCAGTTAGCGGCCCGCGTACCGACGCGTTCGGCGTGCCTTCCTTTTCACACGACATACAACACAGGGCGAGTGTCCCATTGTTTACACCATTTCGGTCCCTCAAGCACTGTCTCATGGTACCACACCGACCGCGGCGCAGAAACATTCACTCACGCACACGGCATTGTCCACTTGCGCCTCCTGCCCACTCTCTCATCTCGGCAGCACTTCCGACTGCGTCGTAAACGCCACTGTGGTGCCTTAATTCTGCACAGATCTTCCATCTTCCATCTTGGATCTTCGGCACTCTCGGCAGACTCAAGCCGCCGGTGCCGCCGAGTGGCACGCTCGTACACAGCCACATGCTGAACGCGTGTGGGGGGAGGCATACGGGTCTGGTTCCAGAAGACTGCTAGCCACTGCGTGAGTGGATCCGTACGGACCACGGAAGTATCCCCGATCAGAACAGGTTCCGTCATTCTCAAGCCCGAGGTCCAGTTGAGCCAGTTGATCCGAGCTGGCACTCTTGATCCGGGCTGGCAGCGGAGCTAACGGAGCATCCCTGGCACGGCCGAGCGGCGCCCTCTGACGAGCGCCGCCCTCTGACTCGAGCGCTAGCCGCAGCATTTTCCAACCTCGACCCTCCAGGCCTCCAGGCCATTCCCTCGCCGTCCACCCACGTGCCGCCAGGGTCGGTGCCTAGATACCAGCAGATTATATTAGCAAAATCCGAATATCCAAAGTTTTTTCTACGCGCTGCACTGCGCTGCGCTGCGGTCGGAGATACTTGCACACCAGTTCCGGGGGCTCGGAATGCACTCCGAGTCGAGGAGGCGGGCGGGCGGGCGGGTCGGGCGGGATGATTTTGTTTACGCGTGTGCGAGCGTGCATGAGCATGTGCTTGTGCTTGTGTTTGTGCTTGTGTATTGTCATCGTCTGTCTACCTCAACACCATGTCGGCCCGCACGAGCATCGAGCTCCGCTCCCTGCCAGCTCACTGCCGGATCGAGCCCGGCCCGTCGATTCCCACGACACCAGCCGGCTCGATCCGCAACTTTGCGCAGCACTCGCACACCAACTCGTCCGCGTCGTCCGAGATCGACGTCGAGCACGACCCGCTCGGCGAAGAGGCGAATGCTCCGGCGCACGCCCTGCCGCCGGTCGACGGGGGGCCGGACGCGTGGCGCTTCCTGGCCGCCGCGACGCTGTGCGAGACGACCGTGTGGGGGCTGCCCTTCACCGTCGGCGTGCTGCACCAGTACTGGTCCGAGCAGCTGTTCCCGGCGCAGGAGAGCACGCTCACGCTCGCCGCGACGCTGCAGACGGGACTCATGTATGTCTCCACCGCCATGCTCGGCCCGTGAGTCCATGTAGTGTTCAGTGCTGACGGGAGACTGTTCACCGCGTTCCCGCGGCAGCGCCAGGCGTTCCAGATCTTCGGCCTCGTCGTCAGCACCGCCGCCCTCATCGCCACGGGCTTCGTGACGCAGGCGTCGCATCTGGTCGTTACTATCGGTATCCTCTACCCCTTTGCGGGAGGTGAGCGCCCCTCCGGATGCCACTGACGTTAGCGCTGTACCTCCCGTGCGCGACGCTCCTGTACGAGTGGTTCCAGGTGCGCCGGGGGCTGGCGAACGGCATCCTCTTCTCGGGCACGGGTATCGGCGGCACGGTCTTTCCGTTCATCGTGTCGGCGCTCCTCAAGCGCTTCGGGCACCGCGCGACCATGGTCTCGCTGGGGATCGGGTACGGCGTGCTCAACGCCGTCGCGCTGCTGTTCATCAAGCGCCGCGTGCCCGTCCCGCGGCGCACGGCGCACGCGCCCCGCATCAAGGTCGACTGGAGCGTCACGCGCACGCCGGCTTTCGTGGTGGGCTTCTTCGTGCTGCTGCTCACGTCGCTGGGCAACTTTAACCCCACGCTGTGGATCCCTAGTGCGTAGAGTGCCCTGGCTATGCTGACGCCAGGCTTCGCCGCGACCGTCAACGCCAACAAGCCCGACGGCACGGCGCTCGTCGCCATCATGAACGGTACGTCCCGCCCATACCCTGCTGACATCAGCCGCCTCCGTGCCCGGCAACACGCTCACCGGCTGGGTGTCGGACCGCACGCCCGCGCGTGTGACCATCTTCTTCAGCTGCACGGTGGCGACCGTCTCGGTCCTCGTCCTCTGGGGGCTGGGCAACGTGTCCCCCGCGCTGCTCATTGCCTTTTCCGTCGTGTGGGGGCTCACCGCGCTGTCGTTCGTCGCGCTCTGGAGCAAGATGATCTCCAGGATCTGCAAGGACGACCCGACGCTCAGCGTGCTCATGTTCTCCGTCTTTGCCGTCCTCCGCGGCGTCGGCAACCTCACCTCGGGCCCCATCTCGACAGCACTCCTCAAGACGGGCGTCTTCCGCGGCGCAGCGGGTGCGTATGGCGCAACAAACTTTGGCGCAGTGCTCATCTACACCTCGGTCACCATCTTTGTCGGCGGGTGTGTCGGGCTCTTCTTCCCCACCGATTAAATCATATAGATATCCCAATGCCAATGTATCGAATAGCGCAACGGTAACTGTGATACTCCTGCCGGGTCACCTCTAGGCACTCCGCCTTCTCCGCGTCTCCGCTCTTTTATTCCTCGCTGGTGCCTGCATGACGCGTCGAGCTTCTCGGCGACGACAATCGGCAACCAAGCGGGGCTCACTGATCGCCACGACACAAGTTCCTGTGCCCCAGCCAATGTCAGCGACATGCCGTGGCAGCTTAAATGTCGCCGATGCCGTCAGTCTGGAGACTCCATCACACGACCACCACCACTTCAACTCCACCTTCACTTCTGGAGCAGGACTTGCATATCGCTGCCGACCAATCTATAGAGCGAAAAATGAAGAAAAGGCATGAAAGAAACTACATCAAATAAAAAAAAGTCCATCACAAAACTGGGTACCAGCACCGAGTCGGTGGTGACGGCAGTGAAAGAAGAGATGAAAAAATAAAACCCCGGATGAGAAGGAAGAACACTTGTTTGAACAATGCCACAGTCAACAAAATGCAAGAAAACCAAGGCCTCTTGCATTCATTATACTCTGGGTTGCCAAGAGGATAGGATAGGAAAACATTATATTGCTTGTAAGGCAGGGCAATATATCTCGGATCGGCGACCGTTTAGTGGGTCGAGCCAGCGCGGATGAGGTTGGCAACGGAGGCGACCACGTTGTTGAGGAGGGCAAGGTTGCCGCCAGCAGCGGCCTCGTCGGCGGTGGTGACCACATTGTCGTGGGTGTTGATCGTGGCAGTCTTGTTGGTCGAGGAAGCAGTCGCCAGGGGGCCGGCGGCAGTGGCGTTGAGCGAAGCGGTAGCGTTAACAGGAAGGGTAACGTTTCCAGTGGCAGTGGCGTTGAGCGAGGCGGTAGCGGTCATGCTCGCGTTCTGGGCCGAGAAGTAGCTGGCAAGAACCGACGACAGGGGGTACGACGAGGTCGACGACGAAGGAGCAACAGTCGACGAGGGAACGTAGCTCGAGGTGGTCGAGGTCTCCGGAGGGGGAGTGTAGGTCGAGGTCTCAGCAGGAGGAGTCCAGGTCGAGGTGGGGGGAGGAGGAGTCCAGGTGGAAGTGGGCTCGGGAGGGGGAGTCCAGGTCGAGGTGGGCTCCTTGGTAGGCTCGGGCGCGGGAGCGTCGTCGTTGAACCACCAGGTGGCCTGGAACTGGCCAGTGTTCCTGTAGTTGGGGTCAAGCACGCTAATGGCACCGGGAGACAGGTCGATCCACTCGTCGCTCGTGCACGAGGCACATCCGTCCTGAATAACAGCCTGGACAGTCTTGCCCTGGTACTGGACAGTGATGCTCTTGCCACAGTACTGGTCCTTGTTCGCGTTGTTGATCAGGCCGGGGTAACGGAGGGCAACAATCTTGACGTTGGGGTCACTAAAGGTCAGTGCTGAGCACAACTGGTATTACTCACGAGTAGTAGTAAGGCTCGCAGAGAAGACGGGGGTCCGACTCGTCGGGGCCGTACCAGGTAACCTTTCCAGTGTTGGCACGCTTGCTAAGAGTGCCGTTGGTAGCGGGGATGGGGTGAGGGGCACGCTTAGATCCGTGAGGAGCAGCGAGGGCCGAGGCCGCGAGGACGGCGACACATGCAAGCTTGGCGAACATGTTGATTGATTTGGTGTTTGGGGTTGTTTAAGACGGTTGAAGAGAGACAAACAATGGTTGTGTCAGTTGCGAACGTAACAACTGTTTTTGGTCAGCGACAGCGAACGATGAGGAAGAACAAGAACAAAGAAGACTATGAGCTCGCAGCGACTCGAGTGGTCGACGAGCCCCAGTCTTCTCGATCCTTGATGCGAGGCGGAGAGGCCTAAACGCATGTGGAGAGCGCACGCACATTTGAGGAAAAAAGAGGGCGCGCACTAGAGTCGAGGTCGAGGTCTGTGTGCTACAAGGTAACGAAAAGGCACAGGTAGCGTCGGTTCGAGGAACAGTGGTGGTGGTGAGGGGGGTGGTGTTTATTGATCGTGATGATGGATGTGGTTGATGGTGATGACCGTGTTCGTTGCGGCTTCCGGAGCAGCTAGAAGTCGAGGCGAGGATGGGAGGGTGAGGCGTGGATGTCGGAGACGGAGGAGGAGGGTGTCGATCAAAGGGGAGAGGGGATGGAGAGGAGAGCAACAATAAAGGAGCGAGGGGGGAGGGGTTTGTTGGAACGACGGAGAGAAAAGGTAAAGACTGTAGTTGTTGTAAAGAGAGAGAGAGAGTGAGAGAGTGAGTGTGAGTGAGTGAGAGTGTTGAGAGTGACACCAACAGGACTACGAGCAGCGAGCGTGAGAGAGAGGGTGAGAGAGAGTGTTGTAGAGGAAAGAGGGGATCCCGCGAAACAACCTAGAAAGGGGGGGTGGTTGGGGTGGTCCAGGTGGTCCAGGTGGTCCAGGTGGTCGGGGTGGTCTGTGGTGGCCTGGGGGGATGTGGATGGATGGATGGATGGATGGATGTGGATGGACAGGGTCGTAAAACAGGGTTGATTCAGGGAAAATGGGTCGCTGTACAAAGCCGGGGGTGGTCGAGGATTGTAATCGTTACAGACGAGACAGCGAGACAGCGAGACAGCGAGAGGAGCGCGTGGGGAGCAAGGCCACGAGAGACAAAGCAAGAGAGTACGAAGCGTCGCGTACAAGCAAGGTACCAGCGTACTGTAGTACTACTTACTGCAGTCTAGTCTAAATCGAAATCGAGGGACACGGGCAATGGCAATGGCAACAACGGCAACGGCGGGTGGGGGAAGTTTGCTGTTTCTACAGACAGGCGGGGCGATTCTGGTTCGGGTCTGTTTGACCAAGAGGCTAAATAGTCTGGCTACACGTCCGTTTAGACCACTACCCATCATTGCATCGGAGGATTTTCATTCTTCTCTTCAGATGCATAGCCCATAGTGTGTAGATGCATGCATACGAGACAGATGGATGGATGGAAGGATGGAGACTGACGGAGATCACGGAGACGGAGATCGGCACTGATGGCACAGATGGACAGATGGAAACACTGCCCCATTCCACACCGCACGCGACACTGCTTACTGGTTGTGATTACACTCAGATCCATTCAAGCATAGCTTCATTTATAAGAAAAAAGTACGCGACGTGTCGGATTACAAAATAAATTCCTAATGATTATAATGCTCTATTCAAATTGAGAGTGGATTCAAACTTTCAGGGACGCTACGCTACGGCCCAAAGAAGCCCTGAAGCCCTGAGTTATGATTTTGAGGTCTTGTTTGTTCCTGTCGACTCGTGTCGTTGTCTACACCCGGTCTGCAGCCGTCGTACTCGTCTCGCGTGTTTGTATAGGGTGTTACAAGTCAAAGTTTAATGTTCCGATCTGCCGCGCGTTTCTCTCTCTCTTCGTCTACTTCTTTGCTCTGTCTCGCTTTTGACTCACCGCTACATCACAGCTAACTGACATTCATCCGCACATGCACTGACTCTCTCTGACTCTCAGATCTCAGTGCTCTGCTCAGCACTCTCCTCACACCGGGTGGCATCGGCGTGGCACTCGTTTTATCCCTGTGCATCCTGCAAACGCCACGTCCCAGGCCTGGCTCCGCTTTGTTCGTCGATGCAGGAGGTCGATGCAGGAGAGCGCGCAAGGACCAATTGGGCGGAAAAAAAAGCAGAAAGGGACCAAAAACGGGTGCCAAACGGGCTAACGCGCGCTTGTTGCGTAATTGACAAGGAACCCGGGTGTGTTGGGTGTGGTCGGCACGGTGGGACGGGAACACCACCACCACTTTGGGACAAGAGTGTTCCGCCCGGGTATGCCGCCTCGGTGCCGCTGCCTTGGGAGTTCTATTTCTCCATCGCCGGGTCGCCAAGGAGAACAGGAAGCGGCGTCTGGGGGATAATTTTAAACTTCTCGGGTCTTGGGCATGTCTTGTGCACGTCTCGTGCTGGCGCTGCACTACTCCCATGCGCTTGCCATTCAAGGATTGGTTTATTCCGGACCCGCCTGGCGCCTCGCTCGCGCATCGGGCGGACCGATGGACCCTCGCTATGCGCTTTTGGCTAGCGCGTCCGTGGGCAAACTCAGCCTGGCCTGCCAGGCGGGCATGGCGGGCTAGCTTATTGACATGCTGAATACGACTGAATATGTGGTGCCCAATCTAATAACTGAATACTCCAAGGGGACTACTGGTATCCTTGCTGGCGACCCGTTGCTATGCGTTGCATGTCACTGTGTGACTTTGGGTTCGCGTGCGTGTGCACCCAGTTCCCAGCGGAACACAGTTCCTAGATGCAGCTCACAACGTCCGTCCCAACCAGCTTGGTGATGATCGGTACTGTACGGTATATCGGTTCCAGGATCTGGGATCCATCCAGCAGCCCTGCGCCCCGAGCCATGCCCCTTCACGCAGCACTGGCCGTGTGTCACCATGTCACCCACGGTCCAGCGCGATCCAGGCGCGCCAGGCGCCAGCAGTGCACGACCCTCTACGCCACCAGCCTCCTTGCTCTTCTCCATTGTTGACTGACCAGACGGATGCGTGGCTGCGTGACTTCGCTTGCAGCGGGCCGACACCGCAGCCACAGCCACAGCCGTGCTTCATGCTTCACCCTTCGCGCTTGGTGCTTCGTGCATCATCCTCGCCACGGCATGTCACTTACCAGCGTCGATCTGTCCATAGGACCAGACGCGGAATCTACCCATCCTCGGATCCGCTCAGTGCTCGAGCCCGACAGCGCACCGTGCGTGCTGGAATCCGACTGTCAACAATCTTGTTTCCCCGCGCCAATCCCGTGCATGCCATTTGTGCCGAATAACAGAGAAAGCCGGCCAGCAATGGAGCACACTGGAAACGGAGCAATCCAGCGGCCAGCCACTGTCGCGGGTGCGCCCCGTCGTTTCAGCCGATTCCCGGTTTCAGCGCGGCCGTCCTGCCGCGGGTGTTTGGCGGGACTGGATCTGGGCCGTGCAGATGCTGTCTGCGTTCAAACACGCATGCTCGGCGGTGCTAATAATAAGGTGGGGCAGGACTTGACGGCTATGGTGGATGGTGGATCCAGTGGGCAGCACGCGAGTCGCTCGTGGCACCGACTCGTCGAGGTCGCCGTACCAATGGAGCTTCGAAACTCTCCGGCTGGAAGTGCGAGACTACAGCGTGGCGACATGGAGACCGTCTCTCCGCCTCGGCGTCATGTTCGGAGACACCGACGCGGTGCAAAACGGCCGCAGTGATGCCGAGTTCAACAACTGATCCATCTACGAACTGACTTTCAATGCTCGTCGTTGCCTGGACGGGCGCTGGCGCTCTGAGCTCGCGAGTGTAAAGCGGCAGCGATGGGCGCAGCTCGCCACTCGCGGACCGTAGTGGGCGAGCGCATGACCTACTCGTAAGCCGTCTATCCTCACCAAAGTCCGACCTCACATGTTACTACTTAACCACCCTCCTGTTAGAGCACTAATTAGCTGACAGACAGTTGGACGTTGGGCGATCTCGACGCACTGCCCTTGGTCGCTGTCGACGCGGCTGGGCGGTATGCACTCTGATCTGGCCGGCCAGACACAGCGGCACAGGAATCCGGGCTCTCTTTCATTCAAGGAGAACTGAATTCCAAGCACCACAGCGCATAGATGGCTCTAGATGTCGCCGAAGCCGCACAGTTCTGACCGCTGTGAAGCATCGACCCGGCAACAAACCGGTCATTCGGACACAGCCGCACCGCCAACCACCGCTGCCCGGAAACAAAAGCGGCACGCGTAGTATCGGCCCGAATCTCACCACCCGGTGCTCCGAGGCTCCACGCCGAGATGCAACTCCGACCGGGGCACCGCACCACGCCAGTGTCCGGCGGCATGCGGAGCATTCTTGCTGTGCCTGTAACATTGCTGCCGTCCATATTCGCTCGAGTGTATCGAGACCGGTGGCTTCTAGACGCCCTAGACGTCTTGGTTTGTCCTTGATGGCTGGGGGCTACTCTTCAGCCAGCGAGAACAGCCGGCAAGCGGGAGTCGTCTGCGGCTTCCACACCTGCTTCGAACCGCTACGTAGCGAGACGCAACGCGAGCAAGGGCATGCAGCGGCGATCCAGCTTGCTGTCGCCGATCATGACGACCGCGCTTCGCGCCGATTGCTACAGCTTCTTAACTGGCGATCACGCGTGTTTCGTTGTTCACAGCTCGCATGGCTGGCTATTCCTGACGCGACCTCCACGCCCGACGACGGATCTGTGCTAATTGGGTACCACCATACCTGCCTGCACGTGCCTGCCGTGCCGCAGCGCGCTGCGTGCAGCTTGCAGCGTGCAGCCTGCATTTGAGAGCAACCAAGCCTGCGCCCGTCGAGCTCAGTCGAGCTCGGGGCATTGGCGCTGGACCATGCGTGCTGTCAATATACCGCCGCGTGCGAACAATGACGTTGAATCTGCCTCTCCTGTGAGTGTGACTGGCGAGATCTGTCACATGCCCGGATATTCGGGTGGAGCTCCACCGTGCGTCATTGAGCTCATCACTTGTCTCGGCACCACATCTTGGCGCTAAGTCGCTAGCCCGTTTTGCGCACATGTGTGGGATGTGCAGATAGATACATTCATGTGTCTTGTAATAATACTCTCTTCTGCTAGCTACGTTTGCTGCTGACATGAGCTCTCTTCGAATTAGATTATAGTAAAGGCAAGCGGGGTATGGATCGTATTCCACCTTGAAGGTGGCGGTGGCGGAGTGTTCGTCAATCAACAAGAGAATGCAACTCGTCGCTTAGACGACAACCTCCTGCTTGCGACGGCCAAAGATGCCGCGGCGGGTGTGGGTAACGTGGTTGCCGTGGACATTGTGGACGTCTTGGTTGTAGGCCGGGTCGTGGACGTGGTGGTCGTTGACGGTGCGGTTCTTGTGCTGGCGGTGGCCGCAGCAGCACTGGAAGAGGGCGGTGATGGACGCGAGGAAGAGGGCAATGGTGGCGGCGAGGACCATCCACATGGCCGAGCCGTAGTCGGCCCTGAGGCCGGCACGGTTGGCGTCGCGCTTGGCAAGGCCGTAAATGACAAACTCGGCAATCATGGCGGCGAGCGACACGATGAACGCGAGGGACGAGATGAACGAGGCGACAAAGAAGCCAAACTTGTTCGACATCCAGGCGACGAGCATGGCGAGGAACGAGATGCCGCACGCAATCGGCACGAGAATGTTGACCTTTGTGGACGAAGACAGCGAGTGGTGGAAGTCGTAGCCGCCACCAGAGAGCTGCGCGAGCATGTCGGTCAGGTTGTAGCCGAGCGAGCTGCCCGTGCACCTGTCCTGGCCAGCGGTCTGGCACATGCCCCACGCGCCGAAGCGGTAGATCTGGTTGCGCGGGCGGACATTCAGGAAGGCGACGTCGTTGATGATGGGTGCCGAGACTGGGTGTCAATGTGCGGTCAAGACTGTTGAACTCACTCGACGAGATCAGGAGCAGGACGAACGCTGCAAACAGCAGGAACTCGGTTAAGGCGGTGAGGAACATTGTGGCAGAGTTCTCGGTGGGTGGATGGGAGGGGGCGAGGGAGCGGTGGTGCTTATATCAGGTCGCGAGCAGGAGCAGGCTGGAGCAGAAGCAGGCTGGAGCAGGTCGCAGATGGCTGGTGGCTGGTGTGGACGGGTCGGTGGCGAGGACAACAAAAAAGTGAGTTGTGCTCCAACCTTTTGTTTCTCCCTATATACCATGGTCATCCGCGACAAAAAGTTCTTGTCTCGCCGCCACAGCTCCATCTGCTGCGGTCATGCGGCTGTGCGGACCGCGCTTCATCGAGAACACTTCCCTGCCATGCCTTCAAGTCTCTTGGTCTCTTTCTCTCTCGAGGCGCAGTGCCTCATACCGCGGCGATGCAATGGCACCTGGGTCTGTTGATGTCATTGCCAAAAACAGCCACGCTCCTCGGTTCTCGGCATGTGCCAGGTAAACGGGTGGCCAGCACGAGGCCGACAGGCTGCAGCGCCGCAGGCGACCGCCCGACAGCCCGACAACCCGAGCATCCCGACAGGGGTGGTGCTTAGCCTTAGCCTTAGTCCAGTCCCAGTCCGGACTGCGCTCCAATCCGAGCAGCATGATGCATGATGTATGGATGGGTCCTCCCTTGCTATGACGACAGCTACGACAGGGGGAGGGGAGTGAAGGGAGAGAGAGTGACCTAGATAGCTAGGGTCAAGCGAAAGCGAAAGCCTGTCACCCAGGATCCGAGGAGAGCTCGAAGCTCGCAGCTCGAGGACAGCTCCAGAGCCGCGCCGCGGAATGACAAGACTTGAAGAGACGCTGTAATGGGTGGCGGAATGAACGTGGGTACTTGCGTGGGTGGGGTCTCATCCCATCCCAACTTTTGTTTTTTGCTTCCTGGATCCTGTACATACGCTCCGCATGCTCCGCAGCACTGGCGGTGAATCTCCAGGCATTCAGTCCGAGACACAACGCGTCCAGCAAGCGTTGCACGACACGTCCACTCCTCTCGACATTGCAGCCACAGACGTAACAATAGAAGAACAGGTGCATCACAAGGACGACAGGCACAATGAAACTAGCGAAAACGAAGAAAAGGTAGTATGGAGAAGAACGGTATCGCTGCAGCGCGCGAGTGCGTGCAAACAAGACGCAAGAGCGGGGGGCTGCGCTTAGACGTCGGCGCCCTTGGGGCCCTTCTTGCCCGACTTGGCGGGCAGGAGCTCGGAGAGAATGTTGGGGAGGACACCACCCTGCGAAATGACAACGTTGCCGAGGAGCTTGTTGAGCTCCTCGTCGTTGCGGACGGCGAGCTGCAGGTGGCGGGGAACGATACGCGACTTCTTGTTGTCGCGGGCGGCGTTGCCGGCAAGCTCGAGGATCTCGGCGGCGAGGTCTGGATGTCAGCTGAGGAACAAGCCATGATCCTAGCAGACTTACACTCAAGGACGGCGGCGAGGTAGACGGGGGCACCGGAACCGATGCGCTGGGCGTAGTTGCCGCGCTTGAGGTGACGGTGGATACGGCCGACGGGGACTGAGCGTAAGCGTGTGAAGAGACGGGTAGGTGCGCCAAGTCAAGAATACCGTTAAAACTTACACTGAAGACCGGCCTTGGACGAACGCGACGACGACTTGGACTCGGCACCGGCCTTGCCACCAGACTTGCCACCAGAAGACATTGTTGAGAGAGGTTTGGGGGTTGGGGTTGTTGAGGTTGAGAGTGAAGAAGTGTGTTGACGTGAAAGTCGACGAGGATGGAGGTTGCGTTGAAGTTGAGAGATGGGAAGAGATTGAGACCAGTGGAATGACGCGTTGTTATATATCCAGCGTGTGTACACAAATCGTGGTGGTGGTGGTGGTGGCTGTCGTGGTGGTGGTGAATGTGGCGATTTAAAGCATACGTGTATAAAATACCAAACAACGGTGAATTCTTCCGAGGCATGTATGCTGTAATTCGAATCACCGAAGTCACGTGAATCGACTGGAATCAATAAAGTCACGTGATTCTACACTGATAATTGCACCCCAAGCCTGCCTTTCCAGGGTTTACGTGTATGACTTAGACCTGACTTGACTTAGCGCATTTTGAACGCGTCGTTTGATTTCGCTCGCTCGCTCTCTCCAGTGCTCGCGCTCAATTCCGACGACTACTGCTTGGTATTAAAACATCCATCCTTCATTGCTCATCATCTCTCTTTCTTTCATTCCTCATTCTCCATCAACTCTTTCTCACTTTCTTCGACTCTGTTCGTGTAACCCATCCACCTCAACTCAATCACAATGGTAAGTCTCTACACGAGTGCGCCTTGTCCATGACTTGTCCGCCGTCATCGCCCACTGGTTCACCACTAACCCACAGCCCCCCAAGTCTTCCGTCGCTTCCAAGGCTCCCGCCTCGCAGGCCTCCAAGGCCCCCGCCTCGAAGGCGCCCGCTAAGGTAAGCTCACCCGAATGGTACGCAAGCTTGCAATCGCTAACATGCAGGCCGCCAAGACCTCCTCTTCTGCCAAGGAGGGTGGCAAGAAGCGCACCAAGAAGCGTGTCGAGACCTACTCGTCGTACATCTACAAGGTCCTTAAGCAGGTCCACCCCGACACTGGTATCTCGTGAGTTACGAGGGTTCCTTCCTCTTGCAACTCTCGCTAACATCCCAGCAACAAGGCCATGGCCATCCTCAACTCTTTCGTCTCGGACATCTTCGAGCGTATCGCCACCGAGGCCTCGAAGCTCGCGTCGTACAACCACCGCTCGACCATCTCGTCGCGCGAGATCCAGACCGCCGTCCGTCTCATCCTCCCCGGAGAGCTCTCGAAGCACGCCATCTCGGAGGGCACCAAGGCCGTCACCAAGTTCTCGTCGTCCAAGTAAGCGAGCCGCAGGCGAGCTTCTTGCACCTTCTGAGCACCCCCCATGCCATCATCCGATGGCCCCCTTCTCCGGAACACTGTTCCGCCATTGTTTACTTCGCTTTCGATAGTCTCCTTTTGTGATGCATAGCCATCGTGTGATAATACATACTATTCTGGCTGCAGAGGTGCTACTGACGGCTGCAATCGAATGACCGCTGCCGCGGGACGCGTCAGAAGGAAGTCCCCCCGGCGGCGCGTGCACGATATGAAGCCCCATCTCCTGCTCGGCGTCATCGTCTCCTTCCACGCTGACATGTCCTGCCTTCTGACCTTCTGTGCACTACTCGCACGCACTCATTGTGCGCCCCGATCAATCTAGCTCAGACATGCCTCAATCAGAATGGGTGGCTTGACCGCGCCACGGGCCATGATCGTCGGACTGAAAAATGTACACGTATACTCTAATTCCCCGCAATGACCTCATGTCTCGCGGCCGTCGATCGTGCCGTGCTCGTCGACTGGCGGCCGGCATTCAGACATGTAACGATATTCCGGCGTGCTCGCAGCCCCGTCGCGCCTCGCCCCAGCTCACATACATGTATGCATCACTCGCACCGCTGTGCTCACCCACACCCATACTGCTCAGCCCCACGCTACTCGTCGTCGCCGCACTCGCCCGCGCCAAAGACGGGCCACATGAGCCTGGCCTGGAGGTCCTCGACGCCGTCCTCGCCGAGGGTCACCGAGTCGCCGCTGGCAATGACGTGGCGGTGGATGCCGAGGGTGACCTTGATCGCGGGCGGTCCGGGCTGGTACGATTCGAGGAGCACGTCGTCGTCGTCGATGGGCTCCTCGCTCTCCTCGAGCTCTGGCGGGTCCTCGGACTCGATCAGGTGCTGGATGTTGCGCGCCGCCACCTCGCCCTGCCAGTACGCCGTGTGGCCTGCCATGATGGCGGTCGTGTCCGCGCAGTCGCCAATGACGAACATGTGATCGAGGTTGTTGAGGTTGTGCAGCGTCGAGCACTGCAGGGAGAGGTCGTGCACGCCGCGCGCGACGGTCGCGACCTCTTCTGTCGGCTCCTCCTCGGCCCCCTCGACGTCGACCTGCATCGTCTCCTTTACGCGGATCCGCCCGTTGGGCGCCACCGCGCGCGGCTCGAGCGCGACCATGAGCTCGGAATGCGGGCGCGGGCCAGTGCACGCCAGCACAATGTCGGCAGAGACGGTCCGCCCCTTCTCCGTCGTCACCGTCTCCATGTGCGTCTCGGGATCGCTCGGCGCAGACCATGCCACCACCCGCTCGCCCAGGATCACCTCGACGCCCACACGCTGCAGACCGGCCAGCACCACGTCGTGCATCGCCTGCGGGTAGCGCGGGAGCATGCGCGTGCGCGAGTGGATGAGTGTGACGGTCTTTTCCGGCCAGAGGTCTTTGATGTCGGACGAGAATTCTGATGTCAGTCGCAGCGGTGTAGCACTAACTCACGGATTCCCAGGGCGCCAGCACCAACGACACACACACTCTGCGCAGCCTTGACGAGCTCGTACTGTGCCTGCATCCACGCCACGCCGCCGGGTTTGCTTCCACGACCGGCAAGCTGTTTCCGCCCGTACTCGCCCCACACGTCGCACGGCGCGGGCAAGCCAGCACCGAGCGCGTACACGAGGTAGTCAAACTCGATGGTCGTGATGCGTTCCCGTGGCGCGTCCGACCCGTCGTCCGCAAGCCCGTCGTAGCCCCTCGCACCTGGCCGTAGCACGCTCACGCTGTGCGCCGACAGCGACACCACCTGCCCCTGGATAAACTCGTGCCGGCTCGACCGCGGCGTCGGTGTTGCTGGCGGCGTGGGGAGCGCCGGGGGCGGGGTCCCGCTCGCGAAGATGTTGCGGAAGGGCACAAACGACTTGGGCGCGTGCTCGGGCATCACGATGCAGCGCGGGAAGACGTACACATCTGCGTGTTAGCTGACGCCGAGTGCGAGCGGGTTGATCGGTGCCTGGGTGTGATCGTGGCATCGCGTCCAATGCACCAGCAGAGCGGTATGGAGGAGCACGCTGCTCGACCCGACACGTAGACAACGTCGGACAGGCAGCGCTCGACGAAGCGACGCCGCAGCTCGACGCCGCATCGACATCCGCGCCGACATCCGCTTCCGCTCAACTTCATAGCCGGCCCTTCCGCTACTCACGGTTCATATGCGACTGCCTGTCAATGACGACCACGCGCCAGTCATCCGGCACCGAGGCGGCCAGCATCTGCGCGGCGTGCGCGCCGCCATACGCCGCGCCGAGGATGGCGACGGTGCGGGTGCGCCGGCACGCGCAATTTGTCGACATGTGTGCTGGGTGGGGAGAGGGTGGGGAGATTCGGAGCGGCGTCGAGTGAGAGACGAGTGACGGGCGTCGAGCGACAAGGATCCAATGCCGAGTGACGAGTGACAAGCGACGAGTGTGAGCTTCAGGTGGCGAATGAGCAATGCAAGAATAACAAGCACAATGTGACAAGACGAGCACAAATCTACCTTTGGTCGGTACTTCCATATCGCTCGGTTCCGGGCGCACCAGCGCCGAGAGCCAAGATTCCAAGATCTGCCTCCGCTCGCTCCGCGCTCCGCATCTAGCGAGGCCCGAGGGCGGCATAGCGAGGATAGCGAGACCCTGCGTATATGACAATGACTACAACCCGCCTCGTCATGCATCTGGGCACGTGCATACTCTCCGTCGAGCATGCTTACAACAGCGTTCATGCATGCATATGAAAGCGATCGATGCAAGCGTGCGAGTAGTCCCGCGGTTCCACGATTGCAGTACCAGAGCAATACGCCAGCGTGCCAGCATGCCAGCGCCAGCGCTACCCCAAGCCTCAGGCCCAGTTTTTCGCACTTATCAGATAAAAACGCGAAAAACTCGCCCCACCGGCGCGCTCGGCACGAATCGGCCGAGGACGCCGGCGGGTGGAGGGTATGGAGGGCACGCGAGCCGCTTCGCGTGCATCTCGCATGAGTGGCAGCATTCCCTTGTCTACATTGTCTAAGATCTGATGGTGGAGCACGGAAGGTGAGTATGGACTGCGAACATGGAGCAAGGCATGCAACGGAGAACGGGACAGTTGAGGCTAATCAAGGCGTTGGTCTGGTGGTCAGGTGGTCCTGTGATGCCCACCGAGCTATGAAGTCATGAGCCCCGTTCAAGTCAGAGATGTCGATGTCGTCTTGCATGCCGCCGATAGTGGAATGCAGCAAGGAGCCCTCTAGAGGGTTAGTCATGCTCGACCTCTGGAACAGGAACAAGAACCCAGCGCGACTGAGGGGCTCAGAGGCTTACAAACGCCAGAACACCCGACGCGTCGGGGGCATGGCGTCGGAATGCCATAGGCGCCATACCCGTCGTCTGTTGTTTTGATTGCCGAAACCCCACATCTGGCTGACAAAGCTGAGCCCAGCTGCATGCAGCGGCATTCAGTCTCGTTCATAAGACCCGGGGTCCCCATCTCCTCTCTTGTATTATCAGCCAAGTCGGCACATCATGCTAGAAACAGACAAGGCTTCAATACAGCACCAGGACAGCGCGCACTCGATGCCGTCGGAGAAGCCCGAGGTACCCGAGGTGCCCGAGGTGTTCGCGACGCTCGCGACCGGTGCGGAGGAGGGCTCTCCCGCGCGGCACATCGGCCCGCCGCCCGACGGCGGCGCGCGCGCCTGGCTCACCGTCCTCGGCTCGTTCTTTGCGGTATTCACGCAGTTTGGTCTCGGTACGCCCCCTGCTGGCGGGGTACGCGGCTGACGGCAGTAAACTCGTTCGGGGTGTTCCAGGCGTACTATGCGCGCACACTACTCTCCGACCGCGCGTCGAGCAGCATCTCGTGGATCGGGACCATCCAGCTGTTTATCATGTTTGCGGGCGTGAGCACCGAGCACCGAGGCGGAGCACCGAGACGAGGGCCGAGAGTGTACTGACTCCAGGGCCTCTTCGTCGGGCGCCTCTTCGACGCGCACGGCGCGCACATCCTCCTGCTGCCCGGCACGCTCCTGCTCGTGCTGAGCCTCATGCTCGTCTCGCTCTGCACGCAGTACTACCAGTTCATGCTCGCGCAGGGCATCATGTTCGGCGTCGGCAGCGCGCTCGTGTGGTATCCCGCCATCACGGTCCCTGGGCAGTGGTTTGCGCGCCGGCGCGCGCTCGCCATGGCGATCGCGGGGAGCTCGTCGGGGCTGGGCGGGACGGTGTGGCCCATCGCGCTGGATAGGCTCATCAAGGCGATTGGTGCGAGCCACGGCTCTGACGCGGCTGACGGCAGGCTTCCCGTGGGCCATCCGCGCCACCGGCTTCATCGCCCTCCTCCTCCTCGGCATCGCCAACGCGCTCATCCGCACCCGCCTCCCGCGCAAGGTGCCCACGCCGCTGAGCGCCGTGCGCGAGCCGCTGCGCGAGCGCAGCTTTGTGCTGCTCCAGTGCTGCGTCGCCGGCGTGTTCTGGGGGTAAGCCTCCTTGATCTCCATTAACTGATCCCAGCCTCTTTCCCCCCTTCTTCTACTCGGCCCAGCGCCTGCTGGCCTTTGGCTCCTCGACCTCGCTGGCTTTCTACACCGTCTCCTTCCTCAACGCGGGGTCGACGCTCGGCCGCCTCCTCGCCGCGCTGGGGGACAAGTTTGGCGGGCTGAATGTATTGACAGTAGGCGCGTTCGGGTGCGCGCTGCTGCACCTCGCGTTCTGGATCCCGCTGCGGAGCCAGGCGGAGCTGATTGGGTTCACTGTGGTGTATGGCATGTTCACAGGGCTGGTGATTAGTATCATCCCCGCGTGCGTCGCTGCGACCTGCCACCCGTCGGAGATTGGCTTCCGCTTCGGATTGGGGTGTTTGATATGCTCAGTCTTCTCGCTCACCGGGGCGCCGCTCGCGGGCGCCATCATCGCGCGATATCCCGACGACCTCGAGATGGGGTTCCGCATGTCCGGCACCTTCTCGGGCGTGTGTGCGTTCATCGGCGGGCTGTGTGGCATCGGGGCGAAGCTGTCGCTTGACCGAAGGTGGACTGCAAAGGTGTAGAGTGTTGTAGATCAGTTGTATGCACAGAATCAGTGGACGCTAGTGGGCTTGACGTCGCGACAAGCTTGTGAGCTGGACAAGTACAGCAACATGCATTACAACAACCTCTGCTTCAACGCACGCATATGCAAAACCCTGACCCACCTAGACCCTCCAGGCCCTCTACGCGCCCGCCGCCGCCGCGACACGCGCCTCAAGGTTGGCCTTGCTCTTCTCCTTGGCACGCACGAGCCGCTCGAGGCGGGGCACGTCCTCGATGTCGTTGTAGTTCTTCGACGGCGTGGCGGGAACGCTGCCGTTGGCGCTACTGCTGGGGTCGCCGTTCGTCGCGCCATTTGCACCCTCCGCCCCGGCCGCAATCGTCTCCCGCAGCTTGTCGATCTCGCCGTCGAGCCGCACCAGGTCCGCACGCAGGTCGCGCAGCGCCACGAGACGCTGCAGCTCCGTCAGGCTGTGCTGCGAGGTGATCCCGATGTGGTGGAAGCGCGCGGGCTGGATACGTGTCAGCTCAGGACAGGTGTATCACGAAGCTGAGTAGGTATAGAGTAAGGCGATAACTGTCTCTGAGACGGAGTCTAAGCGAAGCAACCTGCGGCATGGCAGCTCGCAGCTAAACAGCAGCTGCCAGACACAAAGCTCCATAAGGACCATTCCCTCCCACACCCTGAGCAAGAACTCACCCCGAGCATATCACCCCCAAACTGTATCGTCAGCAACGCCCAGCTCCCAGACTCACCCAGCGACAACAAACAGTGAGCACATCGATCCCGCCCTGCTCGCGGAGCACGCGGAGGACACGCTCGCCGCCAAACTTCTCGCCGTCGTCGTCGCTCGTCTCCACGAGCTGGGTGTTAGTCCTGCGTGTATTACTCGCCTTCCTCTGCCTTCCTTCCCGTCACATGCCTTCCCCCTCCTTCCTCGTACAAGCCTTCCTCCCTCCTCACCCAGCTCGCACTCACCTGATAATCCCCCTCCCCGCCCGTCCCATCCTTACCCTCACACAGCGCCAGCGTGCGGACAGCCCACATGCGGTGGTCCGGCTCGCGGGCGCGGTTCTTCTTCCCCCTCGCGCGGCCTTGGCCATCGGCGAACGCGCCCTCGTTGCGCGTAGTGAGCTCGTTGCCGACGAGGCTCACAACGTCGAGGTCGCGCACCGCATGCCGCGCCTCGCGCTTGATTGCCTCCAGATCTTTGGAGGTTGGCACGAAGGGCAGCGTGAAGCCGATAAATGTCGAGTTGCCCGCGTGCAGGTGTGGGCTGGACGCGAGGAGGCGCGCGGGGGCCGAGAGCCAGGTGTCTAGTGTTGGGAGGACGTGCGCGCGGGCGCGTTTGGGGTCGGTTCCCAGTGTCGGGGAGGGCGGTCTCTTGGACATGCTGGGAGCCGTGGGTGATAGCGTGGAAGGAAGAGACAGGAAAGGAAGATGCAAGATGGAGCGCAAAGTGGTCAGAAGGAAGGGTCACTAAAAGTGGAGGTCTTGTTGATTCATGACGCGGGCGGAACTTTCTGGAGCCGCTATACTGTAATACGCCTTCTAGCCCTTCTACAAGTACGGTGATAACACTGCGCTCGCTCGTGTACCGTTCTTAGCCCTGCCAGCACTGATGGTGATGATCCTCCCTACTGCTCCTCCAGCTGGCGCTCCAGCTCGCTAGCTCCCTCACCACCGAACCCCTCCTACCCTTCCCCCACGTGGGCCTGCTCTCGCTCTGATGCTACGTATACATGCAATGGAATTATCAACACACCTAAACAATGGCCTCGAGCTGGTGCGCGAGGTCGAGGGCGGGGCGGATCATGGACTGCATGGGCCCTCCGCGCTTGATGCCCTTGCCGCCCGCAATGTCGAGCGCGATGCGCGACGGGTCGTGGGCTGCCACGGCTGCGAGCGCAATGTCCGGGATGGGCGACTTGGGGAAGGTGAATGTCTGCGTCGACGGCTCGAGGTCCCATCCGCGCTGAGAGTTAGCATCAGACGTGCTCGTCAACTCACCTCGGTAGCAAACTGGACGAGCTGCGACGTCTCGCCACCCTTGAAGAAGAGCAGCTGCGCGGCGTTGGCGAGGGGGAGCGAGGGGTACGACGTCTCAATCGTGAGCGCAATTTGCTCGCGGAGCGTGCTCATGAGCCTATCCAGAAGAACAGTGTACTCCTGGCGCGGGACGTGCTCGCGCGCGCGGTAAATCTTGTTGTACGCGCCCTCCATCATCCAGCGCTCGAGGTCGACGGGCCAGCGGACAAACACGTCAGAGAGCTCGGACACGTCCAGTGCCTCGAGCGTCATGTGGAACTGCGAGTACTTGCCCTCCGAGAGCATGGCGAGCAGCTGCAGACCGATGATAATGGGCCGGTTAGGCGAGGGGGGAAGGACACTGGCGAGGTTGACGTAGAACGGCTGCAGCGCAGAGTTCCACCGTCCATACGCCTGGAGGTCGCCTCGCCTCAGCGAGTGGAAGGTGGCAATCTCGAGAATGGAGCCTGGAGTCAGTGGAGCTTGAGGATGACTGCTTACGGGCAGCGAGGAGGTCCTGCGGGTTGGCGTTCGGCGGGGCAAAGTAGAGACCAGTCTCGGCGAGCTTGCCCTGCATGTTAGCTGACACCGGGAAGTTCCTAGCTCACCTTGAGGCTGACGAGCAGCTGGGACACATTGTCCTGGCTGGATCCGCTGTCAAACTCCTTCTGGAGGGTAGCGAGCGACTGCTGCAGCTCGAGCGACATTGTGGGCGGGAGAGTGGAGGGTCGGGTGGATGTGTGCGAGCGGAGCGGGTGACTAATCACCACCTTGTATCTAGCGTCGGCGTTGTCGTCAAACGGTCGTATTCTACGCTCTATGCAGTTGATCCGAGAGAGAAAGGAATAGCGAGAGAATGTGGTGGAATGCAAGTGATTGATGATAACAAGACCCGAGTCTGTTGACATGCAGCAGCAGCATCATGATGATGATCAACCTCCATCTTGGTAGTGACGACGCGTGCGCCCAGCTCCAGCTCGAGAAGGTGCCACGGGGTGATAACGCCGATATTATGACAGCGCATTAGAACGTAATGCCGAGATCATAAGAGTCCAGCCAGTCCAGGTGTAATGAGCCGCCCTTCCCTGGACAGCCAGTGCAGCCAGTGCGTGTAATGCTCAGCCCGCACCCAGCTTCCAGCTACGTACAAGGCACCAGAAGAGTTCCGCTGGCCGAGTCCACTAGACTGAGAGCTGCCCATCTTGACCTGCTTGCTCATCGTTGCATATCCTTTGCTCACCATCACCATTCTCTAATAAACACCCCACACCGTCCAGCTCACGGTCCCCTCCACAGCGCCTTTTCTCACAAACTTACCCCCGCTCTCGTCTCCTTGCTCGGCGTTTACATACCTTGTTCAAGACCCACGGAGCTCGCCGGTGTTCGCCTTCCCCCCAACTGAACCGCGCCATTCCACTTTCATCTTGCACCACTTTTCAACCAGGTGCGTTAGAATTGCAAAACGCATACCGCAGTATACCTTGCACTAGGCGCCATCTCGCTGCATCATTGGCGCTACTCGCCGTTTCTCCGACACCGCTAACACCTGCCAGTTTCATAATGTCCACCACTCCCCAGGCCAACGGCCACCCCGCCGCTTCCTCTTCCAACGAGTCCGTCTCCGTCCCCACCGCTCAGGCGTCCAAGGTGTCGCCCAGCGACGTCGGATGGCAGTTTGTTCCCCAGTACTAGTGAGTGCTCGCGTGAGCGGCAAGCCGTTCCCCACAGCCATGACGAACTGGCCGGGACTAGGTCGATGACTCACTCTCCACGTGAGCTGCTCCTAACGTTTCCAGCAACTTTGTCAACAAGCAGCCCCACCGTCTCCACTGCTTTTACAACAAGCGGTCCACGTTTGTGCACGGCGAGGAGGGTGACGAGGTGACTCCCGCCCACGGCCAGCAGGTGAGTAGTGCTCCGAAAACGAGAAGACCCTAGAACACAACCTTACATTTGCAGGATATCCACGACCGTATCGTCAAGATCGGATACGACCAGTGCAAGGTCTACATCAACTCGATCGACTCGCAGTCGTCGGCCGGCGGCGGCATCATCATCCAGGTCCTCGGTGAAATGTCCAACGCCAACAAGCCTTGGCGCAAGTTTGCCCAGACCTTCTTCCTCGCCGAGCAGCCCAACGGCTACTTTGTCCTCAACGACATTTTCCGCTACCTCAAGGAGGACACTGACGATGACGAGGAGGTCGAGGTCGACGAGGCTCCTGTCGTGAGCGCCGCTCCTGCCGTCCAGGCCGAGCAGGCACACGCCGCTGCCGCCCCCACTGCCCCCGTTGCCGTCGAGGAGGAGATTACCCCTGCCCCCGAGCCCGAGGCCAAGGAGGAGGTCCCCGAGCCGGAGCCCGAGGTCAAGGAGAAGGAGCCGGAGCCCGTTGTTGAGGCTGCCCCCGAGCCTGTCAAGGAGAAGGAGACCCCTGCCCCCGAGCCCGAGGTTGTCGCTGAGAAGGAGCCGGAGCCCGAGGCCGCCCCTGCCCCCAAGGCTGCCCCCGCTCCTGCTGCTGAGAAGCCCGTTGAGAAGGCTGCGCCTGCTCCTGCTCCTGCCGCTGCCCCCGCTGCTCCCGCCAAGCCCAAGTCGTGGGCTTCGCTTGCTGCCAGTGGAAAGTCGTGGGGTGCCGTTGCTGCTGCCGGATCGGCCGCTGCTGTTCCCGCCGCGCCCGCCGCCAAGAAGGCCGAGGCTCCCGCTGCTGCCCCTGCCCCCGCTGCCACCCCTGCTGCTGCCCCCGCTGCTGCTGCCCCTACCCCCGCTGCTGCCACGCCCGCCGCCGCCAACGGCGCCGCCCCCTCCGCTTCTGGCCGTCACCCCTTCTACGACAACGCCATGAAGGTCAACACTGCCCACTGCTTTGTCAAGCTCCCCAACTGGTCGCCCCAGGACTCGTCCTCTTCCGAGGCCATTGACGAGAACACTCTCCGCAACATTGCGTCGCGCTTTGGCGAGGTGCTCAAGGTCGAGATTGTCAAGGGCAAGGCGTGCGCGTTTGTCGAGTTCCAAAAGGTCGAATCCGCCCGCAAGGCCATCATCGCCTCGCTCTCGACCCACCAGGGCGGTGAGGGTGGTGTCTCGCACGGCGAGGGCAAGCTCAACTTTGAGACGCGCAAGGAGAAGGACGAGCGTGGACCCAAGGGCGGCCGTCGTGGCGGCGCGCCCGAGACTGCCCGCCCCGCCGGCGGTGCCCACGGCGCCCGCTCCGAGGGCGGCCAGCAGCAGCAGCAGCAGCGCGGCTCCAACGCTGGCCGCGGTCGCGGCCGCGGCCGTGGCGGCAACAACAACTCTGGTGACCGCTCGGCCAAGTAGAGTTCATCTCCACTTTTGACGGTTCAGTAGATGTTCGCGTTCGTTTTGTTTTCCCACACTCATCCTCATCCGCATCACCACCACACCACCCAATCATCGTTTTGTTTCTTTTATTAACACCCCTCTGCGTTCTGGTTTCGACGGCATCCGAGGGTAGAGGGTAGAGCAGGGGAGGAGGTATTTTGGACGAGCTGGCCGGGAGGAGTAACAAAAACAGCAAAAACACATGGCGAGGTGTGTAGTAGTAGGGTCCGTATGAGCGTGTCATCATGTGAGATGTGCATTGTAGTCGAGCGTAGCTGCGAGCGGAGCGAGCAGAATGAGAGACGAGCAGAGTGAGAGAGCGAGCAGAGCGAGAGAGCGAATGAGGGAGCGAGTTGAATGAGCACAGTGAGGGAGCGAGCAGAGTGGGGGAGCGAGCAGAGCGAGCAGAGTGGGGGTACTGGAGTGAACAGAGCAGAGTGAGCAGAACAGAGCAGAGCAGATCTCAAGAAGGAGCAGCCGAGCAGGAGCAGCAGCACGAGCAGCACCGACCGCAGCGGTACAGATACAAGATACATTTAGCTACAAGCTACATTCTACCTGCCTCCCCAGCCGGCATCCTGCGCGGGCGCCGCAAACCCCCGACCTCGTCCCCCACGCGCGTTCCCACGAGTGCGTCCACCGTGGCCACCGCGGCCACCGCGTCCACCGCGTCCACCTCCACGGCCTCGGCCCCACTGCGCGCGCCCCTCAGCTTCGCCTTCCTCAGCCCCCTCTCTCGGACGCTTGGGCGGGAGCGCCTTGCTGACAAGAAACTTCCAGAATGCGTCGACGATGAGGCGGTCGGGGCCCCACGTCCAGCGGAGCACGAGGCGGGAGCGTGGGCGGGTGTCGGCGGGGACGGCGGGGGGAGCGTCGGCGGAGGGAGCGTTGGCGGGGGGAGCGTCGGCGGGGGGAGCGTCGGCCGGCGCGTGGTCGGTCGTGGCTGCGCCAGTGTCCGCTGGGCCAGCTGCCTCTGAGGTTGGGCCGGCTGAGGTGGCTGCCTCAATGGAGAGTGTGGCGCGGAAGAGCGGCTCCGCGGGCTCGTCGGCCGGCGTCTCGCTCGCTGCTGCGGCGGCGGCCGCAGCGCGGCGGGCGGCGCGGGACCAGGTGTTGGTGCGCGGCGCGAGCGCGACGGCTTCATTCGCAGCGGTGTCGGTGTCTCCCTGCTTCTCCACGAGGCCGACTTCGCGCAGCACCCTGTCCACCGCCGCCCGCAGCTCCTCTTCACTCAATGCGCTCTCGACGACAAACGTGTTCGGCAGCGGGAGGAGGCGCGCGTACGACGTGCTGGGGTCGAGGTAGTGCGGTCTCGTCATTTCCTGCCGTCAGACTCGTACTCGAATGACATCCCCGCGGAACTCACATCGGGGAGACGGTAGTGGTCGTGACTCCACACCAAAACCCAGCGCACGGTGCGCGCCTGCTGCAGGCGCACGAGCGCGTAGTTCCCGCTCTCCTTCGCTTTGCGCACCAGCGGCGCGAGCGACGCGTACTTGCCCACGAGCGAGGTGAACCACGTGCAGTCTTTTCCGGCCGACTCGTCAATGAGCCGCGAGACGAACGCCACCTCGCCGCCGCGCGTCACTTCCTCGTTTGGCGCGCACGTCGGCGCCGACGTGCCGACGGGTTTTGTGCTGCGCGACTCGAGAGCCTCTTCTTCAGAAGCAAAAAAGGGCGGGTTGCACAGCGTGAAGCGCAGTGGATAGATGGGGTGCGAGAGGAGGGAGCCGTCGGGGCATGCGGGGAGGAGGGTGATGCCTCCGGGTGTGGCTGATCCTGCCTCGGTCTCTGGCTTGTCGCTGTGAGGCGTGCTCTCGCCTTGAACCGCCTCCGCCTGCCCGCTTACACTCTCCGCAGCATCAAAGACAGGAACAGGCCTTATCCCATTCTTCTCCAACACCCCCCGCGCATGCTCCAGCGACACCTCATCAATCTCCGACCCGCACACAGCCGCCTCTGGTCGCAGCCGGTGCAGCAGGAGGGGGTAGATGGCGACGTGCCCCGTGCCGACATCGAGCACGCGCAGGGGGTGGGGCGACGGCAGGTCGAGGCAGGTGAGGATGTAGTCGAGTCTGTGGTCAGCGGAGAAGTACGTAGAGCGTACCGGTTGGCGATCTGATGTCAGCGCAGTAATGAGGGGGACTTACGGTTGGGCACAGCCTGTCGTCGCGCAGCTCCACGTCAAGGTCAAAGTCCGCACGCAGGAGAGCGGAGGTGAGCGTCCGGAGGGCCGCGGGGTTCGTGAAGTCTATACTCTGCTCGGCGCCGGCGGTGATAAGGCTGGAGTCAGCCACGGCTCCGTCTCCTGCGCTTCGCAGTGGCTTGCCAGCGAGCACAGAGCTGACAACTCACAACGGTGCCAGGTCCGGACTTCTCTTCGCGAGGGCAGCAAAGTCCGGCCGCTTGAGAGCGTACGGGTTGCTGGGGTGCATGGCTGATGGATGATGACGACGAACAAGGATGCGGAACGTGATCGATCGCGGCAGTGACACCAACCGAACCAAACCGAAACCAACCTTGCACCTAGCTTGGCGCGGTTATCAGGTACGACCAGAAATAAAAACAAAACGCGTTGCTCGTTTAAAAAATTGAAACTCTAATTCCCATTTCAAGTAACTATTAGGCTGATTAGGAAATGAACACGCTGTGACCAGGAATATTTCTAATTCAAGCTGGACCAGTCTTGTATTTCTCGCCTCTTGACGTGCTTTTGAAGGACTCGTCCGTTTAGAGCAACTAGTCCGCGTCACCATCTGTGCTGTTCAACATTCTTCACTCGTCGTCGATATCACGATCACACCTCTACTCACACTCGTTACACCTCCCACTTCTCCACCACGCAGTCCCTCCACACTCGTTCATTCGGCGTATCTGGCACGATGCCGCGCCATCGCCGCCAGCGCCCCGCAACGCGCGACCGCGACCCGCAACGCCTGCGTGGCACGGCGACAAAGTGCGTGCTCACCAGGTTGTCACTGACATTGCAGAACCGTGCGCCTCGCCCATCTCGGCGTTCTCGGCCTCTACGCACAGATACTCGTCGCGGCCACCCACTATCTCGCCATTGACACCAAGGCGCTCGCGCCGTGGGCATCCTACGTCGCGGCCATTACGGGTATTTGTGAGTGGACCATGACGCGGGTGTCGAGCGCGATCGCATCCGATCGGATGCGATGCTGGCCACACACGCATTGCTGACACACAGTCTTCCTCGCTAAACTATTCGACGAGAGCCCCTCGGCGTCCAGGCGCAGGAGCCGCGCCCGCGTGTGGGCCGACGTGCATGCGTTGGTACGCGACGGGTTGCGCATCGTTAGTGTTATCGGGAACTAGTGCCTAGTGCATTTACTAATGGCAGATTTCTGTCGCATCCATGCGCGCCAGTGTCCTGTCGCTCAATGGTTCGCCGGCGATCACGTCGCCGCGCGACGAGAGCCCAGACGTTACGCCAAAGCACAGCCCAGAGTCGTCGCCGAAGGCTAAATCTAATGGAATCGAGCATGATACACCACGCCACCAGGCTCTGTCTCTGATGCCGGAAGGAGACCGCACAGAGGAGCTTTTGGGCATTCTTGCTGCGTTCCCGATAACGCTCCAGCACCATCTCCTCGGTACCCGCGCCCTCCCCCATCCGCCGCTCAGCGATCTCCTGCCTCCAGAGTATCTCACCAGCCTGAAGCGCACTGAAGCACGCGTGCGCTTTGCGGCAACACATGCGGGGCCGTCGGGATCTGGCTCGCCGCAAAAGGCCATCGACGGATCTCGCTTACACGCCAACGGTGGCAAGACGAGCGACGACGAGGGCGACGACGACAAGCTCGCGACACCAAAGAAGTCGAATCTCCACTCTCCCTACCCCTCCAACCTCCCCGTGTCCCTCCTCCGCCTCCTCGAGGCGTACATTGTCGGCTTTGCAGACCACCCGGATCGCGGATGGAGCACGCTGCAGAGCACCCGCGCCTTTGATGTCGTCAAGGGCCTGAATGCTGCGCTGTCCGAGGCCGAGGGCGTGTATGCTGGTGAGTGACGCAGAGTGTGTACATCTGACAGCAGATCCGCGCCCGTTGATTGACGTGCGCCTGACGCTCAACATTTTCCTCTTTGCGCTGCCCCTGTGGCTCGTGTGCAAGGCCCGCGGCTGGCTCGCCATTCTCATGACCATGATTGCGGGCAGCTTGGCAAAGTTTGTGCTCGAGGCGGTGTTATCCGAACCCGATCCGTCTTGTGAGTAATGTGTGGAGGTGGGGTCAGTGGGGTCAGTGGGGTGTCAGTGAGGTGGAGTATCAGTGAGGTGGGGCGATCAGTGGAGGCGGAAGCGAGACGCATCCGTTTGATCCGCGGCCGTGATCATCAGTCAGAAGGGTGGCTCGAACGGCCGGAAGCATGCTTCTCCCGGTCGGTGACCACCCCATGGGCTGCCGCTGACAGTGATGGATGAAATGTGGGCCCCGACTGTTATGCTGACACGAGCCCAGTGCCCAACTCGCCCCTGCACAAGGCGACGCTGCAGATGCTGCACGAGGCGCTCGACACATGTCCTTCGCTGGCGCGGTATTACCGTGCACGGCTCGTCGCGCGCTTGGGCGGGGACGCTCAGGAGGTGGCCGAGCTGGACCGGCGTAACCGGCGTCGCGACGAGTGGCTGCCGTCGTTTCCATAGGCGCAAGGGCGGTCCGAGCGCAGCGGTCTGTACTGGTGTACAGGTTGCATGACAGATGTTGTTGTTAGCTAGCGAGAGACTACTGCTTCTGCTCTGATCGGGGGTTATATAGGTGAGGCGCGAGGTGCGATGTATTAGTAGTATGCATACAGCATGGTATCGAGACGCGTGGTCGTGCTGGCGTGGACGCGTGCAGCATGTGGCGCTAGTGAACACGATGCCAGTCCATGAGACTTGGTTGCAATTGTGGCGTCGACGGCGAGCCAAGAGGACCAAGAGGACGAGGAGGGCCCCGCTTGCCCCGTAAAGCGCGGGGGAGAGATAGCGTTTCGATTGCCACGATTGCCGCAGAGACACAAGACAAGACAGAGAAACGTTTTCCCACATACAATCCACGGACGGGTATTAGTGACCGATCCAGGCAAAGCGGCAAACAAAGGCGGCGGCCCCCGATCAGATGCAAGTGCAGTACAGTATGTATGCTCTGTATTTCCTGCAATATGGTTGGCTAATAGAGCTGATATATTCTAATACAAGTGATTTGTATGCGTGGCGCGTGGCGCGTTTCTTTTTGTTATGACCTCACTCTGAATCACACACACTGCACACGCTGTGTGCTGTTTGCCGGAAGGACCAGTAACCGGGCAGCGATTTTACAGCCACCGCTCTGAGACTTCCCCGCATCCGGTTTGGCTCGAGCTACTACTCTTAGATCGCACTCGCACTCGCCTGCCACCTCTTTTTCTCACTCTCTCCATCGCTCTTAACTAGCACATCGACACGTTACACCTCTACGTCTCTCATCTACACTCTCTAGAACCATGTCCGCCCCTCTCAAGTCCCTCACCAAGGAGGAGGTCGCAAAGGTACGCCACTGAGTGGACACCACTGACCCGCAGCACAACAAGGCCGGCGACCTCTGGGTCATCATCGACTCGATCGTCTACGACCTCTCCAAGTTTGCCAACCTCCACCCCGGCGGATCCGTCGTGCTCGAGGACAAGGAAGTCGGTGAGTACGCAGTGTACGGAGTGTTGGGTGGCAGGCACGGGCCGTAGACAAGCACGCGTCACCGAGTGGTCGTCGCATCGCACTGTGGTTGTGGCCTCGTATGGATGGCGACGATCGTGACTGCTCGTGTGATGGCGGTGACCACTCGTGTGAATAAGATGGACGCCTTCGTGTGCATCAGCGGCCATCTGGTTGACCAGCTGTGTCGAGAGTGGCGTATTCCTGCCTGAGACCCCGGTAAACAAACGGCAAGCGTAGTCACCAAGCGCTCTGTGTTACCTCTCCATCGCACGGCTGGTGGCCATGACACGGTGACCACTCGTGTCGATGGAGGTGGTTACTTGCTGTGCATTGGCAGCCTTTTGGTTGGCCGGTTGATTGTGCGCTGTAGTTAGTGGCGATGCCTCCTGTGCCGTGTTCCACCCTGTTACAGTTTCACACCTGAATACCTCGCTGACAACATAGCCGGCAAGGACGCCACCACCGTCTTCTTTGGTCTCCACCGCCACGAGGTCCTCCTCAAGCCCCAGTACCAGCGTCTCCGTGTCGGCCAGATTGAGGGCCAGAAGGAGAAGATCAAGGCTCTTGCCCCCGGCGATCTTTCCCGCTTCCCCTACGCCGAGCCCACTTGGCTCACCCCCGTCTTCCAGTCGCCCTACTACAACGACTCGCACCGCGCCCTCCAGAAGGCTGCCCGCGAGTTTGTCGACACTGTCGTCTACCCCGATGCCCAGCTTTGCGAGGAGAACGGCAAGCGCGCGTCCGAGACCGTCCTCAAGGCCATGGGCCAGAACGGCATCAACGCCATGCGCCTTGGCCCTGGCAAGCACCTCCACGGCAGGCAGCTTCTTGGCGGCGTCAAGGGCGAGGAGTACAACTACTTCCACGAGCTCGTCCTCACCCAGGAGCTCGCCCGTATCAATGCCCGTGGTTACGGTGACGGCCTGAACGGTGGCATGGTCATCGGTCTCCCCCCCGTTAAGAACTTCGCCAAGGAGCCCCTCCGCACCAAGGTCCTTGAGGAGGTTATCGCTGCCGACAAGGTCATCTGTCTCGCCATCTCCGAGGCCTTTGCCGGTTCCGACGTTGCCGGTCTCCGCTGTGAGGCCAAGCAGGCCGAGGACGGCTCTGGATGGATCATCAACGGTACCAAGAAATGGATCACTGGCGGTATGCACGCCGACTACTTCACCGTCGGCTGCCGCACCGAGGGCGGTCTTACCGTCTTCCTCGTCCCCCGCGGTGAGGGCGTCACCACTAAGCAGATCAAGACCTCGTACTCGACCACTGCCGGTACCGCCTACATTGAGTTCAAGAACGTCAAGGTTCCCAACGAGAACATGCTTGGCCCCGAAGACGGTGGTCTCCTTGTTATCCTTTCCAACTTCAACCACGAGCGCTGGATCATGTGCTGCGGTTCCGCCCGTAGCTCGCGTATGATTGTCGAGGAGTGCATCAAGTGGGCCGCCCAGCGTTACGTCTTCGGCAAGCCCCTCCTTGCCCAGCCTGTCATCCGTCAGAAGTGAGTTGACGCCATACTGGGCTATTACTGATTCCAGGCTCGCTTTCATGATCTCCAAGGTCGAGGCTCTCCAGTCGTGGCTCGAGAACGTCACCTACCAGATGGACCACATGAGCGTGAGTAAATTGCCTTGTCATCTGCTTCACCCATATACTTTAGACTTAGACTTCTTTGCCCCTCTATACCACTCTCCGCCTCTGGCACAAGGCTAACCCCCAGTACAAGGAGCAGTCCAAGAACCTCGCTGGCCAGATTGCGTTCCTCAAGATGATGTGCACCCGCTTTGCCGGAGAAATCGCCGACGACGCCGTCCAGATCTTCGGAGGTCGCGGTATCACTAAGACTGGCATGGGCAAGTTCATAGAGATGGCACAGAGGACGCAGAAGTTCGATGCGATTCTCGGCGGTGCCGAGGAGGTGCTCGGCGACCTCGGAGTCCGTCAGGTAAGTCGAAGAAAGAAAAAAAAAAACGACTTGTCTCGGTTTTGTCGACTTTCCATTCTTTTATTTTACCCTTTATTGGACCCTGAGAGCTAACATACTCAGATGATGCGTGCCCTCCCCAAGGACCAGCGTCTGTAAAGTACTCGTACACTCCAGTTAAACAGTTCTCGTCGTCGTCGCTTGTAATGAATTGTATCTGTGGCACGTAGTCCGTGGCGCAAGTGGTGATGAAGTTAGCCACAAGTAACAAGTCACAAGTCACTCTCAAAGTCAGGTCAGGTTTGCTTGAGTAACCACGGCAAATCAAGCAGTTAGCACGTCAGTCACCACCGAGCGAACAGGTCTCTGTAACTACAACGTGATAGTGTGGGCCTGTGTCGGGTATTGAGCTATATGGGCTCGTGGGAAGGACCTCGTGAAGACTGCGGCGTGTTTCTTTTGCGAGAGTTGGGTATGAAGCTGAGCGAGCGACTGTCGGCTATCGCACTCTTGGGCTGGGCCAACCCTCGAAGCTAGCACTGTCCTCCTCCCGCCTGGACGCAGATGTGTGTTCGCGGAGCTGTTTGACGTCTCGTGGCAATCAATGTCGACTCGGAGCCGAGCCTGACCTTCGCGCGGAGCCCGTCGGACCTGAGGCGAGGAGCAGAGGCTCATGACCGCGCTGGGCTGGCGGCTCCATCTACGTATCCGTGGTCTGCCGAAAGCCTCACGGCCTGTGCCGCTCCGGGCTCCATGTATGAAGATGCGGTGAACGACGGCTTCAGCTCCGCCGCGATCTGTCGTCGAACCACTGGCCCATGATCCAGTTGGCTGGAACGCCTTCATCCGCGTGAGCCGTGGGATGTGAGTGCAGCGCTCTTGAATGGTCCCTCCTACGTGAAGAGGCTGACCATCAGTGTCAATAACAGCTGTAAGGTGAGGGGAGGTCAGTCTTGAAGCGATGAAGTGCTGGGGAGACAGGGGACCCTTGCACTTATAGCCAAACCGGATTTCGGCGTCCAAAGCGTTGGGGACGGTGGCGACCGGGTTCGACCGGTCGATGCCGGCGGCATGTCGCCGAGATGCAGTCACATGTCCATTATACAGAGAGTCTGCATATGCGAGATTGTGGTATGCGAGTTGGGTGGTTCAATGCGGAGCAGTTATGAGTGGCTAGGTCGTGGAGGGCTCGGCGTCGGTCCCGCGCAGACTTGCGCTGGCTGAGCGGCTTTGGTCCTTCATGTCTCCTGTAAGTGGTTTACCTGTTAGTGAGGTGAACCGGACGTGAACCGTGAGGTGAGGCGCTCTGGGCTCAGCTCCTTCCGTGGCCTTTAGCTGGAAACAGTGAATGCTTTACCCAGTGGGGTAGGCACGTAGCCACATAGACGTTGGGATGCCTTGGACTACCTCTGTCCACACAACAGTGTTTTGTCAGTTCTGACGAGGCTAACGTCGCCTCCAGGCGCGCATGAGCCAGTCAGCACGTTTACGAGGTCAGCGCTCACTGATGGCCCGCCAACTCGTGCAGATGCGTCCTCATCTTCCAGACGTAACCCGGAGCACACGGAGCACAGGCGCGTATTTGGGTAGCTAGCGCCGATGGCATTTCCACATCCGTGCTCAGCACGCCACTCTCTCACGAGTCAAGTCCCTCCCAGCTCTTCTCGTACGTTCTAGACTGTGTGAGTTTGCCACTCTCCAGCGCCTCGCTCGGTCGCGCCTTGTCACCATTCAAAACTTCATGCGGGTAAACCTGCAGAATCCGCGACAATAATGCAGTTGGCTAAATTAGCCCAGGACGGCGCGGAATGTCGATTGAGCATGTGGTGACTTGAGGAGCAACCTGGGCGCAGCTGATAAGCGCTTAAGAGCGGTCTCGACATCGCATCTGGATCTACTGTCAGCGGCACGTTTCACGCCACAGATGATCCATTCCCAGGACGCAGGGGCGCATAGCGCGGCACCTTGAGGACAATGTCGAGCTCGTAAAACGGCAAAAGATCCGCTTCGGAGCTTGCACGGTCTGAGGGGAACAAAAGGCGTCCGGTGTGATGCGGTTTCTGAGTAAAATACAGATCTGGCAGGGTGCAGTGAACTGGGCTGTTTAAGAGAACTGCGCGTCAGCAAGGCAGCAAAGGACACGAATAAGCCCTAATTAAGCAAGTGTCGAAGCACTGTTATGGAGTGGGTAGCGCAATGGGTAGCGCGAGGGCGAAGCTGAGCGAGTTCTCACACGACTGGAACCAGCAGAGTGGTGATTATGCTGGTGACTACTAGAAACTAGGCGGGCCGACCGGCCATTAGCGCCGTCCGAGACTCACCTCGCCTCACTGGTATTTATCGTTGCGGACCGTCCGCAAGGCGCGCGCTCCAGGAGCGCGGCTCGACCCAGTCATCGTTAGCCGTGTTTCCGCGGCTACAAGGTGTGGACGCTGGGCTTGCTGGATAGACACAAGCGAGAGCAAAATGGCGTTTGCAGAGGAATCAAAGAGCAATGAGAAGAGAGTCTTCCAGGCGTGCGGACTCACTCATATTAATGTCCACAAGAGTAGACAGTCCGTGGACGATGCGCTAGTGGAAAAACCATAGCAGCATTACCAGCCGCAATAAATAGATCGTCCTCGCCTGTAGCTGGTCGCGACCGCCATGGCAATGTCAGAGAGCAAATGTCGACCAGCGATAGGTCCCCCGCGCCGCAGTAAATACCGGCGCCGCCATAATAGGACCTTCCGTTGTCTGGAGAAATTGAGAAAATGCCCAGAAACTAGAGAAAAGGTGGATGGGTCGAGAATGTCGCGAGGAGGATGCAGACAAAATGGCGAGCAGAGTGCTTGCTCAGTACGTCCCGAGGCGACGATTTAACGAATGCCTCTAGCTGGAGGTCGACACGAGTTGCAGTACGAGATGAATAATGTCGGAAAGGTCGCTGCAAATATCCACGTCGCTGACGGTGTCCCTCGCAGCAGTGGTCACTGTCGCCACTTGGTGCTCATCGTCGCCACGAGCTCCATCGCTGTTGCGTTCGACGTGTCACTTTTCCAACTTGTCTGCTATACCTCTCGCCCCGTGTCCACTCTTCTTTCTCGACTAGCCCCCCTCTTCCATTCTTGCTGGACTATTTCCCCCTCCCAATTTTTTGCCACCACCTCCCCACTGGCAAGTCGTCGCGCCACATCTGGACCACCCCGGACCATCCGGACCATCGGACAAATGCGACATGGCATGGCACATGTGGCCCGTGGCTACGTGTACGCGTACGTGGCAGCGCCTCTCCCGTCGCCGGACAGTGCCTCGCGCCAGTGCCTCCAGGACATGGAGGCGACAGAGGCATCGTATCCGGTTACCGAACAGCAACAGCCACTAGCCAGGGGGGCTAAACCAAGCGTATCTGTGCGTCTGCCTGTGCGACGTGTGGCACTTGGCACTTGGCACTTTGCGTGCGCACCTTGGGCACCTTGGGCACTAATTGTGCGTTCCCAGATCCGAGCCCAGGGAGCAGTCGCCGGCGTCTATTGTCCTCGGAGCCATCGGTCAGGTCCACCGGAGGCTTGCACGCGAATGCACGCGAGCGGGTGTCAGCTTCTGAGATTTATGACGCACAGATGACTGTACTGTGCATCGACGCGGCGATCTGCCACCAAGCCACACTCATAATGGCCAGTCCACCCCGCCACCTGACCAGCTCGCACCTGCTCGACCTTGCTCGCGCTGTTCGCACTACTTTTCCGCTCAAGATATGCCATACATCTACTCTCTCTAAAACACGAGGTCCTCAATACGGTACTTGCCGACGGCCTCCTCGGTGAGGCCGCCCTTGGCGACGACGCGCGCGGTGGGCTTGCGGCCGTGGGCGAGGACGGTGGTCGTCTCCTTCTTGTCCGCCTCGGCCTTTGCGATGCGGAGTGCGGCATCGACGGGCGCGCGGAGGCGGCGGTAGTCCTGCTGCGCGGCGAGGGCGGGGGCGAGGGCCTCCTGGAGCCGCACGAGGAGGGGCTCGGCGGCGGGGATGGCCATCAGGGAAGGCAAGTGTGCGTCGAGGAGCGCGGACGCGTGTGCGATGATGGACGCGAGCGGGAGGCCGGTCTTCTGCACGCGCTCGGGCCACGCGTCGAGCCCGTCGCCGGCCGCAGAGGAGGACTCGGCCCACGAGACGAGCTGCGCGAGCATGGCGAGCGCGCCGGGGCCGTCGAGCTGGCGCCGCAGCTCGGCGCGGTAGGCCGGGTCGGGGGAGGGGCCGGCGACGACGTCCTCGAGCGCCGAGGGGAGGGTCGGTGTCGACTCGGCGAGGGCGTGCGCGATGAGACCGACAGACGTGCGCGCGGGCATGGAGGGGTTGGTGCGGAGGAACTTTGAGACGTTGCGCTGGATGTCAGTTTCACTGGTGTATGGTTAACTCACCCAGTCAGCAGCGGGGACGAGGCCGCCGAGGAGCACGCCGGCAGGGTACATGCTGTCGTTGAGCGCCTTGCGGTCGACGAGGGCCTGGACGATCTTGACGGGGTAGGGGCCAACCTTCTTGCCGTCCTTGAGTGCGGACGTGAAGATGGCGTCGACGAGCTTGCGCGCAATGTGCTCCGGGATAGCACCACGGCGGCCGATCGACTGCATCGTCTTGTCCTCGTCGTCCATCCATGCGGTGAATGCCTTTTCTGCGCGTGCGACGGCGTCTACGGATCCAGAGCGGAGGGCGGCAGAGACAGCGTCGACCATGCGGTCGCCGGCGGGAAGGGGGGCAGTGGGGCCGCCGACCTTGGAGAAGACGGCAGCAGTGCGGTCAGCAGATCCAACAAGCAGCGCAAGTCCAACTCCGCCAACGGGGAGCGCAACGTCCGAGACGTGGATGACGCTGCGCCCCGAGCCGTCCGCATCCGGGTGGCTGAGGACGGTGCCGAGGACGACCGAGTCGTCTGACGGCCGGGCAATGACGGCGAGGTGAGTGATGGAGTTTGTGGATGCGGAGGAGATGGTGGTCGAGGCGAGAACGGCGGGGAGCTCGGGGGAGGGSGSGRSGRGGGCGACCGAGGGCGTTGGGCTGGGCACCGCGAGCGCCGCGAGCGTACGCGAGGTCGACGGCAGCGAGACGATCGCAGCGGGCGTCGAGGGGTGGGCGAGCTGCACGCCGCCCGCTACCGGTGTTCTTTCAACAATGCTCTTGACCGTACGGCTGTGCACGCGGTTCGCATTGTCGATAGCGGTGATGACGCCGTCGGCGCCAACATCGGCCGCCAGCAGCGGTGTGCTCGACACGGGTCCGTCGGCAACAAGCGCCGCGCGCTTGTCGTTCACCTCCAATCCGTAGACGTGCGCACGGCCACGCTCGTCCACCACCACCGCGCGGGGCGTGAGCCCATCAACAACCGCGGCAGCAACGACCCGCGCGGCCTTGGGTTTCGGCTTGAGGAGGACGGATACCTCCATCTCGGCGCTGATCGCCGCCAGTCCGCCGTTCGCGCCGACCACCACCAGCGGCCATCCCCCGCGCACGCAGTGCACCGAGTGCGCGGGGCTCGACAGCGCGACGACCTTCTTCTCCCCGTCCTCGCTCCACACCCACACTGCCCGCCCGTCCTTGGCCCCCTCGCCGGGCACCGCGACGGCAGTCACGCGCTGCCCCTCCTCGGGGATAAAGCTCACGGGCGCGCTCGCAAACACCGTCGAGGGCGGGACGGTAAACGACGTTGTCGGCCGGAGCGTCTTGATCTGTCTGTCAGCTACGTCGTCGGACCAAGGCTCACATCATACGTCCACACGCCGTCGCCGTGCACGGCGGCCACCGCCAGCTTGCCCTTTGAGCCGTGCACGGGGCCAAGAGTGATGTGCGGCACGCGCGACGAGGACGCATGCGCGTACGGGAATGTCGCAAGCGACGAGGGGGCCATTATCGACGCCATGGTGATTGTCGGTGCAGTCGATGCAGTTGTAGAGGAGAGTGCTTGCTGCAAAGTGCAAGATGGAGGTGCTCGAGATGAGCCAGGAAAGTTGTTGAAGTTGAGCTCTTTGAATTCTGAGATTCTGGGAGAAAAATACCGCTTATGTAAGTGGTGGCAATGTTGGCACGTGGTGTGGAGTTGAGCCGTTCTCCGTCTGGCCGTTGTTGGTGTTGATCCTGACCGCAAGCCAGAAGCACTATGACGTCGGTGAACGCCACGCGTGCGTCCCGCCATATCTCGCCACCCGAAGCTAGAAACGTTCCCCATCCCAGCAGCTCTTGGCTTGCATCCACATCCCAACTCATCATGGCAGAACAGAAGAAACCCGACGCCGAGGACGCGCCCGACGCGCCCGAGTCGCTCCTCCTGACCCTCCCGCCCGAGCTGCTCGTGGACGGCATCATCCCGCACCTCGCGACGCGCGACATTCTCTCGCTCTCGCGCACGAACAAGCTCCTGCATTCTCTCTGCGTACGCCTACACTCCCCTCACAGCTGACGTTCAGAAAGACCCGTCCGTATGGCGCACCAAGCTCGAGTCGGACTTTACCTTCTTCGCGCCGCAGGTCGCGCTCGGCAGCGGCGGCGACAGCGGGTGGTACGAGCGCGTGTACCTCGGCCTGCAGCAGCCGCGCACGTACCTCTGGGGCTCGGCGGAGCAGTCGCGTCTCGGCAGCGCGACTGACGTTGCCGCGCGCTCGCGCGCACCGCGCCTGGGCTACGTGCGCAAAGTCACTGCGCCGATGGACGTGTCGGACTGGTTTGCCGACGCGGCGCCCGACGTGCACCATGCTTCCGTCATCGACCTGCAGGCGGCCGGGTGGAGCTTTGCCGCGCGCGATTCCGCCGGCGGCGTGTGGGTCTGGGGCAAGCTGAACGGCGGGACGTGGCAGGGCGACCACGACTGGAGCCATGCCGGCACGATCGTCGATGACGCGGCGCGCATCCCGCTGCCGTGTGCCGCGACCGCGATCGCGACGGGCAGGCAGCACCTGGTCGTGCTCGACGCGGACAATCTCATCTGGGAGATGACGGCGTGGGGGCGCGCATACCACCACACGGCGCGCGCGCTCACTGCCCCCGCGCACAGTGGGGCCGGCGACGGCAGCCGCCCGCACGTCGTCCAGGTCGACGCTGGCTGGGAATTCTCTGCAGCGCTTACCGCCGACGGCGAGATTCATACCTGGAAACCATTCGAGGAGGCGTACAACTCCTCGCTCACGCCCGAGGAGCAGCTGAACGGCCCGCTCGGGACCGTCAAGCACCGCAAGCTGTGTTGGGGCACCGTCGGCCCCAACGTGGTCTTCACGCTTCCGTCGCCGCCCGAGCGCCCCGAGCCGCCGTCGTACGATAAAGACCTCGTCGCCGCTGAAGACGCTTTCCTCCGCGCGGAAGAAGAGCAGGGTGTGGGCAGAATGAGCGACGCGCAGAAGGCGGCCCGCCTGCGCGTGGTCAAGATCGCCGCGACGAACAACAGCGTGCTCGCCCTCCGCGCCAACGGCGAGGTGTGGGCGGGCTCGACCGACGGCGCGTGGGAATACGTGCGTACCACTACTGACTGTACTGACGGCAGCTCGCGCACTTCTCCTCGCCGGCGATCACGCACATCTCCGCGCAGTGGACAAATTTCTTCACGTACGCAACCTCCACGCGCACCAACCCCACCTCGGCAGTGTACGCCGGCAAGCGCGACGCGTTCCCCCCCGGCGCGGGGTGGGACACGCGCGCCACCGCTCTGCCGGGGCTCGAGGGGCTGCGCATCGTGCGCGTCGTCGCGGGCGACTGGCACTATGCCGCCCTGACTGCTGATGGGGCAATGTATACCTGGGGCCAGGACGAGTGGGGCCAGTGCGGCCTGGGGAGACCGGAGGACGAAGAGGTGCAGACCCCGACCCGCGTCACCTTCCCGCCGGACGGGGAGCGCGAGGCGTTCGTGTTTGGCATCACTGCCGCGGGCATGCATACCGGCGCCCTCGTGCTGGGCCACCCGCGCGGGAAAGACGAGCTCCCGCCGATTCTCAAGCGCGAGCCCGACCTCGACCTCGATAACGAGGGAGCAGGGGAAGAAGACTTCGACCCCGCAGCTCCCGGCGCGCGCATGCTGCCCTTCTTGTCCATGCCCCGCTTCAGGATTGGGTTTGCGGGACGCGGAGGCCTCCGCGGAGGCAGCAGCCGCGGGCGCGGCGCGCCCCCCGGCCCCATGTAGGTGCTCCAGTTGTGTCAATACAAGTGTACATGTGGAATGGAATCATATATGTCTCCAGCTGGTCTACTCGCGCCACTCGCGCCGCCCCGCATTCTCCGTGTCGAGGAACAGCGGGTCGATGGTCCACACGGGCAGCGTGGACGTGTCCTGGTTGAAGTTCTGGAACGTCTCGTACAGGCTGCCGAGGGCGCCCTGCGCGTCGAGGAAGGGGTCGACGGGCGCCGGGCCGCTCGAGCCGATTCCTCCAGTCAGGATCGACTGCTCGACGAGGTGCGCGTCGACGTTTTCTGCCGAGAGGTTGAGGCCTGCTGTTAGCTGTATTGGGGACAATAGCTCACCGATAGACTCTGCGATGCGGATAATCTTGCTCTTGGCGTCGGCCGCCTGCTCCCGCCAGCGCGGCTCCATGAGGCCGATCATCCACACGGCGAGTGAGAGCGACACCTCGGTCTCGGACTTTGTGAGCTCGTAGCGCCAGTAGCACAGGAGCAGAATGTGCGCGCACGTCGTGATCTGGCGCAGGTGCTGCCACATGAGGTTGTACGGCAGCCGGCGGTAGATTGCGTTGTAGCGGACGAGGATCTGGGTGGCGCTGCGCGCGAGCACGGCAAGCGAGGACATGGACACGCGGCGGTCGCGCAGCGTCACGAGGCGCAGGGCGATACGGCCCCTGCTGTCAGTGAGAGAACACACATTATACGTACCAATCCCACAGCACACCAAGGAAGGGATCCGTGAATATCGAACCCGTTGTGCGCCCATTCGACACCCAGGTCGAGCACCAGTGGTCCCACTTCTCCTCGACGCGCAGCAGCCAGTCGAGCGGCATGGTCGCGTTGCGCGAGTCGTGCAGGTTGATCATGATCTGGGTGTTGAGGACGAGAACCTCGGTGAGGCTGCGGCGCACGACGAGCGCGACGACGGCCGCCTCGTCGACAATCGGCCGCGAGCGGAACGACATGGTTTCAAACTCGCCCGGGCGGATGAGTGGACCGTGCGACGTGAGTGCTGTGGTCCAGCTAAATTGTCAGCTCGCATTCGGGGATGTTCACATACTAGTGCGCATACAGCACCTGCATGAACATGAGGTCCGCGCGGTCCGAGGGCGCGTACGCGGGCTGCATGGCGACCTGCTCCTGGTGAATGCCGAGATCTTTCGCCTGCGCAATCATCCACGAGACGATCATGCGCGTCGTGTCGGACGTGCACGCGAGACACGCATAGTACCACAGGCCACAAAGTGCGTCTTTCGTCAGCTCGTCCGCGCAGTACACTCACGGAGAGACGTAAAGCTCACGCCGCCCCAGCGCTCGAGGATATCCACCGCGTGGCGGAAGAACGGCACGTCGAGGCGCTCGCTGTCCGGCACGTGAATCGCGCGTCCGGGCCCAGTAGGCGCGGACGCAGGCCCACCCGTGCCCGGCGGCGCGGGTTTGGTGGGAACCGGACTAGGCTCAAAGCCCTGCAACCGAATGTACCCCAGAGCGAGACACATGAGCACCAGCGCCTGCTGGTCGGGCGCAAGCGCGTCGGGCGCGGTGAGATACCGCTCGAAGAGCGAGACGACGCGGGGCGCAGTCATGTGCGAGCAGAACGGGAGCATAAACTCGGTAAACAGCTGCATCGCCTCGACGACGCTCGGGGGCAGCGGGTCCGGTAGTGCGGGCAGCGGCGCGGACAGGTCGCACAGCGGCGCCGACGGCCGCTCATTGAGCGTCAGGTTGATGCTCTCCCCTGAAGTGAGTAATAGCCTGCAGTATGTACCCACCTGTCCGGGACACATAGATCTCTTCCAGCTGCTCCTCGAGCGAACGCAGAAACCGCGTGCGGTCGGGGTACGACGACGCCTCGATGGCGGCCGACGACGCCTGCTGCGACCTCCGGCGCCTGAGATCAGCAACAGTCTTCGCAGCGCACTTACCGCAGCGGCCGCGCCTTGTCGCGCACCAGACAGTCGTCGAGCCCCGCGTCGCGGCACGCCTGGCACGGATACGGCGGCTGGCACTTGATCCTGCGCGTGCGGCAGTTTTCGCACGCGCGCGAGATGCGCGTGCGCCGCGCGCCGGCGCCGCCGGCGCCCCGGGCGGCCGAGCTGGTGGGCGAGGACCGGTAGTCGTCCTGCGTGGACATTGCGAGCGGAGCGAGCGGAGAGCAGTCACCAGTGGTGGATGTAAAATGTGCAGAGATGGGATATAGGGGATGTTGGGATGTGGGCGAGTGGAGGAGTGGAGTGGACAATGGCCAAAGGCCAGTGGGTTGAAAGATCGCGGGGTGGATGTTGGATATGCGGTATCTTTTGGGTATTGTATATGCGATTATGCGCGGGGTGGCCGGGGTGGGGCGAGCTCGGAAGCTCGGATAGCTCGGATAAAGCCGTCGTCCGTGGTCTCGTGGGGTGCTTTCGGCGCCGATTGCGGAGCAGAGCGTGCGGAGCTGCAATCGACAAGAATGAAAGCAAATGCAGCAATGGACAAACCCAAAGTCGTCGCGCGACTCGTGTAAAGACGTGTCGAAGCTCAAAGTGGGCAGAGTCGTGGGGTAGCGAGCCAGGATCAAATGGTGCCTGCTAAGCGCTTGTCACCGTCAGTCTGTCTGTCTGCTGTATGCCAGCAGTAGGCTCGGTCGCGTTTACAGTGTTTCGTGGGGTGACCCAACCACCGCTTCCAGTCGACGGAGCGACAGACCACGAACGATGCTCGGTGCGTCTAGTGACTGCCGCTGAGAACGGGAGGTGGTACCGGATCTTATCAATCTTGCAGAGGAATGGGATCTGCCTGGGGGGGAGATTCGCGGTTTCGCAGATCTGGCATTACGGGCGTTCTGATGCCCATCATTCGGGCGCACGCATGGCAGCGGATCGCATGACGCGCATAAACTACTCGTAAACAGACGCATCGAACGTACACAACACCTCGGAACTCCGAGATCCGAGACTCGCTCTCGCGGCCTCGCGCTCCATCCGCCATACGCGCTTGTGCCGCAACAACAAAAAGCTCAGCGAGCAACAGGTGAGACAGGGATTTGAACCCTGGAGGCGACTGCCAAATGATATTTGAACTTATACTTTCGTGTTGATTCAAGTCATTCCCCTTAACCACTCGGGCATCCCACCTTGACGAAATTTCGAGCGGGGCTGTGGGTGTGTGTCGTGGGGAGAAACACGCTCTCTCAACGGTATGTTCTGCTCGCTGTGTACGTATTCTGGGGCAGTATCGGCTCACCGCTCACTGGAACTCGTTCTTTGTCCTCCGCCGCTGTGACTTGGCTTGTCCGGACGATGGCTGTGGCTCCCCAGCCCCACCGGCGAACTCTCGCTCACCACCCACCCCGAGGCCCAAAACGCGTACAATTCCAGCTTTCCACCCCTCAAAACTGTCCTTTCTCGGACAAGTCTTAAGCTTAAGCGGCCGCCACAGCTTGCGTACAGGTTGACGCAGACTGACAGCCTCTATGGCTTTGGGAGGTGGGATGGAGTTGTGGTGAGGTGGAGGTGCCACACGGACGCTGATCGTGCCCGGGCGCTGTAATCCGGCGGTCTGACAGTGCTAGCCGGTCTGACCCTTGCAAGCCCAGATCGGCTGTAGACTACTGAGCGGCATGTGTGGCTCACAGATCCTGGCATTTGGTCCCCAGACTATCAGGCGTGTGGAGACGAGCAGCCGTGTGGAGACGAGCTTTAGGTTGGGGCGGACGCTAGATACCGCGTTCTCTGCGTGCCTTCACACCTTGCCATACACTACTTGGATAGACTTTCGGCTTCGGCTCTCTGGGTACGGGATCGTACACTAGACTCGTTGGCCGCGGAATGAAGGGGCTAGTCTACTCCACTTTTGCGACTATGACGCACGTCTGCAGGTACATCCAGTGCCTCGCCTGACCCAGAACCAAGACGGCCAAGACTTACCGACGTCGAGACTGCACCTGCCGAGACGACTGTACCGGCACAGACCTGTAACAAGACCTGTAACATACATCGCCAATGGCACTATAGAGGTACTACGTTCTACACGTTCGAGAAGCAGGGGTGTAATCGCCGAGTGGGTGTGAATAAGACGATTGCAGCAGACTCTGTCGTGTTCTGCGCCTCGTAACGGTATAAAAATAAAGGGGAATCAAGAAAAGGAATATGGGAGTGAAAGTAATAATAATAATAATAAGTCGCCGGACTAGATGTCCTCGGCGAGACTGTCCAGCACGTCAAACATGACGACGCGCGAGCTCATGAGGTTGTGGCCCTCGCCGTTGACGACGAGCAGCTCGGCGTCCATGGCACGCTCCATCCACCGCATGCTCTTCTCGCTCACGCGCTCGTCCTCGGCGCCGTACCAGATCTTGCACGGGTGGCGGATATCGGTGTAGCTGAATCCCCACGGCTTGGCGTCGCGTCCAAGAACCACAGAGAGAAGGTCGGCAGTGGTTCCCGAGAGACTCTCGGCGTGCGACGCCTGCATGAGTGCCTGGGTGAAACCGGGAGACGTCGAGACTGACGAGACAGTGACCGATGGCGGGGTTGTCGTCCATCCGCTCGGAGCGACGGGCGACGGGTACAGGTCAGACGCGAGCGTGTCGAATCCATCCACTTCAACCGCACCCAGTCGCGAGTCTGGACGCGGGGGCGGGTCCTGTCCAAACGACGCACGCGAACGAGAGTCGTCCGAGTCAACCGACGAGGTTGACATCATCGCCTCCGACTTGCTCCTGATCGTATGCTTGATCGTCGGTGCCTTGCCGAGCAAGTACGACTCGAGACGCCATTCCGCTGCGAGTGCAGACTTGATGACACTGTTCGGAACCCACTTGAGCCAGCGGTAGCCTGCAATGTCAGTTCAGCATGCACACGCTCACTCACCCTCGACATCGCCTCCGACCCAGGGGGCAAGAAGATGGATCTTGCCGTGCACGCGACGCTCCATTTTGAGCACTGTCGCCAGGGCGTAGGGGGCTCCAGCCGAGTGGGCGAGAACCTGGAACCGGTCTACCCCTAGTTCGTCGAGGACGCGACTAACGACATCCGCCCAGTCCAGCATGCCACGCTGGTTTTGCGGGATCTGGTCCGTCTTGCCCAGTCCCCATCGGTCGATACAGATGAGACGCAGACCAAGTGCGCGCGCGAGGTCATCGTATAGTGCAATGAGGTATCGCACACAGCCGAGACCGAGGAAGACAACAACCGGGCGGCCATCGGGCTTGCCAAGATCTGCGACTGACACCTGCAGCGGGCGCTCAGGGTACGGGCGGGCAATGAGAAGCATGCGGTTGAGCTGGGGCGACCGAAGGTATAATGCGATCGCGTGAGAGTCGTCCTGTTCAGTAGGCATGGGCGACGCGCTCTTGGACCGGTTGAGGGATCCGTTTGAGTGGTTCCGTCCTCCGACGTCGAGATCGGTATTCCTCTGAGGCGTCCTGTCGCGGTCATTTCGATCGCGGGCACGGTCACGGTCGCGCGGGCTCTGCTTGCCTCGAGGAGAGTGCTCTGGGGTAGGCGATAGGATGGTTCGTCCTGTGGGGGGATGGATCACAGTCGCTGGCGGCGGTGTCAGCGCTGGTGTGGGAACAGGAGCAGATGCTGGCGTCGGGGTGGTTGGTATGGGCGACAGCTGGTCGTAGGCCGCCTGCGCCAACCGGATCTCATTCTGATAGCTGTCGGATGTATCGGTAGACACTGTTGTTGACCGGCTGCTGACCTGTCGCCTGTGCGTATACCGTGTCGAGGACTCTGCGCCGCCTTGGTTCTGCGGAGGGGCCGGCTGGAGGTTGATGTTGGGCTCAAGCTTGGACGGCATTGGCAAGGAGATGTCCTCCTTGGTGAGCGCCTTCTTTGTGGGAGAAATCGACTTTTTCCGTGTCCGCGCCGCTGCTGCCGCCGCCGCCAACAAGTCTGGTCTCAACGCGAGCTCTGCGCGCGCGCGGTCCTTGACATTCTCCGTCGCCTGCGTCACCGCCGAGGAATGCCGCTTGACAATGTCATGGATGGATGGCACTGCGGGAGACAATGTGGACGGGGCAACTGGGATCGGTGTGACCAATGGCACCGGGGATGCTGATGGCTGCGGCGGCGAGGGTGAGGTTGCGTGCAACAAGGAAGACTGCGCGGAGCGGTCACCTGTCGCGTCTGTGGGTGTAAAGTACGCCGAGTCTGGAGGCGAGTCTGTTTCCGGTCCGGGGGGGAAGATGGGGAGTGGTCGGGGATGGTCACGTCTGCTCCCACTCGATCCAGCACTTGGAGTCGGGGAGGCGGTCGGGACGAGAGGGAGAGGGCGACGGGGCTGTCGGCGGGGACGGTTTTGCGGGGACGGAGTAAAGCTGTCCTCGACAAAGCCGTCGAGGGGCGAGGTAGGTGATGTAAAGGACCGAGACGCAGGACGCGGGCGTGGTGGCGGGCGAAGCCCACTGGATCCATTCACACTTGCGCTGGCCATGTCAGACTCTGGTGGTGACATGGACTCGGGAACAATGCCTTGTCGTCTCCGCCGGCGCTCGTCTGGATCGACGTCGTTTGTCGAGTTACGCCGCGGCGATGCCGAGGAGACGTTCATGTTTCCAGTCGCAGCCATTGTCAACGGACGTGGTATCCCCAACTCTAGCGCGACCTGGTCGTCGAGGTCGACTCCGCCTTCAAGAAGAGACGCTTCTCCGTAAATTGAAGAGCGAGACTTTACCCACGTCCAGGTGCGTTCAATGCTGCGTACACGGCGTGTTGGGAGGCGAGTGGCCCCTGGAGGGCCTATTGGTTCGAATGCAGCAAGATGAGACTCCATTTCTGCCGCTGAAAGGGCATCAACCGCCACCGGGCTGGCGCTCGAGCCCGCTGGCTCCAGAGAGGGCCCCAGCGGCAAAGACTTGTCGTTTGATAGTGGTGGAGTACGTGGAGGCGTCTCGAGGTTGGAGCGGTAGGCCTGCCGCCGCGGGGGCGGCAGAGGTGCGCTGCTCATGTGGGATGACAGTGCCTCTTAGCTGACAGGTTGAAGACGCGTGTGGATGATTAGTCGATGGAAGCGAAAGGGGGGGAGGTGAAGAGAGAGGCGCCGCGGTGACAGGGATGTGTGCGCGATGTGGAAGAGAGAGGTGAAAGGGATGCGAGCGAGGCGGGGGCGCAGGTGTTCAAAAAAAAACGTGTATGCGGAGGCGAGGCGAGGAGGCGAGGTGAGGGCTTTAGCGTCAGGCGTCTGGAATGTGTGAGAGTGCGATGGCAAGGCGGGGGCGGGGGGGTGCAAGAGCCCGATGTTTTTCTGGGCGCTGTGCTGAGGGATGATATGATGGCTTGCCCGGCTTTGGTGGTGGTGTTGATGATTAAGATGATGTCGTAAAGGAGGTCGTGAGTGATAGGTATCGTGGATGTGAAGAGCAGTGTAAAGGAGTGGATAAACAGCGAGTAGCGAGTGTAGGTAACGAGAGTGAGAGCGGTGGTGGCCAGGTGGCCAGGTGGACCGACGGGACGAGTATAAGGTATAGAGTAGAGGGAGTGAATAGAGTAGTCAAAAGTGGTAACTGTGGTGGATATGGTGCATGGTCGTGGCTCACTGTTGTATGGACGGGGGTCTAAAGGGAATCGGGCGAGGGTTTTGGCTGGGACAAAGGGGGGGTTAATTGCACAGGGGTAAGTCTACAGAAGGTAGTGAGTGAGTGAGTGGCTACTGTATTGACACGACCATTCAGAGATCTATTAAGCCGGCTTGTTCCAATACAAATAAAGTCTACTGGAATGCAACTTGTATGCGTACTCTGTACTTCTGCACTCTGTACTTCTGCGCGCTTGGTCGTACGCTTGCTGCAGCTGCATTCCTGCAGAGTGCCTGTGTTTTGCGGGATCCAAGACCGGGGCGGCTGTCTCAGCTTGCGTCCTCTCAATCGCTTTTGGCACTTCCGATCCACCGCAGATTTGCCACCTTGGAATCCGGACAATGGCATCACACCTTGCGGTCTTTTGTTCCTGCCGCTGCATTGTATGCATGATGGGCAGTCTCTGTCGTTCGTCTCCATACATGCAATCGATGCGTTGCATGTGAGCCACCGGTCAAAGTGTAGCTGCCTCGTGGCACTGGAGAAAAAATGAGGTCGGTCCCTCCCCGCTTGGCCCTGAAACCTTGAATCAAAAGGTCTCGCTCTCTCTGGGCGGTCTCTGAAGCTCTGAACTGTCTTGTCTCGCGTCGTTTGCTGCTTTGCCTGTCTCACCTGGCCAGTTGGCCGATCAAGGCCGACATGCCTGCATATGGCCCTTCGTCTGGTACTCACGTACTCACTCGGCCGTCTCGCGAGTCTCGGCCAGTTGGACGGTGCCGTAGCGTGTGACACCCCTTTCGATCCGTTTTGACTAACGGCGTATTCTTTTCATTCCAATCGGGGCAGTGGAATTCTGTGGTGACAGCATGCGCATGCTTCCACTGCAGGCTGACCACATTGGCTTACGTTCACGCGTCCTCGTCATGGAACCTGCGCTGAGGCCGTCCACTTGGATGTCCAGAAGTATGAGATTGGCCACTTGCGCGTCGAGACGGAGTCGCCACTGGCCCACACAGTTTGAGCTCCTCTCACCGAGTCGCACTCGTCGTCCACAGCTCACGGCACGTTCCCCTCGGTGATCGGTCGCCGGAGGCTCGTGCCGCACGACATGGAGTTGCAATCCCGATCGCGAGCAATGATCAGGTAATCGCACTGCTGACCGACGCCGACGTCAGAATCAGCCGGGCTGGTCTTCATCTCCGAATTGCCAGCTCTTCAGACTCTGAGCACATGGCCGTATTCCAGCGCGTGGCGTGACTCAATAAACGCGAAAGTGGAGGGACCAGTGTCACCAGTGACTGTCTCACCCGTCACTGCCATCGTCACACGTCTGCAGCTCATCGTTCCATCCGTGCAGAGCTGCAGAGCTGCAGAGCACAGAGCATCGCACGACGCGTAGCCGGGTGACAGCATACGTGATGCGATCCGAGTTCCTGTCAGGTCCAGCCGTGCCCTCCAGATCCCTCTGCAGAACCTATTCTCGACGCCTTTGGTGCAGTTTCAAGCTTCGAGCTTCGTGTTTGACCCTGGGCGAAGCGTGATTTGGCGCAGGCCAGAGGTGCACCGTGCCAGACCCTCGTGCCCTCGTGCCGTCGCACCCTTGGCCCTTGCCGAATCGCAACTCGCTCCACGTCGAAGTCGGAGATGGAGCTTGACACGCGACACGCGTTACGGCGTGACGGTGGTGCTGACGTACGTTCGGAGGTTTGGACGCGTCGTGCTTGTGGTGGGCATTACACGTTATTCTCGGCCCTCAGAGCTGTCTTGTGCAATACATCTCTGCTGGCACTCGCCTGGCACGACCATGGGGCTGCGATCAGGTGAAATGCCGGAAGGGGACGACGGTTTGCAAACCCCACCTTGCGGAAATGTCGACCGTATCACTGCATGTCCGTCGTCGTGTGATCGCGCAGGAGCTGTACCCGCCCACCCTGCACCTTTGCATGCCACCTGAGGGCGGCGTCTAACTGACGTACTGTGTACACTGGGTGTTGAGCCGAGGGAGGCTGGAGTTGACCCTACACACAGTCGTCACCTACTTCGTCGCGCTCTCTTCTCGTGTGCGACCTACATTGTATATTGAGCGATGGCGCAAGGGACTTTGTTGCTCTTGGGCAGCGGGAGTTGCTTCTTTACGATACAGGAGTACTTGAGGGCTCTATTGTGTAACCCAATCCCTCGACGGTCAGTTGATACATAGAGAACTGACAACCGCTGGTATCCCACTTCGGTATGCCCTTTCGTGCCCTCTGTCCTGACGGTGAACGCACCTGTCCCGCGGAGTGCCCAAGGGTCCAGGTGTATTTTCCCAGCAGACCCATTGGCTATCGGATGCGCGATACACAGGAATGTGCATGGACATGATAACAACACACGTTAAAATAAAACGTAGTAAAATAAAAAATAATCATCATGAAATGACCCAATAAATGCAGATAAATGTGCTGCGGCCCAGAAACCAGGTTGTGACCGGGATCAGCGTGCACTGCTGCAGGCCACTACTCGGGGAAGGCAAACAGGCTGGAGGGAGTATCAGCACACTCCTCTGGAAGGGTGGCTCGACGCCCGACGAGGGCCATCGCACCACACGTTGACAGTTCTAAAGTGTCTCACTCGCCGCAACGAGAAGCCGACGGCGCGACGGTCTACTGATCGCCATGCAGCTCGGGGTCGGAACCATGTAAGTGGATCTACCTGCGTGCGAGCGGCGATCACTGTGGCAGCGTGACAGAGGCGGCGATCGTTGTGGCATTTGGCACTCCGCGGGGACATGTTCACGGTATTTTCACTGAATTTACGGGTATTTAATTATATTTAACATGACGTTTAACCCAGCATTTTACGGCAATTCCCCAATAGCAAGAGCACGTGTTCCGCAATCCACACCGCCTGACATCTCGAGTCCCGCCAAGCATGGTGGCCCGTGTTCCCGACGCCCGAGGGCTGTCGCTGCCCATATCTCCGACAGAGGGCGGGGATACACAAGACTGTCTGCATACACACTGCGATGGACAGAAGCACCTCGGCCGGGTGGCAAATTCCTCGCCAGGGACATCGCTCCGACGTCGGAACCGACAGGGCTGCGGACGGCATTCCAAGGGCCCACCAGTACCAGAGGTCTCGGTCCGTAACTGCGGTCAGCTGTGGTCAGCTGTGGTCAGCTGTGGTCAGGTGCTGTTATCGCCCCACCTCGCGGGGGACTCGCCCGCGGAGTTGCACCGGCAGCCCGAGCGCTCCGATAGTGAGTGCCACAGGGAGTGTGTAAGGGTCATGCGGGCCGCCACTGCTTGGCCTGGCGTCGACCAACAACATCCAGTGTATTATGCGTGCGCACCCGTATCTGACGCACACCCGTATCTGCCTGACGTCGCTGCATCCCGTCTGCCGACAAGTGTCCTCCGTGTCATCGCCCACACAGCAGTCGTGTATGCCTAACATGTCCATGCGCCGAGGTCGTGGTCATCATTTATGTATATCGATCGACGCCTAAAGAACACACCGAAGCGTCTGTGCGGCTACGCATGTTCGGGTACGAGTGACAGCCGGAGCGGACGTCGCCCGGCTGTAATGGAGTGAGTTCCCGTGAGAGCTGCGTACGGCGCCTCCACTGCATGCCTCAAAGTGGCACATTGCCCGATCTGTTCCGGCGACCCGACCAACCTAGCGCCAACGCACATGGGCGGGGTACGCCGAGACTAGTGAGACTAGTGGAGCAGAGATGATTCCGCCTCCGTGGGGACCCCTCACGAATCATTGGCTTGCGATAAGTTATCTTAAATCTCGCCGACCAATCATAATCGACCGGAAGCAAGGCACAGGCGGAGGATGAGGGCATCAGGCAGAGAGACGACGGCTGCCTGGGATCCGCGACAGCGGTGGCGGGCGGGTATTGATCGAGGACGGATACGGGCGAGTCGAATCAAGAGTGAGATGCGGTAGAATCCATGCGATTTGACTGGCCAGGCTCGCAGACATGTTTCCGATTCCATGCACCGATTGTGCTCTCCGTGTACGGGGTACAGTACATACGGCTGTCAGGTGGCTCGGACAAGCTACGCCTACGCTACGCTGCTACGCTCCTGCTGCATCCGGGATATGCTTACGATTGTGTCACATAGCGCCCATCCATCCCCGATGCACACCCACTACCCGGCATCCAAAAAACATTGATAGGCGAATGCATCCATTTTTTCCCCTCTCTTCTAGTTTCTCATTCTCACTACCACTTTGTTGCTGCTCCCCACTGCCACTTTCTTTTCATCGAGGCCCCGCCACAGAGCAAAAACAACTAGCCAGATCAAACGCAGAGGCTGGCTCGCCTCTCACTCCGTAAAACGTGAGATCCGTCGCCGAGGGCACTGCTTCCCACACGCGCATCGCCGCTGACACGTCGCAGAACCAGCTCCCAGCTCCACCCGCTCACCGTAGGATGTGTGGTGTCGGGTTCATCTGTCACATCAAGGGCCATGGTAACCACAAGATTGTGAGCGATGCACGCAGCATCCTCTGTAACATGACCCACCGTGGAGCGAGTACGTAGTCGCGCTGCGCTAGCTGCGCCCCGACTGACATTCCCAGCCGGTGCGGACGCTCGCGATGGTGACGGTGCCGGAGTGATGACCGGCATCCCTCACGAGTTCTTTGCCCGCGAGTGCCCCCACTCGTTCTCGGCAGAGCTCCCTGCCGAGGGCCACTACGCCGTCGGCAACCTCTTCTTCTCGCAGACCGAGTACCCCGCCCAGCAGCAGACGTTCGAGTCGATTGCCAAGAGCCTCGGTCTCCGCACGCTCGGCTGGCGTCTGGTGCCCACCGACAACTCGATCCTCGGCCCCGCCTCCAAGAGCAAGGAGCCGCGCATCATGCAGCCGTTTGTCGTGCTCGAGGCACACTATGGCACCGCCCAGCGCTCCGCCGAGGGCGACTTTGACGACGCGTACTTTCAGCGCCAGCTGTACGTGCTCCGCAAGCAGGCGACGCACAAAATGTGAGTAGCGATCAGAGCGGATCAAAGAAGCATATCAGCGGATCGCAAGGGCGATACGGATCGCAAGGGCGATCGCGGTATCTAGGACAGTGGCGTCAGGGTTTGTGGCACGCTGACATCCAGTGGCCTCAAGAATGGCTTTTACATTTGCTCGCTCACGCCCTCGACCATCATATACAAGGGACAGCTCTCGCCCGTGCAGGTCTACAACTACTTCCACGACCTGAACCACGCGCTCTACTCGTCGCACTTTGCGCTCGTGCACTCGCGTTTCTCCACCAACACGTTCCCGTCGTGGGATCGCGCCCAGCCCATGCGCTCCTGCGCCCACAATGGCGAAATCAACACTGTCATGGGCAACAAGAACTGGATGCGCGCCCGCGAGGGCCACCTCAAGTCGGAAAAGTTTGGCGACGAGCTCGAGCTGCTCTACCCGATTGTCGAGACGGGCGGATCGGATTCCGCCGCGTTTGACAATGTCCTCGAGCTGCTGGTTGTCAACGGCGTCCTTACCCTCCCTGAGGCTGTCATGATGATGGTCCCTGAGGCATGGCAGAACAATGATCTCATGGAGCCCGAGAAGAAGGCCTTTTACCAGTGGGCCGGGTGTCTGATGGAGCCGTGGGACGGCCCCGCGCTGTTCACGTTCTCGGACGGCCGCTTCTGTGGTGCCAATCTCGACCGCAACGGTCTCCGCCCTTGTCGCTTTGTCATCACCAGCGACGATATCATGGTCTGCGCCTCCGAGGTCGGCACCATTACCATTGAGCCCGAGCGCATTGTGCAAAAGGGCCGTCTCAAGCCCGGACGCATGCTGCTCGTGGACACCAAGGAAGGCCGCATGGTCGACGACCGCGAGCTCAAGCTCACCACTGCCCGTCGCCAGCCGTTTGCGTCGTGGATCGAGTCGCAGATTATGCGTCTGCCCGAGGTCGTGCGCCGCGTGCAGCGCCACAACGACATTGACGTCAAGCTCGACGAGACGAGCCTCGCCAACGACCCCAGGCTCCTTGCCTTTGGCTTCACGCTCGAGCAGCTCTCGATGCTCATGCTCCCCATGGTGCAGGAAGGCCACGAGGCTCTCGGATCCATGGGTAACGACTCCGCGCTTGCGTGTGTGTCGACCACTGCCCGCAGCGTGTACGACTATTTCCGCCAGCTGTTCGCCCAGGTCACCAACCCGCCTATTGACCCCATTCGCGAGTCGATCGTCATGTCGCTCGAGACCATGGTCGGCCCCGAGGGCAACCTCCTCGAGATGCGTGCCACCCAGTGCCACCGTCTCCACCTCAAGTCGCCGATTCTCTCCATCCAGGAGATGAACGCCATCAAGAACTTTGAAGAGGCGTACGCCGGCTGGCAGACGATTGTCATTGACATTACGTTTGACAAGGGCGAGGGTCTCCCCGGCTTTCGCAACGCGCTCGACCGCGTCCGCCAGGAGGCGCTCGCGGCCGTCAGCGCGGGCTACAAGATTATCGTGCTGTCGGACCGCGCGACCAGCCCGACGCGCGTCGCGCTGTCCGCTGTGCTCGCCGTCGGTGGCGTGCACCACTTCCTCGTCTCGCAGAAGAAGCGCTCCGACGTCGCCATCATGGTCGAGACCGCCGAGGCGCGCGAGGTCCACCACATGTGTGTGCTTGCCGGCTACGGCGCCGACGCCATCTGCCCCTGGCTCCTCATGGAGATGATCTACAAGATTGAGCGCGAGGGCCTCGCCAAGAACGACCAGTCCGCCGAGGAGCTCATCAACAATTACAAAAAGGCAAACGAGGAGGGTATCCTCAAGGTGCTCTCCAAGATGGGTGTGTCGACCCTCGCCTCGTACAAGGGCGCGCAGCTCTTTGAGGCCCTCGGTCTCCACGAAGAGGTCGTCAACGAGTGCTTTGTGGGCACCGCCTCGCGTGTCCAGGGCGCCACATTCGAGCTGCTCGCGATGGACGCGTTCGAGTTCCACGAGCGCGCCTGGCCCTCGCGCGACACGGTCCGCGTCCCCGGCCTCCCCGAGTCGGGCGAGTACCACTACCGCCAGGGCGCCGAGATGCGCATCAACGACCCGGTCTCGATCGCCTCGCTGCAGGACGCCGTCCGCGACAAGAACCAGCGCGCGTACGACACGTACTCGAAGAACTCGCACGAGTCGATCAAGCGCGCCACCCTGCGTGGTCTGCTCGACTTCAACTTTGACAATGCGACTGCTGTGCCCATTGACCAGGTCGAGCCCTGGAACGAGATTGTGCGCCGCTGCGTCACTGGCGCCATGTCGTATGGTTCCATTTCGATGGAGGCCCACACCACGCTTGCCATTGCCATGAACCGTCTTGGCGGCAAGTCGAACACTGGTGAAGGAGGCGAGGACGCGGAGCGTTCGCTCCCGATTCCCGGCCCCGGCGCCAACCAGGAGAATGGCGGATACACCCACGCCATGGACCTGCTTCCTGCGTGGGACTCGCGCCGCTCGGCCATCAAGCAGGTCGCCTCCGGCCGCTTCGGCGTCACCTCCAACTACCTCGCCGACTCGGACGAGCTCCAGATCAAGATGGCCCAGGGCGCCAAGCCCGGAGAGGGCGGTGAGCTCCCCGGCCACAAGGTGTCCAACTCGATCGGTCGCACCCGTCACTCCACCCCCGGCGTCACCCTCGTATCCCCGCCCCCCCACCACGACATTTACTCGATCGAGGATCTCAAGCAGCTCATCTACGATCTCAAGTCGGCCAACCCGCGCGCGCGCGTCTCGGTCAAGCTCGTGTCCGAGGTCGGTGTCGGAGTTGTCGCTTCCGGTGTCGCCAAGGCCAAGGCCGACCACATTACCATCTCGGGCCACGACGGTGGAACCGGTGCCGCCAAGTGGACGTCGATCAAGTATGCCGGTCTCCCGTGGGAGCTGGGTCTGGCCGAGACGCACCAGACGCTCGTGCTCAACGACCTCCGCGGTCGCGTCACCGTCCAGACCGACGGCCAGATCCGTACCGGTCGCGACATTGCGGTTGCTACGCTCCTCGGTGCCGAGGAGTGGGGTTTCGCCACCACCCCGCTGATCGCCATGGGCTGCATCATGATGAAGGCCTGCCACAAGAACACGTGCCCCGTCGGCATCGCCACGCAGGACCCCGCGCTGCGCGCCAAGTTTGCCGGCCAGCCCGAGCAGGTCATCAACTTTTTCTACTACATTATCGAGGAGCTCCGCCAGATCATGGCCAAGCTGGGTATCCGCACCATCAACGAGATGATCGGTCGTGCCGACCTCCTCCGCGTCGACGACGACCTGCGTACGCCCAAGACGCAGCACCTCGACCTCTCGCCGATTCTCAAGCCGGCCCACCTCCTGCGCCAGGATGTCGCGACCTACCGCGTCCGTCCCCAGGATCACAAGCTCTACGTCCGTCTCGACAACAAGTTTATCGACGAGGCCGAGCCCGCGCTCACCAAGGGCCTCCCCGTCGAGATTGACTGCGATGTCGTCAACACCGACCGTGCCCTGGGTACCACTCTCTCGTACCACGTGTCCAAGCGCTACGGAGAGGCCGGTCTGCCCCGCGACACTATCCGCATCAACATGAAGGGCTCTGCTGGCCAGTCGCTCGGCGCCTTCCTCGCTCCCGGTATCACAATCGAGCTAGAGGGCGACGCCAACGACTATGTCGGCAAGGGTCTTTCCGGTGGCCGCATCATTGCCTACCCCCACAAGAAGGCCAGCTTCAAGGCCGAGGAGAACATTATCATCGGCAACGTGTGCTTCTTTGGTGCCACCTCGGGCACCTCGTTTATCCGCGGTATTGCCGCCGAGCGTTTCGCCGTGCGCAACTCTGGTGCCACCCTCGTCGTCGAGGGCACTGGCGACCACGGATGCGAGTACATGACTGGCGGCCGCGTCGTGGTCCTCGGCCTCACGGGCCGCAACTTTGCCGCAGGCATGTCGGGCGGTACCGCCTACGTCCTCGACACGGCGCACTCGTTTGCGCCCAAGTGCAACATGGGCACGGTCGAGCTCGGCAAGGTCGAGAACCCGCAGGAGATTGCCGAGCTCCGCACCCTCATCGAGGAGCACAGGCACTACACTGGCTCGGAGATTGCGGACCGCGTCCTGCGCAACTTCCACCACATGCTGCCGATGTTTGTCCGCGTCATGCCGCTCGACTACAAGCGCGTCCTCGAGGAGCGCGCGGTGGCTGACGCCGAGGCCAAGAAGAAGGCTTCGGTCATCGACCTCATCCCCTCGCAGACGGCCTCGGTCGTCGACCTCGTCGCTACCGGCTTTGACCCTGTCATTCCCCGCAACATGTCGTCGCTCACCATCTCGACCCCCAAGCCGCTCATCACCGCCCCGCCCTCGCCCGCCGTCATCGACATGGAGGACGCAATGCTCGACGAGGAGCAGGCCAAGCCCAAGGCCGTCAAGTTTGACAATGTCCGCGGCTTTATGAAGTACAAGCGTCTGGGCGAGACGTACCGCCCCGCGCGCAAGCGTGTCAAGGACTGGAACGAGCTGTCGACGCGTCTCTCAAAGGTCGAGCTCAAGCAGCAGACGGCCCGCTGCATGGACTGCGGTATCCCCTTCTGCACGTCCAACGAGGGCTGCCCCATCGCCAACGTCATCCCCAAGTTCAACACGCTCGTATTTGAGGACAACATGAAGGCCGCATGGGAGCGTCTCATGATGACCAACAATTTCCCCGAATTTACCGGCCGTGTCTGCCCCGCTCCCTGCGAGAGCGCCTGTGTCCTCGGCATCAACGAGCAGCCCGTCGGCATCAAGTCCGTCGAGGCCGCCATCATCGACAATGCGTGGGCAAAGGGTTGGATGGTCCCGTGCCCTCCGGAGGTGCGCACCGGCAAGACTGTGGCGATTATTGGCTCCGGTCCCGCGGGTCTCGCGGCCGCCGACCAGCTCAACAAGGCCGGCCACACCGTCACTGTTTACGAACGCGCCGAACGCGTGGGTGGATTACTAATGCTGGGTATACCCGCTGTTAAGCTTGACAAGAAGATCGTCGACCGTCGCGTCCAGCTTATGGCTGACGAGGGTGTCAAGTTTGTTACGAACGCTGATGTCGGGAAAAACATCGACGTCCTTGACATCAAGGCCGAAAATGACGCCCTGATCGTCGCCACAGGCGCCACGTGGCCCAGGGACATGAAACTTCCAGGGCGTGACACACCGGGCATCGAATTCGCCATGTCTTTCCTGTCGGCCAACACGAAGTCTCTTCTCAAATCCAACCCCGAAGACGGCAACTACATCAGTGCAAAGGGCAAGGACGTGGTCGTAATCGGGGGCGGCGACACGGGGAACGACTGCATTGGAACAAGCGTCCGGCACGGCGCGAAGAGCGTGACCAACTTTGAGCTCCTTCCGGAGCCGCCCCAGACTCGCGCCGCCACAAACCCTTGGCCTCAGTTCGCCCGCGTGAAGAAGACCGACTACGGCCACCAGGAGGTTATCGCGCACACTCTCCGTGACCCCCGCGAGTACTGCATCAGCACCAAGCGCTTCGTCGTCGAGGACGGTGTCCTCAAGGGTCTCGACACTGTCAAGGTCGAGTGGGAGATGGTCAACGGCCAGTGGAAGATGGAGGAGGTCAAGGGCTCGGAGAAGTTCTACCCTGCCGACCTTGTTCTGCTTGCGCTTGGCTTCCTGGGCCCCGAGAAGACTCTTGTGGAGCAGCTCGGCGTCAAGCAGGACGCGCGCACGAACATTGCCACGCCTGTTGGCGGCTACGCCACAAACGTGCCCGGTGTTTTCGCTGCGGGCGACTGCCGCAGGGGACAGTCCCTCGTCGTCTGGTGAGTGCAAGCCGCGCACGGTATACAGTACGCTGACAGTCTTAGGGGTATCAACGAAGGCCGCCGTGCTGCCGCCGAGGTCGACGCGTTCCTCATGGGCGACACCCGCCTGCCCGTCCAGAGTGGCATTGCCAAGCGTTCTTGGATCCCGCCCAAGGTCGCGCAGGCCCTCAACGGCTCGGCCGTCCTCGACGCCTCCGTCGCCAGCGCCGGATCCTCCGAGATCGGTACCGACGACCTCAGCGTCTTCTCGGCGCCCGTCACCGCCGCCGCCTAAGGTGTGGCAGTCGCGTGCCACATTTGTGCCATTTGTGAATACACCAAAAGTGCCACATTCAACCAACCATTTAGAAAAGGGGTCCCCTCTCTGGTTCTTTTCGCGTCGAGTCGTCAAGTCGTCGGAAATCAGCAGCCGGCCTAGAGAGGCCCAGCATCAGCATAGGACTGGTAGGACTGGGTCGAGTAGCAGCAGTACAGAGTAAAGAGTTGTACATTCAACCTCACAAGGGATTCGATAGCTATGCAAGATACGTATCGTGTGTACAGAAAGCGGCAGTGGTGCTCTGATGTGACCAAAGGTTGTCGTCGCCGCCGTCGCCCAGGCCGTCGCCGCATCATTCTCGTGACCTGGAGCAGAAAACCACAGTAAAGCCATACCTATATTAAGAATGTAGCGACGAGTGGTGCTTGCGTGTATATGGAGCTTGGAATACGATTACCAGCCAGTACAACACATAATAACACAGCATAATGGAGACACGCCTGATCTGCACGTCCTCGGCGCTCAGTGATCGGCGCTGATACTCGGCGCTTGGTGTTCGCCGCTCGCTGCTCGGCGCTGGCAGGTCACAGCTTGGCCTTTCGGTGCTCAATGTCGGCGCTCGGCGCTCAGTTCTTGGGGCGTCGATGAGAGCCCCAGGATTCTGCTGTGCGAGGGATCTACGCCCCGTTCTGATCGGATCAAGTTGTTTTCTTGTCAATGGGGGGGCCGGGGCGGCATATAAAGCGGGGCATGGACATCTCTATTCCTCTTTCTCTTCATATCTCATTCCATCTTTAATTTATTTTCATAGTTACACCTACATGTTCTCGTCACACTACATCGGTGACCTCGCCACCAACACCACATGACCTCAAAGATGTGGGTACCCTTTCGGAGGCGGCTCGTTCTTGCTGACCCCCCCTTCTTCCTCGGTCAACACCCACTTTAAGTATTTAATTATTTAATCATTGTTCTATTTCTTCTACTTCTCTCCCACCTACCAACAACGGGACCCCGACAAAAGGCAGACGTTGTCCCCCCGACCTACACCACCTTGTCAGTTCCCAGCTCTCATCGTCGTCGCCAAACTGCACATGTAAGACGCACCTACTCACAGTTTGTTCTCGGTAAGAGTGGTCGACCGCTCGAGACGAGAAAGTACCGGGTCTCATTTCGATCCTCCTTCCTAGAACTGGTGGACACATCGACAGTGCCGCCGAACCTTGCATGGAAGCTGGCTAGCTGGCAATGACTCGAGGGCGAAGTCGCTCGGAGGTGACCCTCGCGAAGACCAGGCCCTATCGTAGCTCACTCCGCGATGCCTTCCTCACCAGGCCCTCTCCGGTCTTCAACCTTAGTGACTCCCCGTGGGTTGTGGGTGAGAGACTAACAACAGCTGCCGAGAATTACGAGGCGTAAACTTGGTGCTTTTGAGGACTCCAATGGCGAACCCACCTCCCTCGACCCTCCTACAAGCACCACCCACCCTTCCAGCCTCCCCGCCACAACCATTGCCACCACCACCACCGCTACCCCTCCAACCTCTTCCGCCCCTGAGCCCCCTGTCAACCAGGAGAAGGAAGGTGACGACGACGACGACGACATTGAGGGATGGGAGGAGTCTCCGGTAGGTAAGTACGCACCTCCCCATCACTCACTAACCCATGAGACATCGAGGGCGAGGAGATCACCGAGGATGTGATCGACTGGAACGAGGTGGTCTCGTTTGAGGAAACCGAGCAACGCCGATTTGCCGAACTCTTCTCGCGCATGTCGGCCGGTCCCACCCTCGGTTATCGCCAGCTGGCGGCCATGGACCTGGCGTATGTGGACAATGCCTGCATAGACTGGATGGTACCCAAGTGGGACCGCGTTCCGCTCAAGTTTCGCCAAATGGTTAGTACAATCAACAGGGGGATCAGCTGCTCACACCCCAGGAGCATGCGGTGTCCATCGTGTGCAAGCACAACTTGGTCGCGGTTTCAACTCGCCAGTTCTCTGCCAAGCGGGCGGGGATCACCGTGACGCTGGCGAAGACCAGGCGTTACCAAGGCTCATTCCGAGACGTTTTCCTCTCCCCGCCCCCCCCTCCTTCGATCTGGGTGACTCCCCGTGGGTCACCCAGATTTACGACATCATGTTGGCGATCTTCCTCAAGGACGCGTACCGCAGCGCCCAGGTCGCGTACGAGGAGATGGGCAAGGCGGGTGGGTATCTCCACCCAGACTACTATGAGGGCCTTCCCTCGACGAGCACGTGAATTGTGTGTACATCAGCCGCGTCAAGATGGCCCTCTCCCAGTCGGTGAGCCGGCTGTACTCTGACTACACCGGACGCACAGTCGACGGCCACGCCCGCGACTCCCAGCACGGTGTTCAGGGGGTGAACCACCTCGTCCGCGACGTGGTCGGTCTGCTCGGCTACGACTGCATGGAAAGCAGGAACCTCGTCTCCTTTGGGCCCACCTCCATCTCGCAGATCCCTCATCCCTGCTCGTGTGTCGTGGAGACCACACACATCGGTGAGTACTTTTGCGCCGGTCCTGTCTGCATGTCGGCCTGTCCATTCCAGCTGACAAGAACCATGTGTCAACGGCATCGATGGCCCCAACCCGCTCCAGGTCAATCTCACTGACCTGATGTCGTACAATGCCACCGCTATGACACGCGCGGACACCAGCCTCGTCGACACCGTCGAGGCGGCTGCGGGTTCCCGCGCCTCACCGCCGGCCCGCAAGCCAACGGGACTTGTGGCTGGCTCTTCGGCCAAAATGCACCCGGGCTCTCGAGGCCCGCGAGCTTCTCTAAGCCTTTGGCCTCTCCCCTCCAGCTAGACGAGCTGCGAGACATCAGCGAGCAAGACGGGCAAGGACACAGTTGGGACACAGTTGGGACACCATTGATACATTTCACTCTCATCGTACATCTTCTGATCTACTCTCGCGCCGTTACATGCCGTCCCAGCTCCAGTGCCAAGGCTCATCGTTGGTGTTCAGGAGGTACAGGTGGTAGTTGCCCGCATTGGCCTTCATCCAGTTGAACACTGGCGAGTCCCAGCCGCAGTTGGCAAAGTCGACGGCGAGGCCGCGCTCGTGGCGGCTGTCGCCGGGGATGGCGGTGGGTGGCGAGCAGAGATAAGAGGGCTTCTCGTACACTGAGTAGTGGTCCGATCCACCACAGTTCTGAATCCTTGTCTGGATCTGGGTCTCGGGCGAGCGCCACCCGTCGTTGGCAGACAACTCGATACCGGCAGCAGCAGCAGCGGCCACCATGTCTGAGATGCGGCTCGCGAGACACTTGTTGACGCGAATGTTGGCCGCGGCGATCACAGTCTGGTCCTCGGGCACGCCGCCGGTTACGGCGTCGCAGTCGCCGGCGGGCGGGTTGCCGCCGCCGCCGCCACCACCAGCGCCGCCGAACATGAAGCCCCAGGTGGCTGGGCCGACGATACCGTCCGCCTCGAGTCCACCCTGGTTCTGGACAGCGACGATGGCGTCGCGGGTGGCGGGCCCAAAGTCTCCGTCGACGCCGACGGCGACGCCCTTGCCGTTAGCGGCGGCCTGGGCTGCCGAGACGAAGCCGTTCTTGTCGCCCTGCTGGACGTTCTGGACGAGGGCACCGAGCGTGTCGGGGCCAGCGATGCCGTCGGCGGCCAGGCCGGCGGCGGACTGGAAGGCGGTGATTGCCGCGTTGGTGTTGGGGCCAATCTGGCCGTCGGCGTCGGTGGCGTGGCCGCGCGCAGTGAGGAGAAACTGCAGCGCCTTGATGGTGTTACCGTTCGAGGACGCCGTAATGACGGAGCCGAGGCCACGCTTGGAGATCTGGAGTCAGTCGGAGTCTGATAATTGAACTTACTGTGCGCTTGGCCTGCTCGAGAGAGACGTCACGCCTAAGGTCGACAAGGTCGCCGCTGGCCATGCGAGCAGCGAGGGTGCCAGTTGTCCAGAGGCCGACGGGGGCGGGCTCGGGGTCACGCTGTTCCAAGTCTTGCCTGGCCTTGGGGTTGGGCAAGGCGAAGACTGTGGCGGAGAGAAGAGCGATGGTTGAAAGTGTAAAGCGCATTGTGAAGTAGTTGTGTTGTGGTGTTGTGAAGAACTTGTTCACGTCGATTTCTGTCTCCTTTTATATCATGTTTCTGACCGGTATGCTTGTCTGCATCAAGCAACGAGGCCCTAGAGGATATGCACTGACAGAGGCGATGAATCATTCCCTCGGATGCGACGGAACACCGTTTGACTTTTCGAGGCGGTACAGCTGTTTTCGAAAACGTCGTCCACAAGTCGCGTCGTTCCGCTCATCACTTTCTCTCCACGTCTCAACGACTTGGACACCGCGCCGAGAAAACACTTGTGCGTCATAAGCATGTCATGGCATCTGGGGTCGAGCAACATGCAAACCGTGTTTCGGGGGTTAGCGTCAACTCAAAGTTGGAGCACGCGAACGTCAAACTCAAGGTCGGACTGCCTCTTCTCGTTAGACATATCATTCCGCTACCCCGTCATTTGCGCCCCTTGCGCCGGCATGTCGATCATCGCCGCCTCCGTCGGTAACCGACATGTTACGAGGCTGCAGGAGAAAGAACAGCTGGTGCACTAGTTGAAACGGCTTGTCATCAGGACATGCCGCGTTCTGAAGCATAAATTGAATAAATCTGTAACGGTCCACTCTAGCGTTTTGAGGTCTTGGAGATTGCGGTCACTCCCGACGGAGATGCGCCATGCGGGTGTCCTCCTCGCTGCCGACCGAGATGGACGGCCGGTGCCGTGGGGCGACCTCGACGTCACAACTCTCAGACTAGTGGACGGAAACGCGTACAAGGTAAGAGGGGCGGCGAAGGATCCGTCGGAACAGACAAGATTGTCGGGGTCCGACGACCTCGGACGCCGAAGAATGACGAACCTGACGTCGGTGATGGCTGCAATTGAGTAAGAGAGCATGCGTAAGGTGGAGGTGAGGCGGTGCCTGTGATGAACTCATGCTTCATTTATCACCATGATCCCAACGGGTATACCTTATTCTTGTCCAGCATTGCCTGCACTAGCGCATGGATAGATGTCTGCAATTGAGTAGCGGTGCTGAAATGGAGGTGGAAAATTAATATGACGTAGTTTTCCATAATTAACTGAACCCTCAAACCCAACCATACCATCCGGCGGTACTAGGTACTGTGTACAAGCACTGTGGAGAGTGTTGTGGCTCCACATTCCGCGCGTCCGCCCTATCTTTCTGGGGTCGGCACCTCGGCATCTTGTTATGTTACTACCCCACGTGAGGGCAGATGGAACTACCCCTCTCATGCCCCTCGGCGCGCTTCAACACCCCTCCCCGCTCGCCCATCGCCGACGATCGCCTCCGCACGCTTGGCACGCCCCCCTCAACCACACGTGCATGATACATGACGTTGCAACGGTGTGGCCGGTGTGGCCCTCGTAACTCGTGCCGATTCGCGGTCCACCCTCTTGTCCCATCACTAGTACCTCAAACGAGCATCGGACCCCATGGAGTCGTCTACGAACGTGTTTCAATATTAAGCTTGACGACTGGTAACTGCGGTGTTCTGTGACGACGAAGAATGCTCTAGCACCCGTGTAACGGCAATAGCACTTGAGCTAGAAGTGAGCACAGTCGTTTTAAACTCTTCGTACCCATGGAGAAGTTTAGTGCTGATAGGGGTCTTAACCGGATGAACAGGAGGTTACAGGAGTCGGAGGAGAAGGTGCAGAGATGACGCGTGAGGAACATTTCCGACGGCACCAGTGGCGAGACAGTTATAGCAGCTCGAGCACCTCCGATAAACAGGTATAAAACAGCACATCGAGCACGCCCAGAAATCTCCAAGTCCAACAACCACCAACTCAACACCACAATGCTCACCACCACGCTCTTCACCCTCCTCACGGCCCTTGCTGCCTCAGCCTTCCCGATCAAGGACGACACCGTCAACTGCCGTACCGGCCCCAACACCCAGTCCGCTGTCGTCAGGACTTACAACACCGGCGACGACGTAACGCTCTCGTGCCAGACGCCCGGCGAGACGATCAACGGCGGCACCCTCTGGGGCAAGACCCAAGACGGCTGCTTCGTCGCCGACTGGTTCATCTCGACCGGAACCGCCGACTATGTCGTTGCCAAGTGCGACGCTGGACCTCCTCCCGCCGACGGTGGCCCGTGCACGGGCGTCAACGCTGCCGGCATTGCGCTCATCAAGCAGTCCGAGGGCTTTGTGGCCGACGTCTACAACGACCCCACCGGCAACCCGACAGTCGGGTACGGCCACCTGTGCCAGAGCCCCAACTGCGCCGAGGTCGGACTCCCCTTCCCTCTGACGGAGGAGACCGGCACCCAGCTCCTCGAGCGCGACATCCCCAACTACACGGGCTGCCTCGCCAAGGCGTTCACGCCCAACGTCGTAATCAACGACAACCAGTGGGCGGCCCTCACGAGCTTCACGTACAACCTCGGATGCGGCACCGTCGACGACATCAAGGGCCGTATCAATGCAGGCGAGGACATCAACACTGTCATTTCGAGCACGTTCCCCGAGTACGTCCACGGCGGCGGCGAGGTGCTCCCTGGCCTTGTGACCAGGCGGAATGCCGAGATTGCCCTCGCCCAGACGGCGTCGGACAAGCAGTCGTTCCCCGGATGTACTTAAAAGGAGTGTAGTATAAGATGAGCCAATGTAAGAAGTTCAATGTATGTGCGGAACAGCTCAGTGGCGGTGTTCCGTCGGAAGGCTTTGCCCATTAACGTGCTCGATTGTCCAATCCGAGCAGTAGTGGTCAATTGGCATACACTTCTGAAGATATTCTTTCCAGCAGTGCCCTGTCATAACTATGTCTTCTAGAGCTCGAGAGATGTCTGCCGTCGTAGCCACACCTTGAGTGTGGCACTTGATCTGATACGAGCGTCATGTGTCCAGTGTCCCACTGTCTTCCTTTCGCCACAAACGACCTAACCGTACACCGAAACCTGTCTCTATGCACGAGCAATATGATTGAGGAGCTGGTGAGTGATATGGTATGAAATCTGAGAGTGTGAGCAACACGTATCCCAACGTCCGTCCGCCTCCTTCCGTCATCATCTGGGGCTGAGCACTCCCAGCTCCTTCTCTACAGCCTCACTCGTGTCCCTGTGGGCGACATACTGCACGTGGTGCGGCACGTGGTGGTGGGGAGGGGTTCGACGGCTTGTCAGGCGGGTCGGGCTGCTCCATGTCCGGACCACCAGCGCCCGTGGCGCTCTGCTGCGCCTGCGCTCCTCCACGTCGTCGTTGACTTGGAGTTCTCCGTCGAGTAGACCCCGGGCTGGAGCAGGGCGCCCGCACCTAGCCGAAGAACTCGAAGGATGACGCATCAGCTGGCACGCACACTTGTATTCTGACACTGCGATCGGTGCACTCAGCCAGGCTACGGCCGGTCAGTCATCAGTGGCAGAGCCTCAGATCTGCCGGTTCTTTTACGGAGAATGGCACATGTTAGAAGACCAGGGGTGCGTTCGGTTGTTTCCTAATCCCACCTTATCATCAAACTGGGTGGACTAGGCCAGGCGCAGACGAGGGTCAGTCAGTATCCCCGACAGGCCGCGCCCGTGTCTGTGCGCCCCTGCGTCCCTCGCGCGCCCGCACCCTCATCTCATTTCCACCCGCGCACGTTCCAAGATAACACTCGATCCATACCTGTGTTCAATCCGATCTGCTCCTCGATACCGGTCCTCGCTACATACAAAGTACAACTTAAGCTCCTCGCGTCTGCTCGCGTCATGTTTCTGGGCCTAGGGGCGCGCATCGGGGGCCACGTCTGGATGTCAGCCGACAGTCTATTCTGAGGCTCACCATAGGGGTCGTTGAAGTCGTGGCCGCCGGGGCGCCGCCACGTCTCGGGGCTGACGCTGAGGCCGTTGGTGGGGGAGGCGCCGAGGCCGGTGGTGGGCTCGGGGATGGTGACGGGGCCCTGGCCGCCGTCGGCGCCCATCTGGGCCCGCGCCTTGTTGAGGAGGTTGGTGACGACCTGCTCGGCCATGGCGGGGGACGTCCAGTTGAAGCTGCTGTTCTTGCCCATGGTGAATGTGTGTGCTGCGAGGTCGGGCCCGCCGAGGTCCTTGACGGCGGCTGTCTCAATGACCGCGTCGCCGGTGAAGAGCAGATGCGGGGACGCCGTGTGCCTGCAGACGGTGACAATCTCGTGCGTGATCGTCAAGCGATCCGCGCTCTGCTTGAGCGCCTCTGGCGACTTGTCCTTTGGATCCTTGCCGGCCTTTGCGAGCACGGAGGTTGCGCCGGGTGCGCTGGGCTGCTCGTCGATGCCGTCCACGAGCGCGCGCCACACGCCCTCCTCGACCGTCTCGGGCAGCGCGTACTTTTTCTCTTCGAGCCAGTACAGGTCCAGACCCGGGTTGAGGTTTGCGACGACGTCGTCGGGGGCGTTGGCGGCGTCGAGGGCCGCTTTCAGGTGGCCCTCGAGCACGCTGCGGTCGTTCATGACGCCCCACTTGCCGCTCTGCTTGAGGACGCCCGCGACGATTTTGCCGACCGAGGGCACGAGCACGGGGCGGATGTTGGCCTTGTTGAGCGCAATCAGCAGCGACCCGAGCTCTTTCGGCGGCACGCTCGCGACGCGGCAGTCGAAGAACGCAATGCCCGTGCCCAGGTCGCCGCCCGCCGCATTCCTATCGGGCCCCAGAGTCGTGTTCCACGACGGCCGCACGGATGTCTTGGCCCCGCCGCCGCTGCCGCCCCCCGCCGTCTTGAACTTCATCCCCGACAGCGCCGACGAGCCGTTGGACGTCGACGCCGAGCGGTCCTTCTTCTTCCCGAACAGGCCCATGATAGCGGTGTGGTGGTAGGTGTGTGGTGTGTGGATGGGTGCCAAGAGAGGTATCAGCGATGGGAATAGAACAGATGGAGCTGAGATGTGAGACGAGATGAAGCGAAACGAGATGGATGTAATGCAAGCAGCTGACCTCGCAGCATCGCAGCATCGCGTCTCCCGCCCGATGCGCTCATACACGGTCAGGTGGGCTTGCGGCTGCAACAGGAGATCGACACCCCACGCCCCGGGTCTAGCGAGGCTTAATTGCACCACCGCAGCGCAGTGGCAGGTAGGGTTTAGGGCTGTGGCATCACGTCAGAGGCTGGCTGGCGTGTTGGGCCGAATGCGGGGGCACAACACGGTGAGGATCAGATAAGGCACGGGCTGCGATCGTCGTCATGCGCGTTATACCCGAACATCCCGTGGCTTACGAGCATGTAGCGAGTGGCTCGGTTGTGCATCGCTTCGAGATGCGCTCAGCTGGGACCATAGGATGCATGGATCTGTCATGCTGGTGACAGTGAGCGAAATGGCCGAAAAGGTGCACACAAGTGGGACACCATCTTGTTCGCTCCGTCGCTAGTGAGGAAGCGCCCACCTTTCTGGAACGTGCGTCGGCATATGGCAGGTACAGGAACAGCCACAGCCAAGCGAACGGATACTACCGCAATGTCACGTGCAGCGCGTCTGTGGTCGGGCCTTTAGGACGCCAAGATGCGGTGGCAGCCACTGTTACATTGACTGCGTCGGGCTCGTATCTGTGCCGCATTCCACAATGCGGGCGCGTCGCAGATTGCGATACGATAAGACTGAGACAGATGGTTGATCTGAATCGGCGGGAGAGAGACATGTGCAATGTGCATCCCTGCTGTCCATGTCTTGGAGACAAGGGAACTGCCCATGCTGCCGTCCCACCTCTTTCATCCTCTCCAGACGTAGAAGTAACATCAGAAGTGCATCGATCCAAACAGGAGGAGCAAAAAGGTGCGACAGAGATTTGAACTCTGGCGGCTGACGCCAAATGATCATGCTCCTGCAGGCAGGCGGTTCTAATCATTCCCCTTAACCACTCGGGCATCGCACCTTGACGACGTTGACTGTGGGTCGTCTTTCAGTCGCGATCAAAGGAGAGGGACGCGGCAAGGTTAACGAGACTGTTCAATCAAGGCGCAAGCTGGGAGACGACCAGATACCACTGGGAGACGACGGTGTGGGATCATGTAGAGCTGTACGCGAGAGATGTCAAATGCCTCGAGAACCTGCCGAACCAGCCAGGCATCATCCGCTCTATGATCAGACGTGCATGCAATGAATACCCTACTTCCTCCTCTTCTTGGGCGCCTCGTCTTCGCTCTCGTCGTCCGAGTCCATCTCCTCGCCGCTCTCCTCGTCGGCCTCGCCCATGCCCTCCCAGAGCTCCTCCTCCTCGTCCTCGTCGACCTCGCCGTCGTCCTCCTCATCCTCGTCCTTCTTCTCCTTGGGCTCGGCAGCGATAGTGTGCGACGTGTACCCGCGGAACACGACGTTGGCGACGCCGACGCCGCCGACGGCACCGACGACGCTTCCCTTCTTGCCGCCCGTCGCCCAGTTGCCCTTGGGGAGATCCTTTGGCGGCGGGGTCGTACCGCACACGCGCAGCGTCGCGTCCGAGCTGACGGTCGCGAGGCCGGAGGACCGCGAGAATGCCGGAGAGGGCGCGGGGAGCGGGAGGAGGAAGTGCGCACTGGCGGTCAGGGCCGGGATGGCGTACAGCATCTTGCCTGTACGCAGATCCAGCGCGCCGACGAGGTTGGAGTGGTCGGCGAAGAAGACCTCGTGCTCGGCACCAGCCGCAATGGCCGCAATGCCGCCCTCGCGCGCAAGCTTCCAGTCCGCGACGGGCTTGCGCTGGCGCGTGTCGTACTTGCGCACATTGCCGGCCTTGGTGCCGGTGACGATATCGCTCGTCGAGCCCGTCACGAAGGCCGAGCACAGGTGGTGCACCGGCACGCGGAGCTGGAGGTTGTTGTGCGGCACGTTCTTTGCGCGCCAGATCTCTCCCGGCAGCAGCTCGTCCTGTTTCCGCTTGAGCGACTTGTCCTTGGGGACAAAGGCGCGCTCAACGTCCCACACGCCAATCTCCATCTCCTTGCCCGCCATCGCGAACGTGTTGCCGCCCGGTGTCGAGAGCGTGAGCACCGGCTTGCCGACCTTGAGCACGCCGGCGGGCTCGGCGCCGGCAGCCTCACCCGCGCGGTGCAGTGACACGCGGCCGCTCGCGAGCGTCGAGATCGCCACAGTGTCGCTCAGCGCGGACAGGCCCGTCCATGTACTGCCCGCCGACGGAACCGAGAAGAGCGACTGCGACGTGATCGTCGGCACGTCCGTCTCCGTCTCGGGGAGCGACAGCGTCGACATCCGGAACTGGTCGTCGGCCACGAGGAGCTATCCGTCAGCACTGCCCACTTACACTCGACCTACACCACCGTTGAACGCCGCCATGCGCTTGATCACGCCTACCGCCTCGAACTCGCCGTGCTTGACCGGCAGATGGCGCACGATGGGGTCGCGGCTCGGCCCGGGCTCGGGGATCGCCACCTCCTCGATCGTGTTGGCGTACAGCCCCGGCGCCCAAAAGTCGACTGTGCGGTATGTTGTCATTATTAGTGGATGTGTTGAAGTGTGAGAGATGGATTGTTGTCAACTTTTGGCACAGAGTGAGCGCCGAGGACACTGCAAAACTGAAATTATTCAAACCAGCCATTGGAGCCCCGCATTTTCAACCAACTGTGACGACGCAACAACGACAGTCACCACAACAGTCGACATTCGATTCCTCTCATTTCCTCATATAATCTACCATGGCTCGCATAGACGGCATAATCATCCTCGATCCGAACGGGTACGCCCCCGCACGCTGCTCCGCTGACACACAGCAAACCGCTCATCACCTCGCACTTTGCGACGCACCCGCCGTCGTACGCGGCCGTGCACACGGATGCGTTCAACCACGAGCTCGCGCGCGTGCGCGCCTCCGGCGAGCAGGTCAAGCTCGAGCCCGTGCTGTGGGTGAACACGCTCCGGCGGGGGGTGGACGGCACGGGCGCCTCGGGCGCGGCCCTCTGCCACATTGAGCGCGATGGGCTGCGGTATCTCGTCCCGATCTCCGACGAGGTCAACCCCCTCTTTGCGTTTGCGTTCCTCGAGAGCTTTCTCGATACCCTCAAGTCGTACCTCGGCGACGTCACCGAGGTCGCCGTCAAGGACAACTTTGATACAGTCTACATGGTTAGTTGTGAAGAAATGGTGAAACTGACTGCAGCTCATCGAGGAGATGCTCGACGAGGGACATCCGATGACGATGGAGACGAACATGCTCAAGGACATTGTTACTCCCCCGAGTCTGGTGCGCAAGCTGCTCAACGTCGCGGGTGTTTCAGGGTGAGTGCGAGCGAGGAGAGACAGTAAGCCAACTGTCGTCTGCTGGGAGGTAACCCGGACGTTGGCCACCTTCCATGGGGGGTCTTCCGACTATTATATGATGGGCAGGCGCTGGAAGATCTTTGACTCGCAACCAGAGGAGCCTCGCAACTAACACCCAGGCTGCAAACTCACCAGACTGCGCCGTTCACGGCACTAATACCCTGGCGCCGCCCCGGCGTCCGGCACGCTAACAACGAAATCTACTTTGACATTGTCGAGACACTAGACGCGATCGTGGATGTGCGCGGGCACGTGCTCCAGTCGGCAGTGTGGGGGCGGATCAACTGCAACTCGCGGCTGTCGGGCAACCCGGACCTGGTGCTGAGCTTTGCGAATGCTAAGCTCATGCAGGAGCCGGCGTTCCACCCGTGTATCCGGTGAGCAGCGGAGTCTAGGGGTGTCACTGACAGCCAGATACAGCCGATGGGAGCGCGACGGCGCGCTGAGCTTCATCCCGCCCGACGGCCGGTTCAAGCTGCTCGACTACGCCGCGAGCCCCTTCAAGCAGCTGCCGATCGCGCTCAAGGCGAAGATGAGCATTGACGACAACGGAGGTAAGCAAAGTCCACTGCCTCACTCTAATCTCAGGCCGGTTCTCATTGACGCTCGCGTCGCGCCTCGCCTCGCACCCGCTCGAGGACATTGTCGTGTCCATCTTCCTCGGCAGCTCCGCGACCTCGGTGTCCGCGACGCCGACGGGCGACCGCCGGCCAAATGCCACCGAGGGCGTGGCCGAGGGCCGTGTCGGCGGCGGCACGGTCGAGTTCGACCCCAACACCCAGGTCCTCCGGTGGTCGCTCGCGTCGCTCATTACGACGGAGCGCAGCCCGTCGCTCACCGGGTCGTTTGCTGCGTGAGTTTGGGAGGAGCAGGAGTGCGGGAAATGATGGGTGGAACAACACGGATTCGCAGACCCAATCTGTCCCTTGAACGTTCCTCTGCTCTGCGATAAGCATGGCTACCATGAACTTCTGAACGAGGCCCAGCATGCCCACTCGCTTCTCGCATTTGCTAACACCACAGATCCTCTCGCCCCACCCCCGAGCCAGCCTTCAACATCGCCTTCACAGTCAACAACCACACCTACAGCGGCATGCGCGTCGACCAGCTCCGCGTGGCCGGCGATGTGGGGTACAAGCCGTTCAAGGGCGTGCGGACGTGTGCGCAGGCGGGGCGCGTCGAGGTGCGGTGGTAGCGTAGGGATAGATAGGGAGTAGATCCATTATGCATCAGAAGAGGGCGCTTCCGACACAAGGCGGAGTAATGGAACACGCACGGTCGCGAGGGACGAGGGGCAGGTATCCAGAGGCACGACGAGCATCTAGCCATCCGGGCTCGTTGGGCACTGAGCGCAAGCCCATTTTTATTCACTCGCCGACGTCGGCATAAGCCCTCTGCAAGCCCTCGGCAGAATCCCCCGCTCGAACGCACACCGGGACATGGCGCCCGGATGAACATTCCGCACCCGCACTGGCATTCCGCAAGGAGGTGCACGGGCACCTCGGGCCGATGCTGGGCAGGCCGCGTCCTCGTGCGATACCCATAACGACGGCCAGCAACAACAACTACGCTGACTGCGGCATATCCAGCCAACTCATGTACCACGGTACCACGATTCCATGTGCCATGTGTGCCATGTGCCATGTTCCACCAGCGATCCAGCGAAGCTAGCAAGCCATCACGAGCGTGACCACACCAGCTTGTGTCCATCCCACGACTCCATTCCAGCGTTCCAGCCCACAGCACGGTTCCACGGCCTCCACGGCCGGCCCTGGTGGCGCCTAGCTCCGACCAGGAATGAACCCAATGCGAGGTTCCAACCTTGTTCTAGCGATCAGCGGGAGCGAGGCCGCGGGAGCGGGAGGACCCGCGCTGATCTGCAGGCATGCAGTGCTGACATGGGTACATGGGTACATGGGTCAGCGCTGTAGTGTGCTGCGATGAGAGGATGTGCGTTGTTCTATTTGTTCTTTGGGTTAATTAGAACTCTGATTTGCCTAATAAACCGGATTTGGATATATGTTCTGTGTCCTGAAATCGCCCACAGGGATGGGCCACAGGGATGGGTCCAGGCCCCAATATAGAATGCGACCCATGCGCGCCATCCATTCAGCAGCAGCAGCCGCAGCCGTGCGCAGCAGTCGGCAGAGGGGTATTGGATGCATGCTCAACGCGGTGCTCGATGAGATTGTTCGATTAACAGCTCTTTTTTAATGATCAGATCTCGACTGCAGAGCATGCAGAGCATGCAGAGCACTGCAGATGAGCGCTGCTGGCCTGACGCCACGATGAACAAGTGTTGGCAATGCGGGTAGATTTGAAGATGACAAGTGGGCCTGGCCATTTGCGCGGAGAGCCCAGATCCCTAGCCCAGTCCTCTTCCAGTGATCCTGCTGCCAGTGGCTTGATGCTGGATTCCATACTTACGAGCCAGACCAGCTACAAGTAGACGGCGCCATGCAAGAGCATTGATTGAAAGATGGTGGATTGTGGGTTGTGGGTTGTTATTCAATTGGAGTCGGAGTGTTTCTTGCAGTCGACTGCGATCTGGACCCTGTCTCTTCTGTCTCTTCTTCTGCAGCCAGCTGCAGCAGGTTTTGTTGTCTCGTTTCGACGCCTTTATTCTCGTTTGGGCGTGTCGAGGTGTCTAAAAGACCCTGTTGGCTGCATGGCCTTGTTCTCATACGTCGTCGTCGTCGCTCTGCCTCTGCCTCTCCTCTTGTCCTCTCACCTGAGCAGCTCTCTGCCCCCTCTGCCCCCTCTGCCTCCCCCGCCCTCCTCCGCGTTCTGAGTTCTGCGCCTCTTGTGGTTGGCCCGGCCCTCCCCAATCAGCTGCCCGCATACCATCAAGCACGCGGTACGGCCAGTACGAGCTGCACGAGCTGCACAAGCTGCTGTTCGGTTACTGGAACCTCACGCACGCTAGCAAAGCCATCTCGCTGCCTCAACTTTAGATTAAGAGACTCTCTTTTATCAGGCGACCTGTGCATTCGTACTCTATCTCATCTCTCATCGTCTCTTATTAACCTCTCTACCACACCCCACACGCACCACACAAACTCGTGAGTATCAACACTCTTTCCAGTGTTGTTGGTTACGGTGATCCATCCATGTTTGGTCGTGTGAGAGAGTGTGGTCCGAGGCAAGGCTATGACGATGGGAGCTTGATCGCTTGATGACGATGGGATCAATAATAATGTACGAGAGATTACATCAAGGATGTTGCTTGGAAAAAGTGGGCAGGATGTCGGAGCTCGGAGCTTGTCGAGAGAGGAGAGCAAGGCAAGCGAGGGCAAAGGCAAGCAATGCAAAGGCAATTGCGAGGCACCCCCCTCCGGCCTTTCCATCCCAGCTTTCTGGGTCACTCTGGCTCTCGTACTCCACACCCCACTCCACCAGTGCGCAGCAGCATGCTTCTTGCTTGCTACTGCTGCATGTACCATGGTATGATGCTTGCATTCGGCTGGTTGTGATTGATAACCCTACGCAGTGGTGCACTAGAGAGCGCTAAGCAGACGACGCTCCAACACCAAAGGTCGAGAGAGAGAGAGACGAGACTGGAGAGATTGAGCGAGACGAGGTCCAGCCAAAACCGTCCTTTTACATTTCACTTTTGACTAGCGTGCGCATAGCCAGTCGGAATCGAATCCGTCGTCAGGCTTGCTTGCTTCACGCTTCAAAAGACCGACTCCACCACCACCACTCTCACATCACATCACTCCTCCCATTCCATCATCTTACTCATTGCTCTCTCATCTCGCTGCTCGTAGAACGACGACCGCAGCTCTCTCCCCCTTCTGAAGCTCTCGCTTACTCAGTCTCGTCGTTCGTTCGGGATCTACCACAATACAATATCTCGCAATCACCCAGTTATCGCCCTCTCTCCCAAGCGATAATCACCCCTCCATCCATAATCACCTCTCCGCCCACCACCTATACCTCTTGCCGGCATCACGCTCAAGTTCTTGGACGTGCACCAACACCTCATCGCCGTTACTTGTCGGACTGCTGTGTAAACCACTGATTTTCACTGCTACCCCGGCCCATCTTAATCCGGGTCACACTTTTGGTTGGTGAGTTGAGCTCGCAGTTGGTCGTGATCCCCCCCCGTTGTCTCCCGCCTCTGTGACGTTGGCTAGTGGTTCCGAGTGGCGGGTTTCCTCGTGCGATCTCTGTCCAGGATCAGACCGAGCTTCCCACCAGGATCACATGAGAGCGTAATCATCCCACTCTTGCCACCCAGTTCCCACTCCCTGTGACCTGTTGTGTCTCCCCTCTATTGTCCGATTCCCGACAGGGCTGGGAACGCTCGCCCGATTGATCCATTCTTCTGGGCTGGAAGCCCCGCTGCGACGATGCGCGACAAGGACAGAGAGAACATTGTGACCTGCAGCTCCGCGGCGAGCAGCTCCGCCCGGCGACAATCGCGGGGTGACGATGCCCGATGACTGCGTCTGTTGGACCTGTCTGCTTCCCATGCCTATCACCTGAGTGCATTCGTTGGCACACCGGTGCACACACACAGACTCGCCACTTGCCATGGGTCGGGTCGGGTAATGCGGAGTAGCTGGATGGCTAGCTAGCCTGCTAGCCAGTCGCGATTCGGCCACCAGTTGACTGGCGTCATTGCCCGAAGCAGGACGCCAAGTTTGAGCCGTGCTGAGGTTCTTGGCCGTCTTGTCCGAAAGCCGTCGGGTTGGAGCCCGGTAGCGCTCTCGAGCATGTCACTTGCTCAGAGCGGAACCTTGCAGCAACGCCAGGCGAACGCCACATTGTGGCGGCGTTGCCTCGCTGCATGCATGCGGCGAGATAAGCAGAGCAGCCGTGGAGCCGTTCATGGGCGTTTACAGTCCTGTGAGGGCGTCTATGCGCACGGCCTCACGCGTATGGTTGGAATCAAGCATGGCGGCGGGGATTGCGGCTCTGGGCCTGGCTGTCGGTCTGTCGGACGGCACTTGACCCTCGGCGCGCTGGGCGCCCCGTTGCCCCGTGGAAGATGGACGGCGAGCACACACACGAGAGTCACACAGGATTTCCACATTATCCCATTTGTTGTGTTTGTCATGTCTGTCCACGCCGTCGTCGCCGCTGCCGCCGCCATTGTCCTTGTCTTGTCTTCCTCCCGTCCTTTTAATATCCATCCATCATTCTCATTCTCTCTCTCCCTCTCCATTCTCATCACTCAATCTGTCACGTCTCACCCCCAACGCCTCCATGCACAGTCTAACACCGCAGCCGTTTCCTCTGGACTCGCAATCCTTGGACCTCCCTCCCACACCGTTTAGGTCACACCCCGCCTCCGGAGCAAACTCGTCGTCGACAGTACCCCGTCGTTCGCGTTTTCTCATCACTCCCATCCACTCGGCAGTCGCAGTACCGCCACTCCCACCACCAGCTCCGTCGGTTCTCGCTCCCCGGCCGACCTACCCCTCAAAGCTCGCCTCGCAGCCGCGTTGGCTCACCTCTCCTCGTTCCGCCGCCTCATCCAACAGCGGCTCTGGTTCTTCAAACTTCAACCACTTTCCCCTCACTCCCCCGTCTTACTCGCAGCCCGTTTCGCCCTTTCTCTCGCGGCGCTCAACCCCAGACGACGACAGCAGTTCATTCTACCTTCGTCGCGTTGATTCAGACCCCGAGTACCAACGCATCCGTCAATTCCATCTTTCGCGCAAACCATCCGTTTTCGATATGGCCACTCCGAACAACATGAAGCGCAAGGTCGTCATCCTTGGCTCCCCGTCTGTCGGTGAGTATGTGAACGTGGGAACGGTGCGAGCAAGAGATTGCGTGGCAATGGCGCGCGTCACCGCGCGCATGTTGATGCGCGGACATGTGGCTTGTTCATTGCTTATCGAGGGTGGACGGGCCGCTTCCTTTTAGGATTCGCTTCGGCCTGACGCGTGTTTGCCACCCATACAATCCTGTTCCACGACAGAATCCACAATCCTTCTTGTTCCACGGGCCGCCGAGACTTGTGGTCTCGGTTACAGTCTCTTGACACATGTCCCATTATGCTGTCTCGCGGTGAATGCAAGCTGACGCCCCACAGGCAAGACGTCCCTCACACAACAGTTTGTCACGCCACCTACGTACAATGACAACTACTACCCTACCATTGAGGCCACGAGCCAGAAGGTGGTCAAGCACAAGGGTATCGAGTACGACTGCGAGATTGTCGACACTGCTGGCCAGGTATGTGTCGCTATTGTTCTCACGCACTAACCCTGCAGGACGAGTTCTCTCTGTTCCCCCCCAAGTACGCCGTCGGTGTCCACGGCTACATGCTCGTGTACTCTATCGCGTCGCGCCAGTCGTTTGAGATGGTGACCACCCTCCACGAGAAGATTCTTGACCAGAGCGGCCTCGACAAGGTCCCCTGTGTCGTTGTCGGCCAGAAGTGCGACCTCTCGGGCGAGCGCAGGGTGACCACCGCCGAGGGCGAGGCCCTTGCCAAGAAGCTCGGCGCCGCGTTCATCGAGTCTAGCGCAAGGGACAACCAGAATGTTGGTGAGTATACCGAAAGCGAATATGAGCTCGGACTAATTCCAGACCGCGCCTTTGACGCTCTCCTCGCCGAGATGCAGAGCGAATACAATCCCGAGCCCGTCAAGGCGAAGAAGGGCTGGTGGCCCTTCTAGATGTAATCTAATCCTGCATTGTTCTCCCCCTCCTCTCACCTTCCCCTCCCTATTGCGGCCGCCGCCTCGACCCGTGGACACTTTCTCCCCTTCGAATGCCGTTTTATGTACACTACCTCCCCCTCACCCCGAGCCCACAGGTGCCAGAGACCTGCTGGGCCATGTACCAACAGGGTCGCCTGTTCCGTCATCCTACTCTCTGGCCATGCGCATGCATCAACGTAATCGGCGAGAGCGAGTGAGACAGTGTGTGCAGTGTCAGGCGGCGGCGGAGACAGCAGGCGGCGCGGATGTTCATTGTGCAAGAAGTTGAGAGGCAGCGGCAGGCGCAGTGGAGTAACGCTCTCTCGTGTGTACAACAAACTGTCGAGTCTGGTCACAAGACGAGGCAATGCCACTCGAGATCGCACCCGCGCCGCCCCGGCTGTTCCCTCTCGCCACTGCCTCCTATGTCATGAGCTCATGACAACAGGGGATCAGGTTACTCGAACAAGTTCCGGGCACGCCGAGATCACCGCTGGCACATGATCACGAGCAGAACCGCCGCGCCTCGCAGGTCCCTCCGCAGCGTTCGCGGATCGTCTCATCAGCATGGCAAGCTCCGAGCTCGGGCTCCGGGCCCAGTGGTCGCATCCCGATGGCAAGTCAGTGTCCACAGCGTCCAGCGTCCAGCATCCAGCGTCCACATCGTGGCCCCTCGTGGCACCTAGCAGGGGACAGACAGCAGCCGTGGTCCGCTCGCTGTGGACCCACACCAGCGCGAGCCGCGAGCCGCGAGCCAGTTGATTGTCACGCGACGCGACGGATATCAGATACTGTATGGCGGTACATGCCCGAGTTCCAGCGCGATAGTGATCCAGTGCTCAAGTGATCCAGTGATCAAGTGATCATGCAGAGGTTCTACAACTTGTGCACCACCACGCTCGCGCTCGGGGCGACTTGGGCAGAAACCACTCGACGCGGACGGCCTCGACGCAATCGTTATCTATCCGCGAGCAGGCGGCGAAACATTCCCCCTTCCGCAAGCCACGCTGAGCGGGCGCGTCCCTCCGCCCAGGCCCTCCGCCGCCCTCCGCCGCCCTCGGCCGGGATGTAGATTCCGCTGATTTCGATGCGGTCTGCGATTCAGGATCCACTTTTTCGAACTCTGGCTGCTGGATTTCGAACTTTGCGTATGGCGGGGAATACGCGGATAATCGCCTCGCCGCACTGGAGCACTGTGCGGAGATCGGAATGCACGTTGCGCGCCTCGCGACGACCTCCACTCGCAGCCGGGCAGCCTCGCCGATCCGAGTCCGAGCCCCGCCCCGTCCCCCCGTCCCCGTGCCGCCCCCGTGCCGTGCCCCACAGCCATAGCGGACGGACAAAGTGTACGTGTACGCGTTGCTATCGCCATCGCGGCGCGAAAATCGAAAATAATCTACACTATTTTTTTCCTGAACATGATTCTAGTCCCTGGCTTGTCCTCGGTCTCCTGGCCTCGTCCTGCTGCTCACGGGCATGTCCGGGCCGGCTCGGGCCCCTGTGTGGCTCCGGAAAGTGGGCTGACGAGGGACACGCAGACGAATGCACGCATGCAGACGATGTCTTGCGATAGCGATCGCGTTTGGTGGCAAACGGGAAGAAGATGATGGAATTGTGGATTTGTGGAGCCCGGAGAAACCATGTGGCCAATCAAAGCTGCCTGGCTACTAGTGTATACTAATCAGTTGCTCGCTGTCAGTCACTGTCAGCTCGACATGCCGCGCCGCGCCGCCGCTGCCATCGCCGATGATATCTAGTACAGTGTGCATCAACCCAGCAGACTCGTATAAATGGAATACTGGACCGTATGGTGCTATGATTGTTACGGTGTGCACGGTGGGGCTATGGAGGTGTGTGACACCATTTTAACCGCATCGAGCGGGGGGTGCAAGACGGCATTGCTTAGACCGACTTGAAGTAAGAGTGTGCAGTGGAACAACGCTTAGGCCTTGTTCTTGCGGGCGAGGAGCTTGGCAACGAGCTTCTCGTTGACCTTGTCCATGTAGACGGTGGTGGTGACCCAGTCCTCACGCTTCATGGCCTTGCCCTTGATGGCGAGGGCGAGGTCCTTGGTCATAATGTTGTCGTTGTCAATGACCTCGATACAGGCGGCCTCGAGGTCGTTGGCGAAGGCGGCGAGCTCGGGGGTGCCGTCGAGCTTGGCGCGGAAGGCAAGACCACGGGTCCAGGCAAAGATGGAGGCGACGGGGTTGGTCGAGGTCTCCTCTCCCTTCTGCCACTGGCGGTAGTGGCGGGTGACAGTGCCGTGGGCGGCCTCCGACTCCATAATCTTGCCGTCGGGGGTGATGAGCTCCGAGGTCATCATGCCGAGCGAGCCAAAGCCCTGGGCGAGAATGTCCGACATGACGTCGCCGTCGTAGTTCTTGCAGGCCCAGACAAAGCCACCGTCCGACTTGATCGCCTGGGCGACCATGTCGTCAATGAGACGGTGCTCGTACCAGATGCCAAGGGCGTCAAAGTCCTTCTTGTAGGTAGACTCAAAGACCTCGGCAAAGACGTCCTTGAAGCGGCCGTCGTAGCGCTTGAGGATGGTGTTCTTGGTCGACATGTAGAGGGGCATCTTCTTGGCAATGGCCATCTTGAACGAAGCGTGGGCAAAGCCGATGATCGACTCGTCGGTGTTGTACATGGACATGGCGACACCCTTGCCCTTGAAGTCAAAGACGTTGAGGGCAATGGGGGCAGATCCGTCCTCGGGCTGGAAGTTGAGGGTGAGCTTGCCGGCACCGGGGACGATCAGGTCGGTCGAGCGGTACTGGTCGCCGAAAGCGTGACGGCCAATGCAGATGGGCTTGGTCCATCCGGGGACGGGCTTGGGGATGTTCTTGAGGATAATGGGCTCACGGAAGACGGTGCCGCCGAGAATGTTACGGATCTAGGCGTTAGTAATCCCGACAGGTCTGTGCGGTGGGCACTCACGGTACCGTTGGGCGACTTCCACATCTCCTTGAGCTTGAACTCCTCGACACGGGCCTCGTCGGGGGTGATGGTGGCGCACTTGACGGCGACCTGGTACTTGATGGTGGCCTCGGCCGACTCGGTGGTGACCTTGTCGTCGGTCTAAAGCGATGTTAGTACAGGTGGGGTGGAAAAGCCTCGGACGAATATAAATTTCCCGGTTTCCATCTCATCTACACTCACCTTGTCACGGTGCTCCATGCCGAGGTCGTAGTACTTGAGGTCGATGTCGACGTAGGGGAGGATGAGCTCCTCACGGATCTTCTTCCAGATGATGCGGGTCATCTCGTCACCGTCCATCTCGACGATGGGGTTCTTGGCCTTGATGCGCTCAATGCCGGCGGGGGKGGGGGCAAAAGTCTGGGTCGACATGTTGGCGGCGAGGAGGATGCGGGAGGTGGCGGAGAGGTTGAGGTTGCGAGGAACGACTGTGGGACGGAGAAGAGAGGGAAGCTAGACGGTCCAAGAAAGATGGTGTCAGTTTTAATGAGAGAGAGAGAGGATGTAGAAGCAGTAGCAAGAAATAGTTGCCCGGGGGGAGGGAGGCAGTACGAGGAGGGGGAGCAGGTGGTGGTGCAAGCAGCACGAGGACTGGGGCAAGAGAGGGGGGAGCAGGAGAGTGGGAGTGGGGGTATCAGCCCAGGGCAGGGGTAGAGAGGGTTACAGATTGGGTACGTAGTGGCAGCAGGGGTAGGTGGGTGGTCGGTCGGCCAGTCGGCCAGTTCGGCCACTCCCCCAGACACCAAGAACTACAGTGGGTGGGTGGTATATCCAGGTAATCGCCGCAGCATAGTAGGCTCTATGCACTCCTGCCTGTCCGCCGGCTGACTGATTACAATTACAATGCAATGCAAATGAAATGCAATAGCCTGTTGGGATTTTTGTGGAGCCATATTTCGGCGTTGTTCGGCCTCGGACCCCTAAATTCCCCCTAAAACACCATTCCATTCCATACAATACCATCAGAGCATGCAATGCCATCGCATCGCACTGGTCTGCCAGCCAGCCAGCCAGGTGGGGTCTGTTGCGCGCACATCGTACGGTGCAGTCCCAGTCCCATTCCCATTGTCCCATCCAGTCCCATCCAGTCCGCTCAATACACGCATATCCCCTATGCTCTGCAGTGCGGGGCTCATAAAGAGACAACTCTCCATGCGTAGCGAGCCTTTGGTACGTACCATTATGATGCAGTTTGTATTATCGGTCGAAAGGATAAAAAAAAGTGATAGATATAATTCAGCTGATAAATCGCCGGGCGTTTAGAGCAAGGTTATAGCGGCGGGTGGTCTGGAGCGACGGGGGTAGCGAGAACGGGGATAACGTTAACGAAGGTGACGACGGGAGTGACAAAACCGCTGTGCAAGGTGACTACGATCAGAGATGAACTGGACAACGTCAAGACTGCCGCCTTCACCATCATCTACTACTTTGCTGGCAACCTCTCTGTGTGCTCGATACCAAATGCATCCCAAATCACGGCCGAGTGAGATCCCTGCATAGCCTGGGTGGTGTAGTATAATGGTACACACCAGTGTAGCCAGCCAAAAACGAGTCAATTCCGTGGGAGAGTGAATATCCAACAATCTCAATGTGCTTTCCTTATGATTATGATTATCCAAGAGAAGAATGGGCATCCTCCTTTTGTGATTCGAGGCAACCAAGCTTGTCTCCTTTCCCGAGCAAGAGAGAGATTAGGACAGCCATTCATATTACACCTCGCCGTAGAGCTCGAGATGCATTGCTTTGGTTGCATTGGCTGCATTGGCTGCATTGGCTGCATTGGCTGCATTGGCTGCATTGGCTGCATTGGCTGCATTGGCTGCATTG